>JAFIRS010000223.1:0-600000 GCA_018342105.1 Gonioctena quinquepunctata | reverse complement strand
TTTTCAAAAAATTTAGCTCAGGTATGTGGATGATGTGTTTTATATTTTTGACACGAAAAATCAAAACATAGACGTCTTCCTAACATCCAAGAATTCAGTGTTCGAATGAATTAACTTCACGGTAGAAATGGAAGTTGATGGACGATTACCTTTCCTTGGCACTCTGGTCATCAGAAATAAAGAGCGTTTGGAAATAGACATCTACAGAAAGCCCACCCACACGAACAGGTTCATCCCAGCCGATTCAAAACACCAAATTTAACACAAAATGGCTAGTTTCAATTTTCTTATACACAGAGCCGTAAACTTCCCATTGAATGCTGATCGTTTTCAAAATGAAATCAAAAATATCAAGGAAATAGTAATGATTAATGGATATTCACCAGACATTATTGATAATCTCTTGAGAAAGAAGCGTTTCACTCGTTTAGTGAATGAAACCATGACTCTAAGAAAAACGACGGAAAGCAAAAGATTCGTGAGAATCCCTCTCCATCCAAACCTCTCGAGAGGTCTCAACACTATATTCCGGGATTTAAATCTCCAAGCAGTTTATAGTAGTAGAAATAACTTGTGAACGTTATTAGGAAAACCGAAGGACAAAACTGACATATTAGATAGGTCCCGAATTTGTGAAATTAGTTGTCAAAATTGTAACAAAGTCTATTTCGGTCAGATAGAACGTTCAATTTCCAAAAGGTCCCACGAACATTTGGCCCATACTACCTACCGAAGAGAGAACAAGTCAAGTGTGGCAGACCATCTTGTCACAAAATTAACATTCATAATTTGAAAATGATCAAATCGGTCAACAACACTAGACAATTAGATGCTTGGAGATATAGTTATCCACAAAAACATAATAAAAATTTACTTAATGAGGATAATGGGCCTATGTATTCTACTTTGTTTTCTTTGATCCCCGTAGAACCATCAAGATCCCATTAGCGACTTGAGGAACAGTTATTAGTATAAAATAACCCAATTAGAAATAGCAGGTATACATTGTAAGATAATGTTACAATTTACTTAGTGTAGTTAACCTACTGATGATGATAAATTAGTTATCGAAATGCGCATATAGGTGTGAAGTGAGTAAGTGTGGTGAAGGGATTACTTGTGCAATTTTTTGATTGTGTGACACCATAGCATCTAGCCAGTTTTCATTCATAGATCTTGTTTGAAACCGGAGCTATTGGAATCTAGGCTCAATATGAGGTAGTTTACCCGGCTTTACTTGCTCCTTTTCTATTCATTCGTTATGAGAGCTTCCAAGGCTTCCCTATTTTTTTGTTCTCAATCTAGAGCTGCAGGTTGAGGCAAAGTCGTATATTCTCAGTCACATGATTGCCAGTTCGCTCAGTGTTCCAGAAAAATGCGTTCGTCTGTTCACGCTCTCTTCATCATTGATCCCCATCAACTGCCATTCTCCATTCAAATTATTCCCAATTATGGGAGTAGCAAGTTTTTGTTGACTATTTCGTTGACTGGTTGAGTTCAAGACAAATATCATTGCCATCTACTACAACAGCCAAGGCGCTAGAGGAGCAATCAGTTCCATGCAAGTCAATTCAAAACTCGTTTTGGACTGCCTGAGATCCTCACAAGAGCTGGCCAATCACAACAAACTCACTATTACGTGGGATCCAGGACACTGAGGTTACGAGGGCAACGAAGAAGCTGACTCCTCAGCCCAAGAAGGAGCACGACGTTCTAAATAACCCTGAACCATTTTGTGGCACAGCGGAAACTATATCTGCTAAACCAGAATAGCAGGACGACTAGAATTATAGTTTGCCTCCTACAAAGGCTCTGTAGACTGAAAAAATTCATGAACAAGTGCGAAGACTGCGGTTTACAACGCCAGGGGAGGAAAACCCCCCAAATACATGGAAGACCTGTATTACCTGTGGAGTCTATTGATATAGACGGGACTAGACGAAAATCTGTAAGAAAACACGAGGGGCATACACAATAAATCTGCAGAGGTCGCAGTGGAGAGGCTTGTAGCCTCTGAGCCTCAAACAACAAAATCTGAATCTGACTGTTTTAAGGGCTCAAAGAAGATGCCAGGATTGAGAGGTAAGTATTAAGTACTATTTCAAATGAAATTTTATTTTCCAAAAGGCACAATATATTATATAAAAATGGGCGAAGCTTGTAGTATTGAATTCATGTAGCAGTAGTTACTCTGGTTTGTTGAATATCTTGACGGTAAACTGACTGTTTTTCTGTCAGTGGCATAGGTGATCGAGCTGATAAAATGGGCATGAACTGTTATATTTTATAGAAGAAACGCTGTTGTTGGATTGTTTGTTCACAGCCCATTCAATTTTCAAATATTCATCAGCATAAGATTTTCCAGTGTGAAGGAGACCTGCCAAAGATACGTGAGTGGAAAAAAGGTTTTTTCGGCAACTCTACTGGGTTTCTGAGAATGCTCATCAGAAACTTCACTGTGCTGTATTTCAGACCTTCTCATAGAAAAATAGCGTTATTGGGGATCCATGAACATCTAGTTGACGAGAAACAAGAACAGTAACGAGGAATCGTCCATCTAAATGAAAAAAGTATTTTCCACAACGCATCTTAGAGTTATTTGCTGTTCAAATGATGGACGTTGCATGGGATGATTTGTATCCGGTCTATGCATTGGTTGTGATTGTAAATTTTCAATTTATTACGTCCACAACCTATGTGGAGTTATTGTTCCACACCCCATATTGAGTTTACATGAATTCTGGTGCATGTTTGTAATTATTTTGCGATTGATGAATATTTATATATATATATATATATATATATATTATATATATATATAATATATATAATATAATACAGCTGAGACAACACTTCGTTCATGCATGATGGTACACCAGTCCATTTCAGCATTATTGTACGTAATCACTCAGATACAGTATATCCAAATCGTTGGATAGGTAGGGGAGGTACGGAACATTGGCTTTCTCGATCTCCGGATTTAAATCCTCTAGATTTTTGAATTTGGGATTTTCTCAAGTCATTAGTTTGTTCCACTCCCGTCGAAAATGTTGAAGACCTGAAGAATCGAATTATAGCCGGCTGTGAGACAATAAGAAATACACCAGGAAAATTTGCGCGAATACGACACAATGAGGCGAAGACTTGAATCTTGTATCACGTCTGAGGGAGGTCATTTTGAACATTTGTTGTAGCTTTGCGCCTTTTTATTTATTAGTGTTATTTTCTGCTATTGCTCTGGTTTAACGTTATTGTAGTAGATAGTTCTTGATAATGTATTAAAGAAATGACAAATACGCGTTAAGATGTTTTATTTTTTTGCATAAAAACAGCGCCCCATACGAAAAAAAGACATGAGAGATTTTTTGTCACAAATCGAACAAGAAATCCTGAAATGAATTTTAATTTGAAATATCTCAGTGGCGTACCATTTTTTTCTTTAAAAAATTGAAATCATCACCCGTATGCGCGCCAATGATGAATATAAAATTCTCAATTGTATGTCGAAAAATGCGCAATCACTACCTTTTGAAACTCACCAAATTTCATTCGCATATCTCCACCGTTTTCAGAGCAATAAATAAATAGTCAGTTTTTAAGAAAAACTTCAACACCCCGTATCTCGGAAAACGAAGCATTTGCGGACAAAAGTTATATAGCAAACCGTAATTTTTTTTCATGCATAATCACTCCCTGAAGTTTGTCGCACTCATTCACTAACATCCTGTATATAGTATACATTACATTATCCTAACGAACGTTATTGTAGGTAAAATTGTATCGGCCGCGTCATTAGAAGAAGAAATATATTTTGATACTGACTATAACTGTTTTGTTTCAAATGGGTAATTTTTTCCGATTATCCCAGTACGGATTTCTCTAGGCATACATTTTTACTCTAAAAATAATTGACATTATCGGGTCCAAGCTACCTTGATTCGAAGAAAACTTCGAAATGTAAGAAAACACCTTTTTAGTAAAGTCTGATGACAGCATTTTTTACTCATTTTTATTTTGCCTATCGAATGTCTGAGTCAGACCAAGGCCATGCTTGCGACATGATTTAGTTGAGGTAGGAGTGTTTTTCAAGTCCCCGGTCCCCGGAAAAATTTCACTAAACGCACTAGCGCAACTTGTTCCCAACAAACTTATAAAGGCAACTCTGTCGTCGCAACGAGGTCACACGATTCTATGTAAAAAAAAATCTAAAGATTTTCATATATTTCTGACAACTGAAGCGATACTATCGCTCTGCAAAAGTGGTCAGTGTGAAAGGGATCTTACCTGCACATCTTATTCGGCTGGAATTCCCCTTTACTGCGAAAAGCAGGTCGCATGCTGAATCCGGCGTACAGAAATCCATCGAATTAAAACTGATCTCACCATTTACAGTTATACCTTTGCATACTCTGTCGTTCGTTGTGATACTTTTGAAAGCACAGACAACCAGTTCGCCATAATTGCTATTTATAAACTGAAACAAAAAATGGAATCAAAATCGATATCAGACTCTTAGTCTAGTTGATGGAGCACAAAATTAACCAGTTATGGGTATGACGTTGTAGAAACTTTATTTTTACGGAGGAGGTCCTGAATTATGTGCACAATAAAATGCAAAGGGTGCCTATACAAGACAAGGGGTGGAACGGGGTTAATATACCCAAAATCAATCAGAAAATGGTATTTTCCATATTATAATTTCTCTAAATACCTCGGGTTCATAAAGTTTCAGGGGGATTTTCTGCAACATATTTTCTTTGTAATGACATGCTCTATGAGACTGTATTGGTCGCAAAGACATTCGTCCATTAATTTTGCTGAAATTTATTGAAAACCGCCAAATGGGCTGGTCCGATTTGGCTATTTTTGTATGTTCGTTAAATATATATATATATATATATATATATATATATATATATATATATATATATATATAAGAGGAATATCGAGGGGACTGTTAAAAACAAAATGGAAGGAATTTGATGGAAATATATGTATATAATATATAATAATAATAATAATGTTTATTCACTGAAATACAGAATGTACAAAATTCACAATTTTACAATAGTACTCCAGATACAATATTCTGCAGTCTGCAAATAAACTAAAAAAAAAAACACAAAGCCTAAAGGCTGTCCGTGGTTACAGTGGTAGCAGACGTTACCGAATAATATAATCTAGTTCTTAATTGCTATAAGATATATAGAATAGTGTATGAATTTGAATTTGAATGTGGTAAAATTCTATAGAAATGGTCAGTAAATAACTAACATACGATATGCACTATAAGGAAGATAATAATAGAGAATAAATGAAAAATATTCTATGCTGAAAGCTCAAAAAAAGTGAGATATTAAATTTCTGTCATTCGTGAACAAGAATAATTTGACTGCTTTTTTGATTGAAATTTTTTTTTTCTTTAGCTCTTGTCGAATGCAAATGGGAGACAATTAAAAAAAAAATTGTTTATTGATTTCAACTATTTCAGAAGTGTAATTTAGATAAATTCTCACGTAAATCACTGTTCCATCACATTTATTAATTTCTCCAAAATTAAAGATCAGTTCATACCCATCTAAGACACAAAGATTGGGATCGAAATCGTTTCTAGTCTAGTACAATACAGTCGAAAGGTTCGCTAAAGGAATTCAGTGTAACAATTAGATTATCCAAATTTTTTTATATACTTCTAATATTTTGGTGTAATTTTTAAATGCATTTTTATGTTCAATATTATACTTAGCTATATTGCTTGAGACTTCACTAGGAAACTCATCATAATTATAGTCTCTTATGAATGGATCCATCTCCAGTTTTGCTGTTATTATTTTTTATGGATGATTTATTTAAGGCAGTGCTTGATTTTTTCATATATTTGTGGCCGTTGCTTAAAAGTTGTGATATCATACCTATATGTTCTTTGTTGCAATCGTTGCATGGAATGCCATAAATAAGGTTCTAGTTCTTCATTTTGGGAATTTGACTTTTGAGATGGGTGAAACATCTCTTTTTTAATAAGTTGTGTGGCTTAAAGCACACCTCAAGGGAACATTTTGAATAAAAAAAATCGACAACACGACCAACTAGAATTTGCACATGCTCTCAACATATCAACCTACTTCACTTCCACAACAGCCATTTTGTCGCCTCATTTGTTGCTTAGGTAAGTACAAGACATTTCATTAAAACAAATGTAAGAAAATTTTCATGAAAACAAAATTTATCACAACTATTTTTTCAGACTCTGTAGAAATGATTAAATAAATCGCTATACCTGAAGAAGTCCCCAGCTAGGGACGAAACGTCGTTCAAATGATCTAATACCCAAAACCCAAGAAAAAGTCCCCACCTTACTATATATATATATATATATATATATATATATACAGGGTGTAATCTACCCTCTTGCACATCCGCTAACAGTTGATAGTCTATCAAAAAATAAATAGATTTTCCCTTTGAAATTTTTACGAAAGGTCATTAGAAAGAAAAAAAAAATTCTATCAAAACTGATTTTATAAAAATTTTTTTTTTTCATTTTTCAAACTTTTATTTTGAATTTTTAACCCCTGTAATTCGTTATAAAATGGCATTATGCACTCGTCATTCACGGATGTGCAAGAGGGTGGATTACACCCTGTATATATACATACATACGGAATTCTTCTTTTTCGGAAGTGTTTGTTGTATGCAGATACATTCTTGAATTAGGGTTGCTTATGTTTTCGGGGATGAATTGCCTTTGGCTCCTAAGTTGCTCGTGGCTCAAGAAATCTTTGGGTCATTGTGATTCAATAGAGTAAAAATTGAATAAATCCATTCCATATTCAAGCTAACAAATGGTTTTTGAAGCGTTTCAAAGGAAACCAGCCTTCGAATACATGAAATATAATCATTTGTTGGACGTAGAAATATTTGAATAACGAAAATTGGGATTCAACTTGCAAGTTCAACGATAGAAAAGGTATTTCCTGTTAAAACACACTGTATAGATGAAACTAGTAAACTGACGCACAAAGCGATATCGCATAACAGCCCATTTCCGAAACCAACCCAATGCGAACGATTCAGGTATGTGATAGCAATCACTCAAATGGAGTTTCAAAGAGCCGTAACTCATTAGGGAAGTTGTAGTTTAGAAGGAGTTAATTGAATGCTTGTGTAAACGTGGAATGCATAGTAATCACCCTCTCTTTCTCACGTGGAACGCCAAAATCAACAGTTCAAAGTGCTCGGTGGGTCCTCAATCTACGTTGAGGGGACACAGGAGTCAGAAATTATACGAGTTGATTTGAATCCTGGAAGTCCGACACAGCTGTTGATGTCAGTAAAGTCAATCTCTCCAAATTACTTCTGTACGGGTGTATTTTACAGGTCTCTTCATGACATAACTCTGGACGTAAAACTTCTGATGTTATATGTGATCATCAATTTCGAATATATACGTCCATTGATAAAAAAAATCTCTCTGAAATACATCGATGAATTTTTTGAAAATTAATAGAAAAGCCCAAAAATTGTTGAAAATGTAATTGATGACCCTTTCACGGTCAGTATAATAATGTATATGTATGAGCTATACTGCTGATGGAAAAATATATTCAGAATTTGAATTCCCAAAAGAAGAAAACTTGCTTTCTCATATATATATATATATATATATATATATATATATATATATATAATAGTCTCGTGACTGGACTAGTTGAAAAAAACCATGACTTTGAAATATTCCTTGGGGTTGCAGTCAAATTTAATGGCCGGTGAATAAAGATAAACTCTCTCTGATTTTGTCAAGCTTTCGAAAATTTATATGTTCATTATCAGACAGCTGTTGAAAAAGGAAAACACAATTGTGAAATACAATTTTGAGCACATTTTATATGAAACTTACTAAGGTGAGGTTAAGTGAAGACAGCGGACTAATCATCATTATGTGGTGAGCATTTTTTGAAATCAGGTAAAAGAAAACACTAAAACACTACTAGTTATAAAGATAAAATTAAAAATTGAACAATTGTAAAAAGCAACACAATGTTTGAACAAAATTTAAAACAATTTAAAATTTGACAGGACAAGACCACATGCTTGAAGCATGACTGAAAATGGAATGGTGGATGACAGGAAGTGCATGACAGAAGATGTCACCTATCATATGTCAATGTCAAGCTGTCATGGGAGAAACATGTACTAAATGAGAGAAGAAAGTAAAAAATAATAAGCAATTTTATTACGTTTGATTTATTCAGTTGGAATCAAGTTTTAACAAATAATTGTAAATCACGCTTAGGTTAGAAATATCAGAACGTTTGTTCATGCAATTGGGTTCATTTTTTATGGAGACCATTTCAAGGAAATTCCTTTTATGGTAGTTGTTCTCTACTTCTAAAATGGAAGGGATATTAAAGTTACTAGAATGATTAGAATTAATATTGTGTTCAGCACAACTGTTTTTTTTAATTTTACAATCACTCTTATGAGATGCTAAGCGGCCTGTTAAATTCCTGCTCCTCACAGTTTAGGCAAGGAATACTATAAATAACATTTGATTTTTCAAGAATCGTTGAAGGGGCTTTAGTTCTAGTGTATAGACTAGCAATGGTTTTGATATTTTTTTTGGCAATGCGTAGTTTATCTAATTTAATCACCTTTGTCAGTTTGGAAGTTGATTCTTCTACATAAGGTAGTGTTTTATATAAAAGAGGTTCTGGCGGCTGAGGTTGACAATTTGAATTTATGATTGGAGAATTGTGTGTAAAAGGTTCAAAGTTTGTGATATTGACATTTCCAGGTTCAAAGATAGTAACGTTGGATTGACGATCAGTGCTGAATAATAATTTATTAATAAATTTACTAGGGTATGAATTTTCTTTCAAAATAGTTTTTAATTCATTTAAACATTCATTGTGAAATGTTGGATGTGATAAACACAATACTCTGTTTTTCATACCTTTAACAAGATTTGTTTTCATATTAGGAGCATGATAGGAATGGAAACTTATGAATCTGTTTGAGCAAATTGGTTTCCTATACCACTTTGTGCAAAGAACATTGTCATACTCTCATGTCTAAAAATGGGATGCTTTGGTTGACTTCTACCTCAGAGGTAAATTGTAGGTTGAAGTAAAATAACGCTTCGTCTACTTTGTTGTAAGATACAGAGAGGATCAGATCATCCACATAGCGTTTAACAAAAGGAATGTTGGAAGGAATTAGGGTTATATATATATATATGATTTAGTTTGTTTCTTGAACCTTTCATGTATTTACATAGGGAATTCTTGGGGTCTTCACTGAACATATATTTTCGGTACATCGTGACAAGTAATAAAATTTAGTACAAAAAATAACTGATAAAAAACATTTTTAAAGACAAGCTTTCATTTGAGCCGTGCACTTAAACGTATAAAATAAATTTTAGTCATCGCTGACAATGATTTAATTATTTTTTGTTGAATTATTTGGTTTAAAAAAGCTTGTCGCGCGAAGTTTTCATATAAGTAGGTACCAATTAATTTCATTGAACAATGATTGGTTGTAAGTAACAACTTGTCGAAGTATTAATTTTATAACAATTCGCGCGACAAGCTTTTTGAAACCAAATAACAGCTTGTCTTTGAAAATATTTTTTATTAGTTATTCTATTTTTTGCTTTTTACTTAGTTCGCCTCAATATATTTATTTCTAATAGAGCATCGTTATCACAAGTAAGTTTCGAGCTGAAAGAAATCAATATCTCCGACCCCAAAAACTCCGACACACCAATTTTGAATACAATCTGACCATAATCACAAAACTCGTCTGCCATCTTGGGGCCGCCATCTTGAATTTATTAATTTTGACAAAAAATGCAATACCTCCGACCGTGAAAACTGCCGCATACCAATTTTGAATCAAATCGGACAATAACACAAAACTCGTCCTCCATATTGGGGCCACCATTTTGAATTTATTAATTTTGACAAACAAATCAATAATCTCCGATACCGAAAACCCCCGCATACCACTTTTGAATCGAATTGGACCAATATTACAAAACTCGTCCGCCATCTTGGAGCCGCCATCTTGAATTTATGAATTTTGACAAAAAATTCATAATCTCCAACCCCGAAAACCTCCACGATCATACCATTGAATAGAATCGGACCATAATCACATAGATCGTCGGCCATCTTGGAGGCACCATTTGGATTTTATGAATTTTCACAAAAAATTCATTTTCTTCGACCCCGAAAACCCCCACATACCAATTTTGAATCGAATCGGACCATAAACACAAATCTCGTCCGCCATCTTGGAGCCGCAATCATGTTTTTTTCAAAAAATTCCATGATGCATTGTCACGGGAACTCTGAACACCTGCCAAATTTCATGTTAATCGGACAACTAGAAGAGGGCCAAATTTAACTTTGATTACACACATCGGGAAAGTAAATGAAAGCTTGTAAAATACTTATATTTCCCGTGTGTTACCTTGCTTTTTTACCGACTTATATACAGTGCATTTCCCAGAGCAAATAAACTCGATGTTTAGATGGTATGTTTGCATAGCATGATATATTCCCATATTATTTTGATGACCCGACTGAGAGTTTCGGAAGATGAATAAACTTTTTGAGATATGCCTGGACTCAAGTCAACAAAAGTTGCGGGATTATTTGTTGTTCTCTGTGAGCAGAGAATTATCCATTCAGATGCTCGTGTAACAAACAAATTAAATGATTGAAATTGTGGTCAAAGATGGAAGTGAAACGATAAGTACTCATAAAAATCATTCTCCATCCAAGACCACATAACATTTCTTCAAAAACATTATATCTACTGAAATGTTCATGTCCTCGCTTATTTTCCGCCCCAAGCTCTTTTGCGAAAACCGGTCATTAGATGAGTGTAACGACGAAAAAGGAACGAGCAATTCAAAATTAAAACACCCGTATTTACCGCGGTGTCAACGATTCCTGTCCTGATGTTTTTCTGCGTATTTCATATGAAATCTCCACATCTGAAATTACGTAATCCTGGAAAACAAGTCGGTGGTACAATAAAACTTGGTTATGTTTCTGGAATTCTACTCTATTCTGTGATTTGTTGAAGTAACAGACTGCGTCGTTCGGAAAATTCATTTTCTCGAAAGTTATCAATGTATGCTATATACAAAAACCGTAAAAAATATATCGATTGACATAACGGATTCTGTACGATAGGGGAAAATAGACAATTTCCAGCATGATATAAATGTTGAACAAGAAACTGCAAAGCTGAAATGAATATTGTATTTCAATGAAGAGAGTAGAGTACGAGAAATTGAAAATGTAGATCCCATGCTACACAGAGTATCCAGAACAAATACGTTCCTTGAAAGGTCATGTATAACACGCCATTTAGAACAAAAAACCGTTTCTCCAATAATTTAAACTTATGAAATTGTATTAGACCAGGGTCGATAATTTTTTAAGCCAAAAAAAATTATAGTAGAATGAAACTCATTGGAAAAGGAAGAGAATATAACAAAAATGAAAGGAAAAATAATTTACGGGCGATCTGAGGTCGGGATGTGGAAGGGGGTGAGTTTTTAAGGGTAAAAAACGGTTTATCTCGATTTCCGGCAAAACTCCTATGGAAAAAAGTTGTAGATCTACAACTTTGGTGTTCACACTTTTTTCACATAATCTCAAAATTTATGTGAAAAACTCAAATAACCAAGTTTTTGGATTTTTATTTTAACCTTTTACAAAAAAAAATTTCCACGAAATTTGCTGAAAACTTACTTTTTTATGTCCCTAACACACTGTAATTTTTTTTATTGAAAATATTTATTGTTCCACCTTATTTTGACTTAATATCGAAAAAGCACCCTAATTTTCAATCAGAAATTCTCCCGTCAAAATATCAGGTTTTAAAAAAAAGTCGGTGGGCTTTTTGTTCGTTGAAATCTCTACTTTCTGATAGTGTGAAAAAAATACATTACTATGGTAAATGTTCTCAGAAAATGCAAAGAAATTACAGGTAGTAAGGCCCAGACCCTCCTAGCCCCTTCCCCACTTCTCTATGAAATACCTTTTGATGGGCTAAAATTTTCCGTAGGTCACTCAGGTATATAAGTTATCTTAAAATGGCAATAAAAAGGCATCTACGCATATAATTTAAAGAAGATTCTACAACTTTCTCAAAATATTGTAGATGTCTTATTAAATTCGGATTCAAGTTTTTTTCATTTCTTTGCATTTTCTGTCATAGTAATGTACTTTTTTTTATACCATCAGAAAGTAGAGATTTCAAGGAATGGAAAGCCCACCGACTTTTTTAAAAAAGCTGATATTTTGACGGGAGAATTTTCGATTGAAAATTAGGGTGCTTTTTCGATATTAAGTCAAAAAAGGTGAAAAAATAAATATTTTAAATCAAAAAAATCACAGTGTGTTTGGATCATGAGAAAGGAAGTTTTCACAAAATTTCGTGAAAAAAAAATGGTTGTAGAAGATAAAAATAAAAAACCAAAAACTTGGTTATTTGAATTTTTCACATAAATTTTGAGGTTATGTGAAAAAAGTGTGGGAACAAAAGTTGTAGATCTTTTTATCACCTACTACTATTTCGAATAAAATCAATAAAACAATGGAAAAACACAACATAACTATCTCACACCGACTGCAAAATACGAACAAAACCATTTATTCAAAATTAAAACCAGAAATACCAAAAAGCAAACAAACTCATACAGTATATAAAATACCGTGTAAAGACTGTCAAAGTACCTATATAGGTCAAACAAAACAATATTTGCAGAAACGACACCTTATCCAAACACGAAAAAGAAAATCACATAAGTTTGACACTAACAACGTTGAAATTTTGACCAAAGAAAGGAATCCAAGAGTAAGAACATTCCTTGAATGATACATATTAAAAAAGACCCCAATAGTATTAACAATAGAAATGATATAAAAAACTTAAGCCAGATTTATAACAACCTTTTTTAACTTTGGTTTAGTAATAATAATGAAAACTGATCTTTACATGCTGCCAAAAAATACAGTCCGGCCCATATACTAGAACTCAATATAAACAATCTGGTGCACCTACTTATGAAGAGGGTAAAAATGCATGAAAGATAAGCAAACCATTCCTGTTAACTTCGTCGAAGTCAGACATCCACAATAACGTCCGTACGATGCCAACGCACAATTCAAATAATATAATTTGTAAGTGAATACTCATAAATGTTACAGATATTTTTATATTGAGTAAAATAACGTGTTATATTCCGAACCATATGTTGTTAAATAATTAATTTAGTGCATACATTTCAATATTGTGTAAAATATGTCTCAAACTCCATATCTTTAATTTTAGTTTAACCTGAAGATGACAAATACCATGTCGAAACGTAGTTAAGAGAAATTATATGAATAGACTGAATCAGACCTTTATTCCAAGAAATTGAAGAAAATATATATATATATATATATATATATATATATATATATATATATATATACTTCGTACTTGAGACACTGACAGCAAAGATATCAGATTTGGGCACTGCTTTGATTGGAAACATGATGTTATAAAAAATGCGTATCATTGATACCTCATTGTGAAGGAAGGAAGTTGCAATTCGTCCCTTTTTGTTTCTGGCTCCACAGAGAGAACTTGAAGTGTTAAATTTTATTTTTGTAAACCATCTCAAAATACAGATTATGTCCAGCTTTCCAAAGAGGTGAATATAATATCTTATAGAATACAATGAAAAATATATTTTGGTGAAATCCAAACTAGATAAAAATATTTTTATAAAAAACAGAGAATATCATGGATTATAACTACCAAGTAAACATTATGAATATTGGATTAACTCCATTTACCTTGGTGATCACGATTCCTCTCTTGATGTACTCCCTATGTATTTCATAAAAAACCTCTACATCTGGAGTAATGTAATCCTCGAAAACAACGTCGGTGTGGTTGCAATAGAATTTGATTATGTTCGCTGGGATTTCACTCAGATGATCCGTGATTTGTTGTGCTAAGGAGACTACATCACTAGAGAGACTTAGAACCGAGTCACTCTCATCTACTAGAAGTTGCTTTAAAGAGTTTTCTCCTGTTGGAGTGACGAACATTATTCTAGTTCCAGGATACGAAGTTTTCAGAGTATTGATAGATAGTCTTGACATTGCAACATCATTGTCCGTCAGTCTGCCATCTGTGCTAAATACCAGGATCGCTTGTCCAAGGGGCTTTATTTTACTAGCTGAGCAATCTATGAATGTTCTGTTTTGATAGTGGGATATTGCTGTCTGCAGGCTTCTTCCTAGGGACAGGTTGACTGGCCCTAAAAATGTCCAGAATATACAAGTTAGGAAACCAGGTTTTGGTCATCGTTTTTTTTGTTAAGTGAATTCATGGGGGTAACACAAAACACAAAATAAATCTGATCTCCATCATTTTCACAAGTTTTTATTTAGTTTCACCTGTCTGTCTGTAATCAAATCTTGGAAGCTAAATTTGACCCACTTCTAGTTCCCGATCAACGAAAAATTTGGCAGGTGTTTATAGTTCCCGTGACAATGTATTTTGCATGAATTTTTTTAAGGGGAAAAACAAAATCACGGCTCTAATATGGCGGACGAGATTTGTGTTTATGATCCGATTCGACTCAAAATTGGTATGTGGGGGTTTTTGGCGAAAATGATTTTTGTCAAATTCATAAAATCGAAATGGCTGCTTCAAGATGGTGGACGATCTCTGTGATTGGTCCGATTCTATTCAAAACTGGTATGTGGAGGTTTTCGGGGTCGGAGATTATGAATTTATTGTCAAAATTCATAAATCGAAATGGGGTTCCAAGATGGTGGACGATCTCTGTGATATGGACCGTTTCTATTCAAAATTGGTATGTCGGGGTTTTTGGGGTCGGAGATTATGAATTTAGTCGAAGATTATTGATTTTTTGTCAGAATTCATAGATTGAAGATGACAGTTCCAGGATGGCGGACGAGTTAATTTTTAGATGGTCTCCTCATTGAAGAACTAGTTAGCTTAGAACTTACCGGAGAAAGGACTCATAATGACGATGCATCAACAAAAATGCATAGATTCAGCTTGTCTTTGAAAAGTGTGTTTTTACTGATTATATTTTTTTTTTTCATGTGAATGCATGGAAGAGATGAAAACCTAAGTTATGTCTTCAATGACTTGGTTTTACCCAATTTTATTATGTGTTCCTTTTGAAATACCATATGTGGGATGGGGAGTTGCCTAAACCTCTATTCCATTTTTATTCAATGTTCCACTTATTCGATATTGCACCATGCTAAATTATTATAAGATCTTTGTTTTTCATTTTCGATAAGGCTTCCAAAATATACTTGAAGAATACTTCCAAAGACACTACCATTCAAACTTCCATTGAAATAATAAATACAAAACGTCACGAAAATTTTAAAATCAATTATTGAGTCAAATTCATCTCCTGATTGATTTTCATTTTGTACCAAAACCCTATTGTGTAAATTTTTCTTTTTTGGTTCAGATAGAATATCTTGGATGTCTCAGATTATTTCAAACAGCAGAACTTCTGTTGAAGCAAATGTTCAATACGATATACATTTTAGCAAGATATTGCTGGTGGGGCTTTTTGATGTTATAATTCACAATATCTACTGCGATAAATTAGATGCCAATGAATCGATCTTTGGTAGCTTCCATAGGTAATTGAAGACATTCGAATGAACATATTTTTTCCATCTGCCAATTAGATATTTTTATTTCAGTATCTTGAGTATTTTCAAATGCGAGTTGACTATTTGACTTATTCGATGACCTCTTCAAATATTCTCAACAAATCAGTAGCTAGTGAGATCGGATGATAGTTTTTGATGATAGATATATATCCCCTTCCTTCAACAAATGGTAAAATAAATAATTTCTGGATTCACTGGGATAAACCTTAATCCACAAAGCTTCAATATATCAGTCACGGGATATTATTCAGTGTCCGGCATAAAGTTCGCAGCATATGGAAAACTTTTTTTTATTGATTTCTCAAAAACAATCATTCGTGATAAAAACCTCTGCTTTATCCCAAATCTGAAATGCAATCACTAAAATTGAATTTTATGCGACCCTATACGAGGGAGATAGAAAAGCATGCTTTGTTTTCGAAATAATATGTTCCCATCACTTTATTTCTCACGGTAGAATTCAAATTCTTCGGGAAATATTGTTGAAAATCGAATGTTGATTCAGAAATTCGAATCATAGCCACCTATAGCCAATTTCATATTTCAACTTTTTTTCCCATTTTTTCCTTATCGCCCTGTACAACATAAGGAATATTATGCTAGACGAATGGTATATTGTTAGATATGATGATAACACTCTCTGAATGTTTTCTCATTTCTCCCTCCCATCGGAAAATCACATTAATTGAATTATGTGACGGAATTTCACAAAATCTTGCTGCAAATAGTAAATAAAACTGAATTGTCTCAAAGGAATGAAAATGAATTTATTTTCACACTACGATAACATTTTTTAACACAATCAGGAATTGTAAAATATGACAATTTTTGTATAGTTTTTTCTCAAGCAATACATCGAATGCATCTACAATATATTATTGAATTTTTTGCAGCATTCAACGTACAAAATTAAGGTTTTAATCCACTCGAGAAATTCATTCACGTATTATTTATGAATTTCGAAATATTGTAAGTTGTTACATTCGACTTCGATAGCAATACCCAGCTTCCATAGTTTTGTTCTTTGAATGATTGAGATACAGAACATTTGCCAATAACAGTTGGCTTTGAAAATAAATTAATTGTAAACAAACCATTTTTGACGCATCAAGGATAACTCACAAATCTGTAGAGTAATTTCAGTAGTTTTTCAATTCAATCATGGCTGCTGTAGAGACACTGCCAATATTTTTAATGAAAGACATCTAGGTAAAAACGTTTATAATTCGACAATTACAAGAATTTTGAAAACATTCAGGGAATCTGGATCGGTTTCGAAAAAATACAAAGTGACACATAACCGACCGTAAACTGAAAATGAAGAGACTGTTAGAATATTATGCAGTCTACGATTGAAAATCCAAGAATGTTCAAAGAGGAGAAAATCTTGGTATATCCGATCGATCAATGAGAAGAGTTCTAGGTAATAATCAATTCAAACCGTATAAACCAAAATTCATACACACTTTGAAACCGAGAGATCCGGATAATCGCTTGGATTTCTGTTTCTTGTTTCTGTCTATGATGGAAGATAATAGACAGTTTTCGAAAAAAAATATTTACAGTGATAAGTCGACCTTCACATCAAATGGGGTAGTCAGCTCCCAGAATTGCAGGTGGTGGGCAGATAATAATCCCCATTTTAGGATACAATGTAGAGACCAATATCACTTCAAAGTTAACGTCTGGTGCGGAATTCTTGATGACATTATTGTTGGACCAGTATTTTTCAGACAATCACTGAATTCTGCAAGATACATAAGAATGCTGCAGACGTTTCTCTCCGATTATTAAGATGATATTCCTCTGAACATGAGAGCTGGAATGTATTTTCAACGAGACGGTGCATCCGTTTATTCTACGCTAGAAGTGAGAAAGTCGTTAAACGGAACATTTCCAAATCGATGGATTGGAAGATATTCCAATAACGCTTAGCCCGCCCGGTCAGCGGACCTCACTCTTTTGGATTTTTTCTTATGGGGATATCTCAAACAGTAGGTATATTCAAGAAGAACATTTCAAAATATACGTCATTTGGAAAATACTATCAGGGATTGTATTCGGGGAATAGCTCCCCAGATACTAAGAAATGTTCATGATGCAATGCACCGCCGTTCTATGCAATGTATTGAGAATGGAGGACTCCACGTAGAATAAAGCATAGGACATATTTGTTTCAAAAAATGTTATTTGTATTGTGAAAATGAATTAATTGGCATTCTGGCATCATACCTTGGAGACAATTCAGTTTTATTTACTATTTGCAGCAAGATTTTGTGAAATTCCGTTACATAATTCAATTAATGTGATTTTCCGATGGGAGGGAGAAATGAGAAAACATTCAGAGAGTGATGTCATCATATCTAACATTCGTCTAGCATAATATTCCTCATGTTGTACAGGGCGATGAGGAAAAAATGGGAAAAAAGTTGAAATATGAAATTGGTCATAGGTGGCTATGATTTGAATTTCTGGATCAACATTCGATTTTGAACAATATTTCCCCATGAATTTCAATTCTACCGTGAGAAATAAAGTGATAGGATGATATTATTTTGAAAACAAAGCATGCTTTAATATCTCCTTCGTATAGGGTCGTATAAAATTCAATTTTGATGTTTGCATTTCAGGTTTGGGATAAAGCAGAGGTTTTTATCGCGAATGATTTTTTTTGAGAAATCAATAATAACAAAGTTTTTCATATACTGCGAACTTTATGCTGGACACTGTATATTTTTTGCGTGTAACATATTTTCTATTTTTTATTTCATCATTATTATCTTTATTGTTATTGTTCGCATGACTTGCAGCAAATGTGAAGTTGTCCAATAAATCTAACTATAGAATGATGTTATATTTTAGGTTTTCAAGTTACCATACCCTACTTCCTTGTTATTGTTCAGTTAAAAAAATCGTGCCAGTTCAAATAGCAGTCTAACGAGAATTATCACCTGGATATATTTTTCACCTCCCACCTCACACATTTTATAGTTCCTAACAGTTTTAAATACAACCTCTGTAACGATTCCAAGATAAATTGAACGATTATCCACTCACATCTATCTCTCGGGTCGTTCAAGTCGGTAAAAATCTGGAACAACTCTCTGGTTACGTTAACCATCCAATTTCCTGATTGTCCATTTATAATCCCCAACCTGCTGCCGTAACAGGATACTTGAATGGCCTCTGACAAAGTACTGGAAAATACAGAGAATTTTTATCGGGTGAAATCCATTTGATTGAAATTTTTAATTGGGTGAATTTTGAATTTCATCAATACATTCCCAACAGGCCGTAACCAAATAAAACAGTAGGTGGAGATGGAGTATGAATATTCATGAAAAACGGTGATAAATACTATAAACAGAATTCATTTCAATATACCGGCTCTTTACGTGATTCAGAATAATGTTCGCATTGAAATATGAGGCAGGATTACAACTTTTGCTATAGAGTTGGAGCACCTTTGTAAGTGGCGCCGCAGTTGCGGAATATGGCGAATTAGTCCACATAGTGCAATCTTTGATATTCGTCCATTTTTAGGGGTATTGGCCTTGCGTGATATCTTCAAGAAAATACAAAATTTCGACTTTCTTCTGGAAACCCTCTATACCTACTGAATCGGTCATTATGAATCGACTGGCATTCGCAAAATTTCTCTATCTTTTGTCGTTCTCGAAATACAGCCTACTTTTTACTTCAGAGTACCGAAAACTCCCGAAAAGTAAAAAATAACAGAAATTCGACTTCATCTTTCTGTTTCCGCTTCCTTTTCACCTATACACACCAAAAAATTACTCAGGAAAATCTTTGATGAGTTTGCAATGGTGATTTTCGCGGATCTCTATAAAACCCACCCCAAAATATCGAATATCGACTTTGATTTTAGCATTGCTTGGAAGTTATCATCATGAAGTCTAATAAAGAGGAATATATTTCTGGATTGACCATGGAATTTCCTACAGTTTGGTTATAACCTGAAGTTGATACGAATATTTTCGATATTCGTCGATTTTCAGGGGTCAATTTTGGAGGTGCGTGATTTTTCAAAGAAAAAAATTATATTTTGACTTGGAGATCCTCTTTACCTAATAAAACGACCATTCTGAATCGACTGGCGTTCGCAAAATATCTCTACTTTCAGGCGTTCTCGAGATAGAGCCTACTTTTTACTTTAGAGTACTGAAAACTCCCAAAAAAGTGAAAGTATCCAAAGTTCGACCTAATTTTCCTATTCTCCCTTCCTCTTCTCCTATTCACTCCGAAAATTCCCCCAGCAAAATCTTTGATAAGTTCGCAGTGGTGGTTTTCCCGGACCTCTGCGAAATCCACCCCTAAAATATAAAATTTTGACTTTATTTTCATCATTGCATGGAAATTATCACCATGAAGCCTAATAAGTAATACATTTTTGGAATCTCCATGAAATTTCCTATAATTTGGTTCCAATTTGGAGTCGATACGAATATTTTAGATATTCGTCCATTTTTAGGGGTACTGGCCTTGCGTGATTTCTTCAAGAAAATACAAAATTTCGACTTTTTTCTGGAGACCCTCTATCCCTACTGAATCGGCCATTTTGAATCGACTGGCGTTCGCAAAATTTCTCTATCTTTTGTCGTTCTCGAAATACAGCCTATTTTTTACTTCAGAGTACTGAAAACTCCCGAAATATCAAAAATATCAGAAATTCGACTCCATCTTACTGTTTCCCCTTTTTTTTTCACCTATACACACCAAAAAATTACTCAGGAAAATCTTCGATGAGTACGCAATGGTGATTTTCGCGGACCTCTATAAAACCCACCCCTAAAATATCGAATATCGACTTTGTTTTTATCATTGCATGGAAATTATCATCATGAAGTCTAATAAAGAGGAATATATTTCCGGAATGACCGTGGAATTTCCTACATTTTGGTTATAACCTGTAGTCGCTACGAATATTTTCGATATTCGTCGATTTTCAGGGGTGAGTTTTGGGGGTGGGTGATTTTTCAAAGAAAAAATTATATTTTGACGAAGACCCTCTTTACCTAATAAATCGACCATTCTGAATCGACTGGCGTTCGCAAAATGTCTCTACCTTCAGGCGTTCTGGAGATAGAGCCTACTTTTTACTTTAGAGTACTGAAAACTCCCAAAAAAGTGAAAGTATCCAAAGTTCGACCTAATTTTCCTATTCTCCCTTCTTTTTCACCCATACACCACGAACATTTCTCAAGGAAAATCTTTGATAAGTTCGCAGTGGTGGTTTTCCCGGACCTCTGCGAAATCCACCCCTAAAATATAAAATTTTGACTTTATTTTCATCATTGCACGGAAATTATGATAATAGAGTCTGATAAATAATACATTTTTGGAATCTCCATGAAATTTCCTATAATTTGGTTACAATTTGGAGTCGATACGAATATTTTTGATAATCGTCCAATTTCGACTTTCTTCTAGAAACCCTCTATCTCTACTAAATGGGCCATTCTGAATCGACTGGCGTTCGCAAAACTTCCCTATCTTTTGTCGTTCTCGAAATACAGCCTACTTTTTACTTCAGAGTACTGAAAACTCCCGAAAAGTAAAAAATAACAGAAATTCGACTTCATCTTCCTATTTCCCCTTTCTTTTCACCTATACACACCAAAGCACGACACTGGAGAACATTTCAGGAACTAGAAATTACATGGAAAATGGGTGGAGGTGTGATTGTGATGCAAATCATCATCATTTACGTCTGCTATTGATATTACTTCGTTACTTCGATGATAGCTTGATATGGAATAGAAAATATCCGAAATATCAGTGGAAATTTCGTTAGTTTCCACCCTTCCAACTGCCAATTTTACTAAGTTATCAGTGCAATTCCATTGAAAATGTGCCCACCTAGTATATTGAAAGTGAAGAAAGAGTTTGACATGAATTCGTAAATTCTACCATATACATAAATCATAAATATCTTCGGTGCCAATTATGAATCCATTGAACCCGTGTCGCAGTACAATAGCGTGCAACTCAGAGCCCCCTTTCACTTTCTGATTCATCGTAGTTCGATGGGGATAGAAAAGGAGAGGTGGGACTTTTAAGGTGTCTGTAATGCTAGTTGAAGTACACTAGCGCACCCAAGATCCGCTAAATACAAGCACCATTGGCTGTTATGCTAATATATAACACCCACACATGTCTAATGGTTTGTAAGTATTATTAGTCATGAAAGTTCAAACTTTTGTTGGCTCGGATTCGATGAATCGAAGGAAGACAATTTGCGATTTCATCA
Organism: Gonioctena quinquepunctata; assembly: GCA_018342105.1. Taxonomy (NCBI): domain Eukaryota; kingdom Metazoa; phylum Arthropoda; class Insecta; order Coleoptera; family Chrysomelidae; genus Gonioctena; species Gonioctena quinquepunctata. Next base: position 577,980 of record JAFIRS010000223.1, on the reverse strand, counting down.
AGCTGCACAATTAACTTCAGGATGCCCCTGACATGGATGGACCACTTTTATTCCTCAGTCAATCGTAAAGGCATATATTCACCAAGCTTATTAAAATAATGGTATGGGGGCTAAAAACTTCAAAATTCAGATAATATTTCAATAAAAGAATGGAAGGGCCTTTGTATTGCTAATCTGGCAGAAGCCACTTACATCACAGCTCAAATGCTCGTCTGAACTTATTTACTAGGAATTCATAATATATACATCGCCAAAAACTGGATACCGATTTTTAATTAAATCGGATCATAAATCACAAAACGAATCCGCTACAACAATGTACAGACACAAATTTCAAATAGAATAGCATCTCCAGTAACAAAACACGTCCACCATCTTGAAGCAGCCATCTCGATTTTTAATCTTACATATCTGTCACTACTATACTCTGTTTCCTAAAATGAGAGAGTAATAAATCATTATTGAACTGTAAAACCGAGTCGCCTTCGCTATTATTCCATAGGCGTACGAGGTTAAATCTAAAGTTGATGTCATTGCTTAGCTTTTGAAAAACTAAGACAGGAATGTGCAAGTAGATATAGGACATCATGAATGAAATATATCTAGAATTTTCCGGAGAACCCAAAAATGCAATAATATACTGGGTGTCCCATTAGAAAAAAAATTTATCATAACTTTTCAATGCGATGTTCAATTGTTTTTCGATTTACATTTCATGGCGGTTCAGAAAAAATTGCTACAACTTTAACCAATTTTCTAGCTCTTCAAATGAGGAGGATCACTTTTCCTTACTTCAAAAGCTTTTTTAAATATTAATATTATGTAGATATAAATCTGTCCCTGCGATAAGAGATATCAATATGGTCGGATTTGTTTCACAAATGGGGGGTTTTTCTAAGTTTACCTGCCTGTGGCCCACTATTTAAAAAATTTGGAATGTTTAGTTACTTTCCGGCAGTTGTTGGAAAAGTTCTTTCTTGAAAATGGCTAGTGCTTCTGAATTTGTTACTGAGGAACGGATTAGTAAAAGTGGGCTTTCTAAAAATTTGAAAATTATTATTCTCAATGTGCTCAACGCTGTTCGCCACCAAACTCAACATTCCAAGTTACAAAAATAGTTGAAATGTTTTAGAATATGACTGGAGTCGGACAGTCAACAATATATGGACTTGTGCACGAGGATAAACGCGGCCCCATCAGGTCACCAAATAAGTTCAGGAAGAAAAGAAACTGTAATAAATGAGAATGAAAAGACTGCCATCAGAAGATTCACACACGCGTTATACTTAAAAAAAACAGAAATACCTACATTGAACAAAATAATGTCTGAAATGAAAATGGATGATTTCTTTCCACCCATGGGTAGGAAGGAAGTGTGGAATACTACGAAAGAAATACATTTTCGTTATAAAAAAATTCAAAAAAAACCACTTCCAATAGAGGAAGACGCAATCATCTGCTGGCGACTATATTTGAGGGCAATTAGACAGTTTCAAAGGGAAAACAGTATTATATGGACGAAACTTGGTTGAATGAAGGATATACCGTTAGTAAAATATGGCAGGATAAAAATATAAAATGCGCGAGGCAAGCTTTCATGGTACACTGGAATAAAGGCACCCTCGGGAAAAGGTAAAAGATTAATGATTACTCAAATCGGTAGCAAAAATGGATTTGTCGACGGTGGCTTATTATCATGTCAATTAAAACGGACTGGAGACTATCATGAAGACATTAAAGCTGATGTTTCCGAAGAATACTTCCAGCAAATGCTAGATCTTATTGCTCCTGAGTCTGTTATAGTCATGGATAATGCCAGCTACCACTCAAGAAAATCCGAAAAAATACCAACGTCTTCTTGCAAAAAAAAATAAATATATTCATTGGCTTACTTTAAATAAGAAGCCATTTCATAAAGATATGCTGAAAAGGAGATTATAAAGTTGAATGAATCTCTTTGTACGAAATTTGCTGTCGACGAAATCGCTTCAAAACGGAATATAACCGTACTTCGCCTTCCGCCATATCACTCTGAATTAAACCCCATAGAATTGGTGTGGGCGCAATTGAAAGGGTTTGTAGCAAGGCATAACACTACTTTCAAAATAAGAGACGTTGAAAACCTCTTGCAAGAGGGAATAAAGACAATGGATTGCGAAAAATGGAGTAAGTGCGTCGAACATGTGATTGGAATAGGAGAAAGAATGTGGGAAGGCATGCTAGAAAACACTGTAGAGCCCCATAGTATTTCTTTGGACCCCAATGACGATAGTTCATCGGACTACTTGGAATATGATGGCTAAAATAAAAAAAATAAGTTGTGTTGTGAATAGTAGATTTTTTTTAAATATTAATATTTATTGAAGAAAAAAGCCAAGTGAAGTGGAATAAAATAAGAAATAAAGTGCACAAAGCATCTTCAGAAAATATTCAATATAACATGAAACGAAATTGATAGACCACAGGCGAAAAACAACTGGTTTCCTAGCAAATACCACGCAGAACGTTAAATGATATTCACCTGAAAATCCATGCAAACTTCCATATAAATGGAAATTGATTGCAAATGTTTCTTTCTGATAAGCTCGATTATATTTAATTTATGTCGGGTCCGCCTAACAATCCGCATACCGGTTTCAGGCTTTTTGGCCCTCATCAGTACGGAGTAGTCACCAGCCAGAGATCCGGAGAGCTCTGGCCGAAGCGAGACACAACATAAACAGAATCACCATCAAGCCTATAACATCTCTAGCTACGCCGGTAAAGATAAATTTCAACCGGCGGTACCTAGTGATAGAAAGGAAGACTCCAAACATTTCTCCTACCTTGATAGGATTCTAAATAAAAGATTCCTTCTCAGTAGGAGTGGCAGGAAAAAAAACATACCTCTCTTCAACATATATGCTAGTCGGGCAACTCAGCCACTCCTACTGAGAAGGAATCTTTTATTTAGAATCCTGCCGAGTTAGGAGAAATGTATGGAGTGTTCCTTTCTGTCACTAGGTACCGCCGGTTAAAAGTTATTTTTTCCGGCGTAGCTAAAGATGTTATAGGCTTGATGGTGATTTTGTTTATGTTGTGTCTCGCTTCGGCCAGAGCTCTCCGGATCTCCCTAATTTAGGACTGATTCAGGATATGTACGTCTTAAATAATTGAAATACGAAATTTTCAACCTTTGAGTAGTCCACCCTAATTATTAATGGGTTTTGTCATTACAAATTTACATTTTATTACTCTCTCACATTAGGAACAGAGTACATCTTCTCAATTTCATATCATTGTAATTTGCATCCACCAAATTATAAAAGGCGGACTCCATTTGTCACCTTCATACAACAGTTCTCAATTAAAGTTTTTCATAGAATCAACTATTAAATTTCTTCATTTATCTCTAAAATCAAATGAACTTGGAGCATCTAAGGAAAATCCTGATTTGTGTATATCTAAAGTAGGAAAGAACATTCCCTTTTCAATTCCGTGGGACTTAAAAATGTATCCCTTATTGATATTCTGTGTGGAAAACCCATTCGAAATGATACTATGTACGTATGTTGAATAATCTCACTTGAAATGAATCCTCCACGGAAGATTACCTACTAACACCATCTGTTCACACCGCAGTTGTGATTACATCATAACTTTTTTCCAGACTTGAAGTCCAGAATGAAAACGGAATTCATATAAGTGAAACATATGTACTATAAATCCAGAGCTTACTTTGGAAACACGATAACTGCTCATATAACTTATGGATCATAAGGAACAAGGTCCATATTCTGCCAAGAAACAAATCCGATTCCGAGCAGAATTGTCGTTAGAACAATCACACTCTCGGATAATCCACGCCTCTCCATATTTGTGGTCCTTTTTCCAGAGACGTACCCATAAATGAGGCCAACAAAAAGAAGAGACATCACGTGGCTCATGTACCTGTGAAATTCTATTCCTTATTTCAACTCCAGGAACTTTCGTCAAACACTGTTGCATTTGGGCGATTGTAAACTGGGCCGATTATCAGGTAATGCTCACTAATGAGTATGTAATCTCGGCCAGCCATTTTTTAAAACCTGATTTCAGGTATATAAACTCGGCTGCCTCAATTATCATGACACTTTATTTGAGGGAGATTACTTGCCAGGTAATCTACGTAGATTACAGGAAATATATTTATAATTTGGAAATACCCACTCGTCCCCTTATAATTAACAAGTTTTGCACCCTCGATACAAATAGAAGTGTCGATGGTGATTGATAAACAGTAGCATCTCAGATTTGTCCAGTGAATCTCAGTCGTTTGCGTGTAACCGTTTATGGATATACAAGTATCAGTCATGAAAAGTCAGCGTGGTAATGTTGTTTTATTGATAAACAACTACAAATACAAATTTAGGAAGAGTTGAAAACGGGCGAGAAGAAGTTAAGGTGCAAACAGCCACAGTGTTCTGCTAGTGTTTACACCGTGGGCAGGGATTATACCATCTCGAGATCAAATTCACACACAATCATGGTGCCTGCAACACTAAAGATATTCAACGAAATATCATTACAAGCTCAGCGAAAAGAAATGCCGTTGACGATATCAGCTGTCAGCCAAGTAGAATTTTACATTCAGTTATGGTTAATGAAGATTCAACAGCTCTTCAAACAATGGATCTAACCTACATAAAAGCAATATATACAACGCTAGAAGAAAGTTACTTCCTGTGCTTCCTAAATCTCAAAGTGAAGTTTACAATGCACTAAAGACAAATACAAATTATCGCACAAACCGAGGTGAGAAGTTCTTGTGGGTGAATGATGAAGATTCTCACATACTAGTATTCAGTTCCGTTACAAATTTGGAGAATCTGTGCAAATGTAGCAAAATCTACGTAGATGGTACATTCGACTAGTGCACTAAACTTTTTCTGCAACTGTTTACTATTCACGACTGCCTAAATGGACATTATATACCGCTTGTGTTTTGTGTGCTGCCGGACAAATGTACTGAAACGTATGTAAAGTGCTTTGAACACTTGAAGAAATGCTGCAGCGACTTTTCGTTCTCTTTTTTTCCCAAGGAAATCGTCGTCGATTTCGAAAAGGCTATCCACAATGCAGCTCGTACTGTCTGGCCGCAAGTCAAACTAATAGGATGTAGATTTCATCTATCACAATCTTGGTGGCGTAAGATTCGAGAAGTTGGTCTTGCCAAAGAATACAGCAATAAAACAGAAGGAGGAAAATGGTTAGGATACTGTTTCGGACTTATGTTTGTTGACCCTGAGGAAGTAGGAGACGTATTTGCTTTTTAGTTAGCCGCAATTCAGCCTCAAGAAATGAAAATTCAAACGTTTGCGGACTATTTAGTGGACAATTATGCGGCGGATTGTGCAATCTATCCTCCAGATTTATGGCCGTCTAAAACGTCAAGGGCCGATAGAAGCACTAATTCCTGTGAATCATTTGAAAAACCTCACGTATATACCGTTAAGATATGCTTTTTAGGAATATAAGTAGTATAACCTTCAAAATGTGTTTTTATTTCCTTGCCAAAGTGTGACATTATAATGTTGAAAAACTGATTCTGATTCTCAGTAGTAGGTTAGCTTACAAACATAGGTTACATGGTACACCCGTAGAGTTCTTAGAACTAAGGTTTGGTATCATCGGCCAAGATTACATACCGTATTTTGGGGCGTCTTTTAATTGAGAAGATTATAAATCCTTGAGCGGCCGAGTTTACATCTGTCCGGATACATAGTTTTCTCATAATGCCCTCACTTGGGTTACATCATTTGCCTAAATCCCTCAGCCCTTCCAGATGTTCTTGCCTTCAAGAACCCTCATGATATTTTTTCAAAAAAAGTCATGTTCTTGCTGATTGTCGAAATTTCATACCTTCCTTTTCGGGTATTCTCATAATTTGTATAGGTCAGGTCAACCACTCACTTTCATCATACCCATGATCAGCTATGCAATCCTTAGCATGGTCGATAGAAATCGAACATTCAATTGCCATGAAAATTAGTGAGGTCAAGAATTGCTCGTTTGGGAAAAGTAATGAAAAACATATATGAGATGAGTGAGGTGCAAGAACTTGCTTGTTTGGGAAGAATAAGAGCAACACCAACACCAGCAATGGAGGAAATCTTATAGCTAACCCCATCAGTTTTTTTATCATTGTGATTATAAGTGAAGAAGAGCAGTATATGAACGAATTGAGTGAGGTACAAGAACTTGCTTGTTTGGGAAGAATAAGAGCAACACCAACACCAGCAATGGAGGAAATCTTATAGCTAACCCCATCAGTTTTTTTATCATTGTGATTATAAGTGAAGAAGAGCAGTATATGAACAGAAGACTCGAGAATGAATACCCGGCACAGAATAATCCAAAACTGAACATGGGATGGTTATTGGAATATACTGCTCCGGAAGAAAAACTGCGTCCAATTATCCACACAGTCGATACATTCGTATTTACCCTTCAGTATGCAATAGTAAACAAAATGTGGCTCAACAAATAAATTCATAACAGATTCAAGTGTGACAGCCATGTTGCTGCTCCATGAGGTAGATCCATTTTCAAAGCAATCTGTCTCAAGAACTTTCTTCGAATTAGTTCAATGTTGTCAATATGAACATGATTCCAAACTTGTCGAACATATTGTAGACAAAGTGGTATCAGAAATATTGATAAAATAATCCACCCTATTGATGGAAAAACTCTTGGTAATCCCCAGAGTAAAACCGAGCACTCATCGACTTAAATGATTAATGGAATGACAATTCAAAATTCTCCATATGTAACAACTAGGTAGTTATTTCATGAATCGATTTTGAAAATACTCATTCAGAAAATTTTCCAATTCATTGACTGAGTTCAGTCAATTGTCAATTAACAGATGGACTTGAATCGCTTATAAATAGGGTGGACAAATGTATTAGACTCCTTCCTCAGAACTCATTAATTTTTGGAACGAAGTTCCTCATCGCGCGTTGCGAAAGGGGGCTAGACGGAATAAATTGAGACCAAAAGTTGTAACGACACTTTTTGCTGTGTGGCGTGCGCGTCTTTCTCTGTCTGTCTCTCTCTCTCTCTCTCTCATAGAAAGCAAGCCAGTTATTTTCGTTTCGTCTTTCTATTTCGCATTGAACAGTGTGGTGTCGCGACGATTATTTTTGTTGAGTGTATACAGGTTTTTTGTACATAATAAATAATAAAAAATAATAACAATAATGAATCCTGACAGTGTTTCTGCACAAGTTCCGGATATTACTGATGGAGTTAGGTAAGTAGAGATTTTATACAGACAATAATAAATGCTTATGTATTTTTAGCAAGTACGCATTATAACCTCTCTTTACTATTGTGCTAACCAAGTCATACGCGTTATAATCTCTCCATTATTGTGTGTTTAGCAAGTGTACGCGTCATAACTTTAATAAATTTAAAAGCAAATTATATTTTAATATTACAATATCAATGCGTATGTACTAAAATTGAGCCTACTGATTAAGTTTATATTACATTATATTTATTAATAATAAAAAAAATATTATTATAACTTAAAAAAAATATTACAATTCCTCCACTGAATAATCGAAAGGAACTTCGTTCCATTCGGGTGTCCCTTGACACCTCTCAACTTTTTTTTTCAGAGGTATCGGTACATTTTAAAAAAATTTCAGATATTTCACTCCTCAAATCAAAATCATTCTTCCTCATTTATTATTCATCTGTTTTGAATGAACAAACCATAAATTATCAAGAGTATATGCCTTCCCGTTGATTGTTCATCTGTTTCGATGGAATGGACGGAGATGTTCATTCGAAGTTTCACGTTAGGGTTGAAGCTAGCAAAATAAAGGTATAGGATAGTCGCCTAACTTTCAGTGTGAATATTCTAGCGGATTTAGTTGAGATACAACACAATCCTATCAAAGACATTGTTACCTAATGAGCATCCTAAGGTTGCTGGAATGGATTTCGTTATGCTTGGTGAACTTCCCAATTGAGTATTTGTAGAGACTCCCCAACTACGGAGATAAAATAAGTGATTGAATTTCCCGCTAGGGTATTAGCTTCAGTTCGGCCTCCAGTTTGCATCGAGTCGCGTGATAAATCAATAAGGAAATTAGAATGTCAAATTTGTCTTGAGAATGTCCCGCAGATGTATGAAGTGTCATTGGTATAGACTCAAAGATATAACTGGAATTCGAGAAGGAATTTGGAAGAGACACAGGGTGATCAAGATCACTGACAAGAAAAACACTTGATTTTAACTAATATGCCTTCTTACTGTTAGGTGTAAGACTGCTGGGGTTGATTTCGTTGTCTGATATTGTTCTTAATTTTTTCTTGTCTTGGGTGTTCATTTATTCCAGGACACGGTATTTTTTTTTCCTTTTCTTCTTTGATTCCATCTCTCCATCTGATCTCGTATTTTATATACCTTCCACGGAAATCCTACATAGATGGTCGAGAAATCTCAGCTGTCCATCTATTATCTTTTAGTTTATAGATTCCATCTGTAGTCCTTATCTATGTTTCGTTCTTTATCCTACCTCTTCTTGTTTTTCTCTCGATTTTCAAAAATAATATAATTTATGTTGCATTCATTCGGTTTTTATTCGCTTCTGTTAGGTTCCATGTTTCACTGGTATACGTTATTAATGGTCTTAGCACTCTTCTCATTTCTTCTGTCTTAATCACTCCTAGTACTTCCTCCTTTCCCAAAAAGAAAGTTTTAAAATTGCTATTTCTATTTTAGCATTTATTCCCCCCTCAATTACTCTGGTATTCTCACTTAGTATTCTTGACAGTCTAATCCTTAGGTGAATTGCACATTTTATCACCTGCTCTTTTTAAATAAGGCATGACAACTCCTGAACTGCATTCTTTCGGAATATTTTTATTTCGTACTCTCTTATTCACGATGTCTTTCGATCCTTTCATTCCTTCACCTGCCATGAACGTCATCATTTCTGTAGTCAACACTTCCTGTTGCTTTTCCTAGTTTAAGCTGCTTTACTGCATTTATCAGTTCCTCTACTGTGATTTATGTCATTCCTGATATGATTATTTCATTTTCATCTGCCAGTGTCAACTTCTCAAAATATTTTTCCACTTTTCCATTCTTCTGTGATTGAATTGCTTTCTCCATCTCTTATATTCATCATATTATATTCTTTTTTTTTGTTTTTGGTTTCAATGAATCGTTCTTTTCAAATTGCGAAATTTTGTTCCGTTAAAAAGTTCTGGTAAAAAATGGAATAGGGGTTGCATGTTTCACCCCTTTAAAAACAAAATTAAAAAAAATTCATAGGTAGCCTTTTTATTCGTAGAACATGTCCACAAAATGCTATTCCTTCAACTCTTCAGCAATTTCAGGCAAAAAATAAAACCATTTTTTTTTCTTATTTTTGGAAGCGTGTAACTTTTGAAGGTAAGGCCTAAGAGCTTTTGTTTACTTGAAAGACCCCCTTTAATTTTCGACAAGGAATCACCCCCTAAAAACTTTCGCACTTATTTGGTAACATCCTGATGACAGTCTGAAATTCTATATTTATTATTGTCTGTTTCTGAACTAATCTGTGATAATATATTCAAGTTCTAGTGTTAAGTACGCTTTGTAAATAAGACTTCATTTTCTTTGACAATACAGTATATAATTTTTGATTCTTGGACAGAACATTTTAATACTGATTGCGAGTTAATGTGTTTTGTATACTTTTTATGTCTTGCAATGATTAAGACTTGTTCAATTTTCATGACTATTGTTTTTAACACACCACAATAATTCCAAGTTTTCAGCATTGTAAATAAATACTGTAACGAACCTAGGCCGGACCTGTCGCCTCCCGCGTCGCCATCGACAGCGATGAGATCATCCCCGGAGATATTCGAGAACCATCCAGTCCCTCTTCCGCGTAATGCAACGGTCAATATTGGAAACAATTGGAACATGCCGTCGCCAACTGGAAGAATTCGAAACATCGAGAATGCTGTATCGGAGATAAATAGGCAAACCTCAAGTGGAGTAAGACAGTCTGAACGAGCCCATACCATCGAGCTATACAGTGGCGTAGTAATATAAATTAAGTTGTAGATTAAGTGTGAAATAAATTAGTAGAACCAAGTTAAGTTTATTTACGTTACAATTGGTGTCAGAAGTGGGATTTTGAAAATAAACAAGTGATCGTGGAGTGGATAGTCAGAAAAATAAATTGATAGACCTTTTTGTACGCCCAAAATAGACAGTGGCCCGGTTTTCGCGAAGTGGACAATTGTGCGTGGGAATATAAACTGATACACTGTTCGCGTGAAACAGGAAATAGACATTGGCCCGGTTTTCGCGAAGTGGACAATTGTGCGTGGGAATATAAACTGATACACTCTTCGCGTGAAACAGACAATAGACTGTTTTAACAAACTGATAAACTTTTTCGTGTGAAACAGACTGATACCTCGTCAAAGACAAAATGTGTTCAAGAAAAGTGCGCCTTGCGGACTTGAAGGTAGCGGAATTGAAACAGGAATTGGAGGAAAGGGAACTGGAAACAACGGGTAAAAAGCAAGTACTCCAGGAAATACTTGCAGAAGGACTTATACAAGAAGGTGAGGACCCCGAAACATTTTTATTCGAAGTTCCCGGAGGTGATTTGAGTTTGGTAATGAATAAACTCGAAGAAACTACTAAATCCGTGAAAGAAGAACTGCAACAAAATTCGAGGACTTTGGAAGAAAATGTTAGAAATCTGGAAGAGAAACTTCAGGAAAATTCTATAAATCTGGAAGAGAAGCTTTCTAGAAGCCTGGAAGAAAATTCTAGAAATCTGGAAGAGAAGCTTCTAGAAAATTCAAGAAGCCTGGAAGAGAAGTTCCTGGAAAACACAGAAGGCCTAAAAAAAGAATTGTGTAGTGTGGCTAATTTCCTAGAAGAAAGAATGGGAACCGTTGAGACAGAGATAGATAAAATTAGGGAGCAAATGAACACGGAGGTAGATAAAATCAAAGATGGGGTCGAGGCAGAAATGGACAAAATAAAGGAAACGATCAGTAAGCTGGAAAACAAATTAATAGTGCGTCCTCCACAGAGATGGTTAACGAAAATGCAATGCTGGACTTGAGTTTGAACGTGGATAAAGTTCAAGAGGGTATAAAAGATGTCAAGGTCATTTCAGAAATAGGGAAGCTTTCCATGAAGCCGCCTCAGTTCGACGGAAAAACTCCATGGGCAAATTACCGCCGGCAGTTTGAAGCAGCGGCCAAAGCAAACGGATGGAATGCAGGGGAAAGAGCTGTAGCACTGACACTTGCATTACGTGGAGAAGCGACAAATATTCTACAAACTCTCACCGCCCAAGAACAGGAGGACTATGATCAGCTGATTAAACATCTAGAATTACGATATGGCCACGCCCATTTGGAACACGTATACCACTCCCAGCTGAAAAATCGCTGCCAAAAATCGGGCGAATCCTTACAAGAATTCGAAACTGACATTGCACGCTTGGTTCGTCTCGCATATCCAGCCACACCAGAAAATGTAATGGAGCGACTAGCGGTTCAAGCATTCTTGGATGGACTCCGTGACCAAGAAACCAGACAAGCGTTGATATTAGCTCGTCCAACACATCTCGTAGACGCACTGGCACGAGCTTTGGAATTTGAGGCAGCAAAACAATGCTGCAAAAGCCAAAGTAAAGTTCAAACGATTGAGGAAGACTCACAGGAGCCTGCTAACTTGGAAGCTGCCATAAGAAAAGTGATGAAGGAAGTGTTGCCTGAGAAAAGACATATAAGATGCCGGAATTGTCGCAAAATTGGACATGTGCGTAGCAAATGTCCAACATTCATCGACTCCGATGCAGGAAAACTAAGAAAGGTCGATGAGAAGGGGCAATCGTCGGCATGTGTCCGGCAAGCCCCGGTTAACAACGCATATGTCGCTATGCTTCAACGACAGAACAAGGGTGTCTTCGTAGACGGTCTCATCAATAACGAGCCTTGCACCATGCTGCTAGATACAGGTGCGACTAGGACAATTCTCGGGCCTTCCTTTGCCAGAACACCGGAACGGATTGAACCGACAACTTGGAAGCTACGCACAGCAACAGGAGCCAGCTACTGTATATGGCGAGCTACCGATTGAAATAATTTTGGGCAACACTAAAGTGAAACATCAGGCACTTGTAGCGGACATCGAAGACGATGCAATCATCGGAATGGACATCATGAATTCCAGAGGGTTTGAATTGGATTTCAAAGACGGCGTCCTACGTGTCAACGGAGAAGAGCTGGTACTTCATGGGAGAAGTGAAGAGTTGATCCGTGTGCTGTTGGCTGAAGATGTAAGCGTACCTGAGAGGGCTGAAACCATTCTGGAGGCTCGCCTGGACGGGAGTACGAGCAGTGGAAACGTGGTGATGTTCGAGCCCAAACTTCATGATGAGAAAATTGGACGAGGGATTGCACTAGGGAAGACCTTGTTGCGTGCTGACCAATTTGTGCCCGTAAGGGTCATGAATGTCAATTATTTTCCAGTGACCTTGAAGAAAGGAACAATATTGGGGCACTGCTCGCCAGTTTCCTCAGTGATCCGGAGTGTACGAGGTACGATTAGCCAACCTAACAACTTGCCCACAGAACTAGAAAAATTAGTTGCCATCTCTTCCAAAGATATAAAACCAGCTCAACAGCCCAAACTAAGAGATTTAGTTAAGAAGTACCAAGACATCTTCGATACCGGACAAGGAAAAGGAGGTCGAACTAATGTGGTCCAGCACAAGATTGATACTGGGGGTGCCGACCGATCCGGCAATCAGCAAGAAGACTTCCTCTTGCCAGGAAGGAAGAGGCTGACAAAATAGTCAGCGATATGGGCAAAGCAGGAGTTATCGAACCATCTGACAGTCCCTGGTCCTCTCCAGTCGTACTGGTGAAGAAAAAGGATGGATCGACACGCTTTTGTGTAGACTATCGCCAACTTAATAATGTCACGAAGAAGGACAGTTACCCTCTCCCGAGAATAGATGACACCCTAGACACGTTGGCTGGTTCCACGATTTTCTCGACCCTTGATCTGAAGAGTGGATACTGGCAAGTAGAACTGGCTCAGGAAGATCGAGAAAAGACTGCTTTTACCATCGGCTCAGGATTGTGGCAGTTCACCGTTATGCCATTCGGGCTCCCGCCACATTCGAAAGATTGATGGAAACAGTACTGAAGGGACTCTCATGGAACACGTGTCTAGTGTATCTCGACGACATAATTGTGGTCGGCAGATCGTTTGAGGACCACGTGAAAAACTTGGAGGAAGTATTCCTGCGACTGAGGAACTCCGGATTGAAACTGAGTCCTAAGAAATGCCATCTGTTCCAAAAAGAAGTACGATACCTCGGCCACGTTGTCTCTGGGGAAGGAGTAGCAGTGGATGACCAGAAGATCAAAGCTGTTAAGGATTGGCCCATCCCAAAAGACATTCACCAACTTCTTGGTGGCAGCGGTGGGATGAAGAAGACCTATGACATCAAGGCCGACGCTGGAGGATTTAAGGTTGATGACCTGGTTTGGCTGTACAACCCCAAACGTCGTCGTGGACTATCACCAAAGTTGCGGAACTCGTGGGAAGGCCCGTATAAAATTGTGAAAAGGATAAACGACCTTGTGTACCGAATCCATAAGCCACCCCGAGGGAAACCAAGGGTCGTCCATTTCAACAGGTTGGCCCCATACGCTGGAAACCATGACCAAGTTCGCACCCTCAAGCCACCGGAGGATGATATGACGTTCGAGAAGTTTATGTCCTTGTATTCAAACGGGCAGAAAGTTCTACATGGGGTTACTAGAGAGGAGTCACGAGACCTTTTCGAGGTGCCTGCTGACTACGCACTAGCGCACTGTGTGGCAGAAGATCTTCGAATGTCCAGGGGCATCGCCGTAGTGTTCTCCAAGAAATTTGGTCAACTCCAAACACTGCGGGAGCAGAATCCAGAAGTTGGTGGGGCTACAGTTGAAGAAAGGCCAGAGAAACATCTACTACCTAGTTACCAAGAGGTTCCCAAGATAAACCGTCCTATGAAGATGTCTGGAAGAGTCTCACCAAACTAAGAGATACTATGGTGGACCAGAACCTGGTGGATCTAGCAATTCCAAAATTATCCTGTGGTATTGATGGGTTGGACTGGAGAGTCATAAGAAGTATGCTGGAGGCGATATTCAGATCCAGCGGCGTCAGGATTCTGGTTTGCTGTAACCCTCTTCCACGACCGATCATGAAGACCGTGGAGTGTTACTTCCATCGAACTTCACGGTGCAGATATGGGGAGTCATGCAGATATCGTCACACTCCAAGGATGAAATTTCGGGACGAAATGTCTTTAAGAAGGGGGCAATGTAACGAACCTAGGCCGGACCTGTCGCCTCCCGCGTCGCCATCGACAGCGATGAGATCATCCCCGGAGATATTCGAGAACCATCCAGTCCCTCTTCCGCGTAATGCAACGGTCAATATTGGAAACAATTGGAACATGCCGTCGCCAACTGGAAGAATTCGAAACATCGAGAATGCTGTATCGGAGATAAATAGGCAAACCTCAAGTGGAGTAAGACAGTCTGAACGAGCCCATACCATCGAGCTATACAGTGGCGTAGTAATATAAATTAAGTTGTAGATTAAGTGTGAAATGAATTAGTAGAACCAAGTTAAGTTTATTTACGTTACAATACCTTTTTTGTATTTCTAAATAAGACTATAGCCACGCTTTGTCAATAAGATTATATCCTCGACAATAGAGTTTTGAGTTGAGTTGAGAAAACGTGATTCCTAATATAGCAGGGTCTCATTAGGGTGTAAGCAAAAGACACTTTATTGAATGATTTTCACTAAACTGGGTTAACAAAATCATGACACGTGTTTCGGTATAAATAGCTTATCCAAGTGAAATATTTTAAGAAAGGGTCTTTTGTGTACTTGAATATGGATTTTCATCAAGTATCGGCGGCATCAATTTAAAACCATCAAAAGTATGTTAATGTAGATCCCCACTAGTCAACGCCAACTCGAATTCAACTAGTACAACTAAAGCACAACCTGGATTTACCACATATGATATCAAGTTTTGGTTTATCAAGAAAAAAAACTTCCCTCGAAACATAATGCACGCCTCTGAGAAGTTATCGATTGTAATTTGTCAGGATGACAATGAGGGAATATTGTTTGAGACATCATAGTGGGGTGAAAGTGTTGTTCCGGAAGAAATTCAATGCCAATAGAAAATTAATCATTCAAAGTTTGTTTTTCCATTTATCTCCTTCGAATGGGAAACGAAATTATGTTTCAGACAAGTGAGACGGCATAATATGAATTCCGGAAAAAATCATTACGAAATGCGTCGCTTTTAATAATATTTGAAGGAAGGAAGGACGACTGGGAATTATATTCGATACGTGACATAAACATCGAAAACATATATGATTTCATACATAGAGAAGTCATTAGGTACACTCCCCGAACAAACAATGTTTCGCAGCAGAATGTCCCTGAACTGACACTAGTCTTGTGTTTTCCGGAACTTACCATTCTTAAAAATGGACAGGAGAGACATCCAAAAAATTATCGGTCTATCGCTCTATTGCCTCTCATATGAAAAGTAATGTAAAAAGCTATCAATATTGAGCTTTCAGGTTATCTTGAACGATCACGTATTATCAGGGATAGGCAATAAGGTTTTCGCAAGAGGTCTAGAGACTTCTTTGGTGACATACGTATGGCATGCCTCAATTAGAAAAGATGCTTTAGCTCCAGACTATATGTATGTACTAAAACGAACATTATCAATATTTATAATAAGGTCCTAATCAAACTCTCGCTTTTCACGGTTAATTACTGTGTTTTAGAAAATTTGATTGGATAAGGGATTTTGAACTCACGACATATAGTGATTTGATATTTGAATTCAAATATACCTTTTTCAGCATGTTAGAAAGCCTCAGAGCTTCAATGTGCTCCGCGAATTTCGTGAAATTCAGTAGTTAAAAGTGCCGCATAAACCCCAAAGTGTTGAAAAAGTTAATTATAAACTCCTTCGTTAACTTAAAAACAATGAGACAGTGTGCTGAAAGTGATCTGAATGCATGAAAAGAGTAAAAATTGTGTTTCTAATACGATATCTGGCCATTGCTGCAGGCTGCAGGCCATTGCAGGCCATTGTGTCCCTTAATAACCACCGAGTACGGGAATTTCGACCGTATCAGTTCGCCAGAGTGAAAAAGTGAGATTAGAATTTCAAAACCCACGAAATTGAAATCAATTTCACTTATAAAATGATATGGAGGATGAAGGGAGGATGAAGGGAGGATGAAGGGAGGATGAAGGGTGTAGAGGAACTCTGTTCCTGACGGGGGGTCCTCCAACCGCACACGTTTTTTTGTCAATATGTGAGAGTCAGAGGTACCCAATTAAGACCAGGTTGGCCAGAGCAATCTTAGCTCGATCTCTAGAATTCAAATTCAGATCTTCGTCGTGACAGTGATCTATCCACTACAATACCTCTACTGAAAATTCTAAGGTCAGATTCAGTGATGAATCGTTTAATAGTTGAAAAATACTTTATAAATGTATCGCACTCAATATTCCAGTCAAAAATGAGAATCTATGGAGATACTACCCACAAAGTAAAGCTGATTATTGATGGTTGGAATATTTCCAGGAAATCCTTAATTCTATCCTGTAACGGTATTCAAATAAACAAAAATTGTACTCACTTGATCATTTGCAGTGCTTTGTAGTAGTCGAACGTTCCGTCCAGAATAACAATTAGCTCAATAGGTGCCATCATTTGTTTTCCTTTGAGGTATTCTATTTTATCGTAGTCGCTTGCTATTTCTCCTGGAATTGCCACAAAATGTAATGGGAACGTGTTATCGCCATTATAAAGGATTTGAAATCAGTTGACGGTTATAAACTGTAGGAATTGTATGAGAATACTACCCAATTCACGAAGATTTTCCGTTATTTTATACATACACAGGATATTTTCTCGAAGTTGAGAAATATTCGTTGCAATTCTTTTACCAGATATTCACCACCGCGTATATTGAATGAATGGAAAATATAGTATTTACAGTAATAATATTCAATCACGTGTCTAATGGATCATACAATAAATAGCAGCATAACGAATACATATTTCTACTCTTCCAGAAAGCGGCAATTATTTTGAGATAGAATAATAGAAGCATATACAATGAATATAACAAATACAAATTTAAGAATAATTGAATATCATGAAAAACGATCGATTAGTTGCCCTAGCTTTCAAAAAATGTACATGTATACAGGAATATATATTTGTATATGTGGAAACAATACATTCAACCCAAAATATATATACCCATTTATGTGAATTGCCCCGTATGTTTCTTCTTTCTGTAGATGGAGGTGCGGATTTCGTTGAGAGAATAGGCAATGAAATCCGCACCTCTGTCAACAGAAAGAAGACACATACGTGGTAGTACCTCAGTTACAGCTCTTACCATCCGAGTTCGACGAAGAGAGGGATCGTGAGAACATTGGTAGAGAGAGCGACGCACATATGCAACGACGTGGAGTCCCTAGATGCCGAATTAAACCACATCACAGAGGACCTCCACCGGAATGGATATCCCAAGAAACTCCTAGAAGAAGTTTTGAAATAACTCCGGAGAACGAAGACATCTGAAGAGCAACAACAAAGCACAGTGATCTGCCTTCCGTACATCAGAGGTGTCTCCGAGAAGATCAGAAGGATCGGAAACAAGTTCAAAATCAAGAGTTGCTCCCAATCCGGCAGTACTTTACGGAGTTTCCTGACCAAGACCAAACCTGACAACAAAAATGAAATCAGTAAGAATTGCATTTATGAAGTTCCATGTGAATGCGGAGATTCCTACACTGCAGAGACAAAGAGACCGTTATCAGTAAGATTGGATGAGCACAAGGAATGGACTCAACGTGGAGAAACATCAAAATCGGGAATCGCTGACCACGCTTGGACTGAGCACCATCGAGTTCTATGGGACGACGCAAGTGTTCCACATAGAGAGGAGCATTGGTTCAAACGAAAGTTCAAAGAGGCCGCCTACATCGAAGCCAATAACGCCTTCAGTCAACCAAGCGTTGAGATCAAGAACGTATGGAAACCCCTGATTGCTCTTTCTGGCGGGCTGCAGAGGCGCGAAACTTCACGCACCACCACACCGCGCGAAATTACACGCACCGCTGCACATGGCAGAATTGCACGCATCATTGCGCCGACAGTCATATAAATTGGTAAGTAGCACCTAAACTTGTCAGTATTCACCTGAGGACGATTGCAGATACAAGCATTCGAAACGTCGTGAAAACCTTTTAAATACATTAAGACGATGGACGTCCGAAACGATAGTAATCAAGATAAAATATAGCTTCTCCTCTCCTTACGATAAGTTACGAATATAGTATTGAAGGAAAGTTACCGGATATCAAAGTTATTAGCTGCAGAAAATATGTTTTATGTTGGATAGCCTGGGTGTGTCGTTAATTATATTTTTAGAATTATATTTTTCAACACCCCAAGATGACGACTTAACTATATTCTCGGCCTCTGCAAATGAAGTGAGGAGCGTCTCACCACGAATGATTCAGCCGTGGATGACAGTTCCCAGAGCAGTTTTCGTTGACCTCACCAGACGTCCCCAAGCCCCTGCCATGTGAGGAGCTGCTGGAGGAACACAGCTGAATTCAATCCCCTTTGTTGTCATGGAATCCATCATTGCATTCTCATCCAACTCTCGCAGGGCACAACGAAGTTATTCAGCTGCTTCTCTTAAGTTGGTCCCATTATCGGAGAAAATTTTCTGCGATTGTCCACGCCTTGCGATCATACTTCTGATCGCCATCCGGTGGTAAGAGAATGAGTCACTTTTAGATACACTTCTAGGCATGTCAAGATTACACCCCATCTCTTTCCGCGATGTCTGCCAACAGTCACCAAGAGGAGACCAATATAGTCCATTCCTGTATTCCTGAATGGACGAACTCCTGGTGTTACCCTTGCTGGCGGCGACTGTCCCATTGTTGGAGGTTTTGGACGTGCATTTTTGACAAAAATACTAATCGCTTTCACGACAGCTCTACCATCTATCACCCAATATTTTCTGCGAATCTCATTCAGAATTGTTTCATTACCATGGTGTCCAAATTTTCCATGGTAATATTGTAGAAGTTGACTGGTAAATAGATGTTTTTCAAAGGCGGATCTAAGTTGTTTCTTTCTCCTTTTTCTAACTGGTTTTCCTTGTCGTAACATTGTGAAATCTTCCATCCAGTACTTTTCAGCCTCTTCGCCATTTTCTGTGTTTCCTCTTATTATTTTCAAGAACCGCAAAACCCAAGCTGTTGTCCGGACAAGTCTGTGCCATTTCGAGAACCTCTTCAAATCTATAACCGCTTCATGCTTTTCTTCGGTTATTTTTCCAACGAATTCAGTCTTCATTTCAACTTCATCTTGTTCGTAAGGACCCTCCCCAGAGACTATTCCATAAGGTATGTATGCATTCCATTTGAGATATACAGGAAGATTCACATCAACATACCAAAAATTGATCCTCTCCAGAAAAATAAAGAAAAGTGAAAAATAAATAAAATGTGACCTAAAAAACTCCCTATTCTTTTGTGAAAATGTGCCGCCAATACCCTCAACTATTCTGACGGAATGCGATGTACAAATAACACAATTACTCATTGAATGATCTTCATTCATTCGCTGGGTTCAGGATGTCTTCATCAACTGCAACAGGACATTTTACTGTACGTTTTCTATGGCTTGGTAGAAAACACCCATTTTGACTGAACACAAACATTTTCACCTTACGATTATATATCACAATATTCCTGAGACGTAACGGAATATAGAATTGACTTACTTTAATACAACCGCATACATTTGCGAGAACTATATAAGTTATTCACCTTTGACTTAGAAAACATTACTGCGTATATTGGGAACCAAGCTGTTGCCGATTGCCATTACTATGCACTCACTGACTTATCATTGGAGGTTTTGATGCAGAAAAATTCAATAAATGACCTCGGATTTCTCAAAATTTTTATTTACACTGGCTTTTCTACGTGGAAGAATAGCACACCTTTTTCCGTATGTTGAAGTAAATGACCCTGTATCCTTTTTTGCAATAAGATTTGGCCTATCGTGACTAATCCTTCAGTTTCGATTATCCAGGTGTAGGTACTTCTGAGAGACCATCCGGTATGTTATGTCAGATGGTAAGCTTGAGGATAAGGCGCAACTCGTAGTTCTATTTTTCAAACAACAAGGAGAGATGAAATTCCAATTTTGGCATTGGCCAGTAATATTTAATTTCATTGACTTTCATTGGAGTTGTTCACTTGTAGTTCTTGGAATGCTCAGGAAAATATGTGTTCCACAAGAATTGTCCATAAAACTGGTGTTTACGCTTGGTCAATATAAGTAACTTGTTCAGGTTCTTGTCTAGCATCTCTTTTCTATATTGTCTCTTATCAGGTCCCTTGCCGCGTCTTTCGTCTCTCATTTCCTTTCTGATCTGGTCTCTCACCTCGTTTCTGATATGTCTGAGTCTCTTTTCTCGTGTCGTATCTGATCTTGTATCGTCTCGTTTTTCGTCTTGTTTCCCTGTCTTTCCGAATAAAATTTGGTCTGTCTTGACTTATATCAATAATCCTTCCAGTTCAAATTATCCAGGTGTGGGTACTTCCGAAAGGCCACCCCGTATATTATGTCAGATGGTAAGCTGGTTCAAAATTAAATTACACGAATTATCTATTCAGCTTTGAGTGTTATTTTACTCAACGGTAAAGTCTCCGAGAATCGATTCGCTAGAAAATATGTTACATCATCTCCTGAATAAGGTATTCTAACGTTTCTCATGCCCACATACATATATTGTTGAACTTTAATGGTTACAAATAATTTTTAATACCAAACAAATTGGGGTTTTACATTTTACGATACGCGGTGCGGTGTCTTATTTCTGTTTAGGAATTAAATTTGGAATTCGCACGTATTATTTTGTCTTGTTAGGAAAGGTGAGCCGAATCAGGGAAGCGATAAATATAGCATTTAATTGGCTGTCAGGAATTTGTCATTGTTTCATTAGTTATACGGAATGATGAAAACTGTATTATGGAACGAAGAAAAAAATTATATCAGATCATTGAAGAATTCATTGGAGATCAGTTGTTAGTTTTGTTCATATGAAAGGAGATATTACAAATTAATTATTTGAAATGGATTTTTTTTATATTGAATTATTTCGTTGAATTTAATACTATTTTCTTGGATATTCTCTGCACCCCTGTTAAACTACGCTGGAAAAATATTGAATATCAACAGTACATTTTTTATTGATTAGGCTCGGAGTCACACCAAATTCATTAAAAATCTACGTTCTGTATAAATAAATGTCGAATACAAGTGATATATACGCATTCACTTTCTTCCCAACATTTCCACCATTACAAAGTAAAATGTCTGCTAAAAGGGAATTGCGACGATAAATGGTAGGTATATTTCTCCCTATTACACAGTAAATACTGGTTGGAGAATATTTTCTTAATTGCTGCTACTGCCAGCGGCAGTTTTTCACCAGTGAACAATCAGTATATGAGAAGTTCTTTGAAATTATTTCTCATTTGTAGATGTAAACCCATTCCGTAAATTAGGAATAATAATCATCCAAAGTATGTTTCTCTGGGTATATAACTTTATCAATCCAAAAAATTAAAATTAATTAAGGAATCAATTTTCTAGAACGTTTGCGGTTTATGGAAAGTATGTTAAATTTGGCGACAATTTGTAGCTTCATATCTGTGTGATAAATAAAATATGGAAAACAAAAACAGTCAATTCGTTACAACTCAATTACAAAATTAATGCATTACTCTAAATTTTTTTGTCTTTTATTGGAAAAATATTTTGTCTCATTCCATATGAACGCAATTTTTTCAATAGTTTATCGTGATATTCAAGTGAAGTAATACTTTAATTAATAATTTTTTATTTGCTCAAAATACAATAAAACATTGAATCGTGCAACACATTCAAATTATAGCAAATAAATAGAGTAGAAAACCCATAAAAGGTAAAACCTTGTGCATGGGTATACTACTTATGATATATAGGCCTAAACTATAAAATATATAAATTATAATAGGATAATGTTAAATTGTAAAACAGTAGGTAATTCATTGACAAATACATTCAGTATGTTTATTACAGTTTGAATAAAATAAAATAAGTAAATAAATAAATAAAATGCCATTTATTGTTTTGGTTTTCATCTTTGTATAAGAGCTATTTTGGTGCAGAGCTGCGATAAATTGAAATTATTTCGTGACTTTATGTCTCATATGGAATACATGACTCGGTTTATAGAATATATATATTTTTTTGTGTTATATAGGGTTTGATTTATCATTCTCTCTGAAATATTTGAAGAACCTGGTTGGGAGCTAAATTCAAGAGCCATATTTTTATTTTATTTTTGAAAATGCCAGAACTATTGATGTTTTTTATTTCATTGATGTTTTTTATTTTAATTCAATTAACCCTAGGATTTTTTTTTTGGGCCCATGTGGCTTTGGGTTTATTATCATTATACTAATTTATATTTTTGGGTCATCTATAGTCTGCAGCAAATTGTCCCGAACACTGACTTGTCAGAAATGAAAAATGAAAATTCTTACCTGCTACAGATTTAAAATGGCCAGCGGCCGTTTTGGCGTACTCCCTAATTCCTTCGTCTGTGAGGCTAACTCTGTAACGTCCGATGGCTCTTAGCAATTTAGTTGAGCCGATTATCTAAAAAGGACCCAGGATTAACTTATTTCTACTACAATCGATATGTGGGTATAGTTCAGTGCCGAACTGGCCACTTAGTAAATCATGAGATTTCTCCGGGGCACCAGAGGGTTTACTTCCCAAAGTTTATAGTTTCTTGGTTGCTCATTATTTTTCGGAAAATAAGACTATGTACCTGTGAAATAAGCGGTTTGAAAATGCAAAATTTAATTTACGTCATAAGTACATATCAAGAAAACTAAAATTAGGTTTTATTCGCTCTTTACGTCTTTACAGTGACTTTTACTTTTATTATTCATAAGCATATTCATGAGTTGATACAATATGCATTGTTAAAGATAAAATAGGCTTCTCGCAGCCTCCACAGGGTGTCTTCAATAATTGTATAATTCAGGTACAAAATGAGCAACATATACGATTAAAACTAGCACCAAAATAATTTTCGCTGTAAAATAAATGGCTTTCAGGTCCAAAGAATCTGCGCTGTTCATAACTTCCAAACATTCGACTCATCCATGCAGCGTATGTTGTGCACCTCGCAAGGAACTGACGAGTTCCGATTGTTACTGCAGTATGACGTCAGACGTCCATCCAGGGCGTGCAGCTTCGGGGCCGCACTTCAACTTTCAATAGCTAGGCCATTTACTTAGATAGAAAATAAAATATTGAAATTGATCGTTGAAAGAGAGAGCATATTGACAATGAAACTATTATTATTACCAACAACTAGTTTTTCAAAGCCTAACCTTTACACACCATTTATTCTCTCATCTTCTTCAATTGGATATATTCTGTGGCTCCATGGTCCGGTTCGGTCCTGGAATGAATCCCTATGTCTCTTGGGTTGCTCCCTGGATATATGGAGAATCGATGGAAAGAATGAATTCTATATCATTCAGAGTTGATGACAAGAGAAGGCGATATAAAATTTTATATGGATTAATCCGAATTGGCTATGTGTTCCAGTTCGTAGAATACTCAATGAGGGGACTGATGATTTCCATTGTGGAAGAGTGTAGTCTCGAGGACCTTCCTATTGTTTCTGATTCCGAAATATTTGCCGTTCGGAGAAATCAAAAGAATGAACAGATTTGTCGAATTTCATGATCGAAACGATCATTTGTTGTTTTTTTTCTTTATACCAAAGGTTTCAGTGGCTCGATGTGATCAATAAACGAAGGAAGTTCTTTATAATTCTACCCTTCTTGCCAAAGAAGCCAACATGAATATTCATGGTGACAATGAGAAAAAATTCAAGTGTGGCCAAAAACTTCAATGTGGGTGATATATAAAATATTTTGTGATTCCTGATCATTATCAGTTTCAGAATATATATATATATATATATATATTATATATATATATATATTATATATATATATAATTTCGTTATCGGTTCTCTCAACTTGCACAAATTTCATCTCTTGAAAACTTATTGATATATCCAGTAGTTTCATATGGTGCACCAAGCAATGTAGTGGATGGAGCACCAGATTGCCATGCCGGCTCAGGAGCGAGCACGAATTTTTTTTGTGGTTATTTCGACTGATTGTCAAACTCATTCATTGTATCTCCAGCGCTAATTGTGTACTTCATTCATATGGATGTATATATGAGAGTAGTAAACTAACAAAATTCAATAATTTCAACGCACTTCTTCAAGAGAACAAGAATTACAGAATTTTCGGCAAAAATGCAAATTTTAATTATTCTTCTAGCAGAGCCTATTGACACTATTTCTGTGATAGATATGAAATTGAGATTAAGAAAATGTAAAGTGAGTTACCTGTTCCTCCAGGTTGACACTGTTCAGTAGTGAGATCAATGACATGGTTCTGTTATTAGCTCGATATCCAAATTCAAAAGGTATGCCTCGCTCTGAATAATACATATCCAAAATTTGGGACAACCTTGTGCTATCAAGAACATTCAACCACTCGTTGACATGACTTCCCAATATGGCACCTGGAATAAAATTAAAGGTATGCTAGAAAATGGCCACAGTATGATACGTTTAGTCTGCAAGGAAGGTACTGAAACCAAATCCAGTTGAAGAGTTGCTGGAAGAACATAGATTGGATTGCTAGAGGCTGTGAATTAGTCTTCCGGATCCCTAAGCCTGTAACGGATGTTTCATTCCATCCCAATATATTCAGTCGAATCAATTCACACTATTTCGCCATCAGCTGATAAACCGGCGCTGAGTCAATAGTCACTGCCGTATCAAAAATATGTGCGAAGCTGTTAGCTGTCAGTCACACTTCACTGACATTTCACAAATCGTATTTGAGTAGGTTGTTATGCTTTTTGCATAACTTGTCTTTTAAATGGAAAAAAACGAGGTTGGTGTTGGAAAAAACAGATGTATCGGTGAACTGGGTTTTGATTTCTGGTAAAATTATGGGTTATCAATTTCAAATGAAGGCTAGTCACTGTTGCTTGATGGTTGGGTATATTTGATTACCTGCTTTTTCGTTATCGCTTTTATGGTTTATTAACCGAGTTTCGCTTATTCAAACTTACACTAGACACTTGGCATAATTGCACCGCATGTATCTGTAGGTTACAATTTAAATTTTTCATGTCTCGAAACATCCTGATTCATATTTGAATTTGCAGGTGTCTGATCTATTCAATAATTTTGACTCTAACTATCTAATAACATTTTTTTTTGGTTAAGTGGATTGTTTCCATATTGTACTGTTTCTTTTTGACTTTTGTACGTTCAATTAAATTCAGTTTGGTAATATTTCGTAATTTTTACTCAGGTCAATCACGTTTAATTTTTTTAAGTAACTTATGTACTCGAGCTATTGCGCATGCCCCACCGGCTGAAATAGTAATTTTGGGTTAGACAATTGATTTGACGTCCTACGTTTTTTTTTTGTGAAATCAGTCGACTATTCTGGGATATTTAAGCAATTATCCTTCTAGGACAGCCTCCTCAGGTAAGCATTTGTTTTTTTATAATCTCTGAGATTATTCTATCTGTTCCTCTTTGAGAAATAAATACTTCCTCAGAAGGGACGAATAATTTTTTCAAAACACGAATAGTGTGGAGTCATTTATATCGTTTGGAATACACTACGCAAAATTTTCTTATATCACGCCGGCTTGGAAAAGTCATACATATCTGTTTGAGTGATGAATTATTAATAACAATGTTCATAGGAAATTGGCAATTACCAGATTTGAAGTGAACTTCCTGGTATTTTGAAAAACTATTATTCACCAGTAAAAACTACAATTACATTTACGAACATAAGTGCAATCATAGAATTCAGGATGGAAAGCTGTTTTAGCCAAGTGATTGGAGTTAAACCAGGATTACCAATTTTGCTTCAGTTGTTCAATACGGGTTCATTAGATAAACCTAGTTCAACAATGGTTTAAGTTAATCTCATGAATTCGGGGGTTTAAGGAGATAATTTGCCGATTCTAACCTATTTGATTGTTTGACATTTCAATAGACATTGACTATTCTGAAAATTATTATTGTATTTAATATTATTGTTTTATACCCTACTGTAAAGATGTTCGAAGATATAAGAGACTATGAAGATTTTTTTGAAGTTTTTGATATTATTGCCCCAAGAAGAAATAGACCCGTATTTAGACAACGTAGAGACATTTGAAGAATGGACAGAAAAATAATTTTTGAATAGATTTCGCTTGCCAAAAGAAATCGTCCGCAACTAACAAAAATACAAAGAATCACAAACCCTCAAATGACTACAATTGCAAAATGAAAAACTACATGATCTGTTCTCTAGAATCTCTAACAAATGTTCATTTACTGTTGATTGATGAATTATGTTTCAAAGATAATGTTTGTTTATATATGTTTATCATGTGGTTTTTCTCTAGATTCTACTCCTCCCTCTGTAGTTCCAAGAAAAGTTGATGTTTTTCTCTCATGTGTATTAATTTCAACTTGTGTTCTTCAAATGACCGTTTTTGTAAATCTACAAGATCTGCTTTGGGCAGGGCCCAAGTAGAAATTTTGTCTTTTATTATTATGGTGCTATGCCTTTTTTTTTAGACCTCCGCAGATGGTATTGTATTCATTACTTATTATAGCCCATGTCTTCAATTTTTGCGAATTAGTAACTGCGTCTATTTTTTAACATTCTACAATATCTTGGTATTTTTTTACCAGTGACATGAGAATGTTTTCTTCAACTTCATTGAAATTATAAGTCCTTTTTTTCTCAAGAGACGCCTCCAATGTATAGCATTCACTTGGCTTTTTTTCGATCAATATTTCGGTTTACTTTTGACAAAACTATGAATTCTTAGGTTAAGTTTGATTCAATGTTGGTGTTTCTGAACGGTCCGAATGATGGTACAAGCGAATAAATGTGTTGCCAACATATGAAAACAGCGAATTAAGGAATCCCGGATTAGTTTTTCATTGAAAAATGCATAACGTTCTAATCCATAGTCAATTAACAATCCGAGTTCAGATAATCAACGGTTTAAACTCGCATTGAACAACCGGCCCTAAGTGTTGTTTTCCATATAACTGGTAGTGTATTTCTAACATGTATTTCCTTTTATTTTACAGAATACTACTGAAATTATGAGGCTCATATTTTTTATTTCATTAAATGGCATACATTACCACTGAAAGTAGTTAAATGAAATTCCCATGTTCGAGAACGCATTTATCATTGTTTCTATCGAAAAAACCATAAAATTTTCACCCGGAATCAAATTCATGTCATTTTTATTCGACACTGCGAAATGAATTGCTTTTCGCCTATCAAATTCCACATTCAAATCGAATTTCTCGAGGGTTATTTTGATGTTCGAAAGTGAAGTGTAGTGGGTTGAATTTGCATGCGGGGCTGGATAAAATGAGCATTAGAATAATGAATGCGAGGAGAAACATTTTGGCATCGACGTTTGATTTTCCTAATGTTTTCAGAACTCGCAATAGAAGCTCTGCGAGTTATCACTGTCATTAACTGGCTTGACAACATAGTAGTATATTGTTTTACGAGTGACGGAAGTAACATTTTTTTAAGCGAGAGAACAGTGTAATGTTCACGAGCTTCAAAAAATGTTTTCGACGAGTGAAACATTATACTTTTCTACAACCCTGTTTATATCATAATAATATGCCAAAAAAAAGAACAATGAACAAATATTTTATTTTAAATTAAAAATAACAGATTTTTTTTAAACATTACTTATGATTTAAATATTGGTTAATTGTTACATTCGAGCAATTATTCAAAATTATAGGAGTGTAACAATCAAGATTTTTATGCATTGAGGTAGACGATGCCACATCTGTTATGTTGTTAACTGATGTCACTCCAGATGAATATGCGCCGTAATCGGAAAGCGTTGTATTTTGTATGGATTGTAAAATTTTGGTTTGTATTTGATTTTTGCTGCTAACTGATTGATCAACATATCCCTCCGCAACGTTACTAGATTTCCAGCCTCCATGCTTTTTTAATTGAAGTAAATCACCTCCTGCATCCACTAATAACGTTGCGGAAGTTCTACGCAAACAATGCCCAGTATATTTTTGGGGATCAGTCAAGTTTAAATATTGAGCTATTAGCATAGGAAATTTGCTGAATTTATCTATTCCCACAACATGTCTAGTACACTTTCCGTTCTGGTAGTTAATAAAGAATCTTGAATTTATTTTGTCCATATCTAGTGGACGGGTTCATATATATTTTAGAAATCTCGTAGAAGAACCCAGAAATGTGGAAGGAACGCGGTACTTTTGTTTTTGTATTACGTATTGTAACTAAGAGTATACTGCTGGTATCTTTTACATCATTTACTGTCAAATCTTTCAATTCATGGCAATGACAAGCCCCCGAAATTCCAAAAACTAAGGCTACCTACAAACGTTAATATTAATATCATTAAGTATTTGTCGCAATAATAAAGTAATTAACTTCGGGTGCATTCATTAAGAAAGTGTGTATCTCATCGGAAGATTTTTTTTAGACTTTTGACTTTTAAAACCATCAGATTTTCGTTTAAAAAAAGAACGTTACTTGGGATATTTACTGATATCGATATTATTTTCAATCGATAAAGTGGTTCTCAACATCGAATACATAGACCATAGCGTCGATGACTAAATTTTTTATGACAACCATCCAAAATACGCAAGCAGCACATTTTCCGAAAATGAATTTACGTGAATATCAACTTCCAATCCATGAATTTTTCATATATTTCTTCTTATCTCTTTTTATATTTTACTGGTGATAAATCCAAAGAGGTTTCCTCAGCTTGATTTGCTATTTCTGGTGGTGTATTTGGAAAATCTAAATCACTTTCCGAATCAGAAATCATAATAACTTGAAAAACTAACATGCTTTCAGTGCAAACTGACAAGTCTCAACAATTAACGAGGAACGTCAATCCAGGCAACTAGATATAAATTGTTTTTAAATCTCACGGTATTTTTACGATTCTATTTTGCTTTTTAATCAAACAAAAGTAAAAAAATGCATTCTAATTATAGAAATGATTCCTGTCTTTGTTTATTAACAATTTAAAGTCATCAAAACATTATATACGAGGGCGGGAAATGATTGAAAATATAAATTTAACTTTCGTCACTAGAAACGAAAGTTAACGTTATGAGGATTTCTCTCACTTGCGACAAAAATCCCGTATTCGCTGTAGGTATTTTTTTTTACAAAAATGTCTTTTCGTAAAGGGTTGTAGAAAAAGTATATTTTGAGGTAAATTTTTTTCTCGATAGGTGCAACAGTCCGCATATCGATGGAAATAGTTCAAAATCTTTCAATTCCATTGGTTTTTGACAATATACGGTTTGCCATTTCGGTTTCAGGAAGAAAATTCGCTGAAATATGTTATCATTTTTTTGCAATCGTTTTGAAACTTCAATGTTCACATCAATGGTTATTCCTCCAACAAATTTTGCTGGATATATCTAGTTATGAGAAAGTGATAGCGGATTCAGTAATTAAACTTATCATCAATAAAGTTGCCTCGAGCAATGAAAGTGTTTGTGGACAGGATTTCAACTTCATTGATCTCCATCTATGATGAATAGAGGATATAATATTTTTATGTTGATCAACATTTCTCAATTAATTCGTGTCAGATGGTTCATTGAAAAATAGCAAAAATCAACTTTCATTTATTCGACACTAATACTGTGAGTATCATTGTTCAGAATGTTTTTGTACTCTTACTACGATTTCTCAATTTGGTACTTATGAGTAAACATATTCTACGAGGTACAAGAAAATTACAAGAAAATTAGTATTTTTCATTCCATAATTGTGAAATCACATTAATTTTTCAGCGATTTTACATTAACATTCATGTATAGTATATCCATTATCAGTTGAATAATTCATCTTCGACTCAATGTCGAATTATGAAGGAAACCGGAAAAATAAATAAATATCATTCCCCGTATAAAGTATACAGGGTGTTATGTAATAAGTGTCCGATATTTCACAGTTATTTATAAGGTGAAAAGTTCCCATAAGCATGGGTACGCAAGGCCTTCATTTTTTATATACAGGGTGTTAAATATTCATTTTTATTTTGTTTTTTTCCTCAATAATTTTTAAAATAATGTCGATATTTGGACGAAAATTGGTATTTGGGGATTTTATAATATGAAAAACTTCAAATTTGATCTATGTTTGGCCTTTAATTGTAGGGGGCGCCGCCTACAGGTCTTTGTCTCTTTTGGGGAGTCACAACTTTGTCACACTTTCTAGAAGAAAAATCAATTTCTCCATCATTTTTACGTGAAAAAATTATCCTTTTCAAAAGTCGCTACGAGCAGCCATTTTCGAGATATTTTGATTTAAATTAATCAATGCACGTGTTTGTCAAAAAGTGAAACAATTTTGAAACCTTTTTGAAATTCAACATAGAAACATTTCAAAGGCTAATTTTCAAACAACAATAAACAACGGCACACTAGATATAAATCTGAATCAAAATCACAATAAATGTTCGATATGTCCACCTCCTGCCTGTATGCACGCATCCAATCTTCTTCTCATTGATTCGCGCACTCTTTGGAAAATATCTGGAGTAGTTTGAATCGTTCTACAAGAGTTAATTATTCGATTACTTAATTCTTTTTCATTTTGGATATGTGTCTGGTGAATTAAAGATTTTAGATGTCTCCACAGAAAAAAATCCATACTGTTAAGGTCTGGTGACCTAGGGAGCCATGGTTGAGGCCCCCCAAGACCTATCCAACGGTTGCCGAAAGTTTGATCTAAAAATTCTCGCGCTTGGATGCTTAAATGTGCCGGGTTACCGTCATGCATAAACCACATTTCATTTCGTAGTCTAAGCGACACATCTTCCAGTAACATAGGCAAATGTTCTTCAAGAAAATGACGATATCTCTCTTCGTTTAATCTTTCCGGAATAAAGAATGAACCTATAAAATAATCTCCAAGGATTCCTGCCCACACGTTAAGAGATAACTGTTCTTGGAAATGTGATTCCTGTATCGCATGGGGGTTTTCCTTCGACCACAAATGAGTGTTGTGAAAATTGCGTATAGCGTTGCGTGAGAAATTTGCTTCGTCGGTAAACAGGATTTGATTTTCAAATAAAGGATTTTGAATAAGGCTTCGGAGAAACAGAAGTTAAACCGTAACAAATAATCACAATAATAATAAATAAAACCATTTAACTAAGCGTCAAGATATTATTTTTGAAATGACAGCACAAAAAAACTTCGGAATAAACTTACTAGCCTTCTTGATACTTTTATTTTCAAAGAGTTCGCGAATCAATGAGGAGAAGATTGGATGCATCGATTAATTTAAATAAAAATATCTCGAAAACGGCTGCTTGTAGTGACTTTCGAAAAGCAAGCACCTCTTTCACGTAAATATGATACAGGAATCGATTTTTCTTCTAGAAAATATGATACATACATGCACGACAAAGTTGTGAGTCCCCAAAAGAGACAAAGACCTGTAGGCGGCGCCCCCCACAATTAAGGGCCAAACTAAGATCGAATTTGAATTTCTCATATTAAAAAATCCCCAAATACCGATTTTTGTCCAAATATCGACATTATTTTAAAAATTATTTACGAAAAACCAAAATAAAAATAAATAATCAACACCTTGTATATAAAAAATGGAGGCATTGCGGAACCATGCTTATATGAACTTTTGACCTTATAAATAACTGAGGAATCATTCTGTAAAATATCGGACATTTATTACATAACACCCTGTATATAAAAAAGAAAGTTTGTAAACTCGATCTTTTAGAAAGTTTCGAGGTCAATATTAAACAAAAAGTCAGAATACTTGCTTGGATTGATTTAAATAATTATTATTTGTTGAATTTGTTTCACCGAAGATTAAACAGTTGAAGTGAATGTCCTTTGCCTGCCATTTTTGATGTATGTGATTTTCGAATGATATTCTTTTAAAGATTTAAAAAGTTCGGAGAATTCTTAAATTCTTTTGACGATTTGACGATTCGACGATTTGACGATTCGACGATTAGAAGATTTGACGATTTGACGATTTGATTTGATGATTTGATGATTTGACGTTTTGACGATTTGACAATTTGATGATTTGACGTTTTGACGATTTGACGATTTGATGATTTGACGATTTGACGATTTGACGATTTGACGATTTGATGATTTGACGATTTGATGATTTGACGATTTGACGACTTGATGATTTGACGATTTGACGATTTAATTTTTCGATCTGACAATTTGAAGATTTGATTTGACGATTTGACGATCTGAAGATTTGACGAAAAAGAAAAAATGGTACATTGACAAAGTGGAAAATTCCAGTTTTCTTTACGCGAAAAAGCGACTGCGGAGTGTTTATCGAATCCAAAATGCTTTACTAGAATGATACACTTCATATAATATTTACCATCGATTCCAGCCAATATGTCCGCCTTCGTCATATCCCATGTATTGGTTTTCAAATAATACGCCCTAGGTAAAAGGGTATCATTCCAAAACCCCGCATTTCCTATTAACGGGGTTTCTGTTGTTTGGTTCAGTACAGTTCTCGCCAAATCACCTGCCATAGTTGCTACCCATACACTATTGACATTATTATCGCTTGCTGGGAATGTATCGACGGCTGATCCACTGGAGTTTTCGCTTTGAATTCCCTCAACCATGCGTCCAAATGTTACTTCATTATCTTGTAATCCAGCTGCTATGCCTGATATCAAACGAGTGCTCGATATTGGGCCCCATTTTGTACTCATAATGCCCTTCTGCAGAGGGCATGTGCTTTCGAAACCGGAACCTGATATTTCCCTAAAATATAACATTGATTCATACATAATTCCGATGACTGGTTCGAAATAAACATGGAATATAGTGGGAAATACGAATTCAAACAATGGTTGCGTGTCTTTTTCAATGGGAATTCTCGAGGGTAATATCATATGTGCTAGGGGTTTTATCGATCAAACTTTTTTGAAATTTTCAAGAAAGCATTTTGCCTGGAAATTTTACTGAGTGCGATTTGCGGTTGTATTAACTGATGTTATGTGCGATAAAATCCTTCAGCACGAATGATATTTGATATATCCCGAATCACATTTGAAACTGAATGAAACTACCAGAATTCATGTTATATTAAAAAAATCACTGTCACCGAGGAGCTACTCCTATACTGGCACTTAAATGTATGAAACCATCCCTGAAAGCATAAAACCTATTACCAACAAAAAAACATTTGCAATGTACCTGAAAAAGTTCTTACTACAGACTCCCAGAACATTTTTTATACCATGATAGAATCTAATGGTTGATCACAAAAAGTTAAAATAATTAGATAACTGGACCCTGTTCTTTACACATTAAATTGTATTTTTATTTCATTCTATTGTATCTCATAGTATTTAACTATTGGTCTTTGTGTTTTATTGTATTTTTATTACCATATTTTATTATAAAGTGCTTCTCAAAAGTCCCCTACCCCACTCTTATTTTTGGAACGATTATACATAAACAAGTGAGATTTGGAAACTGAATATAAAAGGTTGTAAACTTCCCTACTAGTGATGATATATGACGAAATCGTCAAAGATGACGTCACAAGGCCATTGTGACCAATAATTTTAAATGGAACCCTATCGTATTGTATCGAAAAAACCTATTCAATGATACTAATTTTGTTAGTGTTTATGGCAGTTTTAATGGCTCATTAGTAAACATTAAAATTTAAATTCCATTCAGTATGATATTAATTAAAGATTTAAGAATTAGTATCTACTTAAAGAAATTGCTCGAAGTGACCTCCATTTACTTCCTGACAGTGAAATATCCTATTTTTAAACTCTTCTCGTACTTTTGCAAATGTGTCTGCGGAAACAGCCTCACATTCTGCAACAATGCGTTGTTTTAAAACTTCAATATTGTCAGGTTCAGTGGCATAAACCTTCGATTTCAAGTACCCCCACAAAAAAAAATCCAAAGGTGTGAGGTCTGGTGGTCGAGCTGGCCATTTCGTTGAACCTCGTCGTCCAATCCATCTACCACGACACTCCTCATCCAAATACCGTATCACTGCACCGTAATAGTGTGGAGGAGCACCTTCCTGTTGGAATGTTATTTCCAAATTGCCGGATTCATCTAGATTATCTTCCAAAATTTCATGGATTAACGGTTCTATTGTGTTTTGCAACAGCTCCAGATAAACCTCACCAGTTAAATTAGTATTTAAAAGAAGAGGCCCAACGATGTGGTTTCCCAGGATACCTGCCCAAACATTCACCTTCTGGGGAAATTGGGTATGTGTTTCACGAAACAGGTGAGGATTTGCGTCACTCCAATACCTCACATTCTAAGTATTTACATTTCCATTTAGATAGAAAGTACTTTCGTCATTAAAACAAATTGTTTTGACATAGTCTGGCTGTTGGTTAATTTTAGTTTCCATATTTTCCCACAAAATTCTATCTAGTCTTCGGTCTGGGTCGTCGTCGGAGAGTTGATGAACCATTTTCAATTTGTATGGATGAAATTTGTTTTTTTTACACCCTGTGTACTGTACTTCGACTGACTTCACAGGTAGATGCAACGTGAGTTGTTGGAAGAAGTAGGATTAACTATTACTTCTGCCAGTATATAAATTTTTTTCTCATCAGAAATTTGTGGTCTGCCAGATCGTTTCGCATCATTAATACTACCCGTTGTTTCAAACTTTCGAAGAAGCTCCCTTAAATAAGTCCTCGAAACGGGGCGATCGGGAAACCACTCATTAAAAATGCGTTCTGCTGCATGAATATTCTGTCCAGTTTCACCAAGAATTAGGATCGCTGCTACTTTATCACCCAAAGCACGTACCATTTCGCTTCTTGAAGCACTTAAACGTTCGGCTCACAACAGTTTAACAAATTATTAAAATGTACAAAAATATTAAAAGTACCAGAAGCTGCTAAAACAGTTAAACGTTCGATCAACAATACACAAATTATTAAATGTACAAAAACTCGGACAATTACAAAAACGTCGAATTAGGAAGACTAACAAAAACGTCAGCTTATTTGACAACTATCCAGAGGCGGAGCTTGAATTTGGAATTTTAGTATTAACTGATTCAATTCATCACAGCTTAGCGTTTTTTAAAAGCGAGTTGCCAAAACTGTCATAAACACAAACAAAATTAGTATCATTGAATAGGTTTTTTCGATACCTTTTAAAAGAGGTGTCGCTTGCCGTAGGGTTCCATTTAAAATTATTGGTCACAATGGCCTTGTGACGTCATCTTTGACGATTTCGTCATCTATCATCACTAGTAGGGAAGTTTACAACCTTTTATATTCAGTTTCCAAATTTCACTTGTTTATGTATAATCGTTCCAAAAATAAGAGGGGGGTGGGACTTTTGAGAAGCACTGTATAACATGTATTTATATTTAAGTATTCAACTGGATCTCATCATTAATTCTTTTTTTATTGGAACTTATGTATCTTATCTGTTTTGTTTATATTTATCTGTATTTGTTATATATTTATTTGTATTTTTTCATTTATCTTTTTTATGGGAAACAAGTGCTCGCACTTATCCCTTACAGTACTTCATCCACTCCTAACATGGCCATCTAGCTGTATTTATTTATCCTGAATAAAGTTATATTATTATTCCTCTCTTTCATTATTATTATTATATATTCGAATTTTCAACGTGGAAAGTTACAACAATTCATCTCGTTCCAAAATCGAAGGAATCGCTTTACTGATTCATTCATAATGATTATTCACTGCCAGGGCCGGATTTAGGGGAGGGCAACCGGGGCGAAAGCCCCGGAGCCTCCACAAACGGGGGGCCCCCACAATAGAGACTTCGGAAACAAAAATCTTTCAAATTCCAAGTAGTAAACACTAGTAAACATCTTTTCCTCATTTTTCGGCGAAAAAAGCTCGAAAGGTTTTCCGTTCGTTAAACCTGAAATTTAATTTCAGATAATTCTTGTTTCCGATTATATTTATGTGTTTGTTAAATACTAAGAGAATCTACTTGGTTTCACAATAAATTATTTATTGAAAAACTCGACTGAAAAAAATTGTTCATTTTATTTGGAAAATAATTTAGGGCGAGGGGGCCTCCGCTCCTTTGTTGCCCCGAGGCCTCTGGACATCTAAATCCGGCCCTGTTTACTGCTCTTGAACTCACTCAAAAACTTAAAATACATCAATTTTTCACTATAAATTTAAAAAAACGTGTATCTGTCTTGGCAATTAGTTTATTCAATTGAATTCCCCGTTATTAATACCCCAAGCAGTCGCTTGAGACGATTAGAAAGAAATGTTAAATGTAGAGTAACGAGAATAAGAGCGAGACAAAATCAGTTCCAGCTGTCCCTGCAGTTAGTCGTAAGGTTTGTTCGTTTGTGTAGCATTCAGAAAACAATGCATCTTTCTCCATCTCACGTAGCTTATGAGCTTCTTTTATTTGAAATCTGATAAATGCAACTTAATTTCTGGATGGAACAAACTTTCGAAATCAGTTTTACTATTTCGCTCCGCACTTTGAGTGATAGTTGATAAATCGAAATGATAATACGAAATATTGGTTGTTGATGATGAATAAGTGAAATGTTTTCTCTGATGAGGGTAATATAATTAATCAGGATATAATTTTTAGGATAATGGGATAGGGTAGGCTCGTTTTCTGCTAAGAGTACACGAGCGTCTGTGTTTTTTCACGCGAGAATTGAGGTTAGTAGAGGCTATCATTGGAAGAAATATCATATATGTACTGGAGAAATTGTGTAAAAAAACACTTTTAAAGATTTTTCGATGCATTTACATTAGAAGTGCATCGTTTGCAAAATCTGCGCTATGATTTTTATTAAAATTTATTTTCGTCTTTTTCGTGGCCTGCTCCTTAGCTAACTGGGCCATCTCGGCTTTGTTATTTGAGTATAATTTCGAATGCCTGTTAACGTTATGAATATACTAATTGAGTTTTGTGTGATTTGTGCTATTTTGAGATTGTTATGAAGTTGTTGGTGGTTTTACCGTTCTTCAAGAAATATTTCTAGCTCCGCGTGAGTCTGGTTACCTACCCACTACTCCACAACACCCATGGATTGTATGAGAATATGGGAGTTGTATGTATTAATTTGAATTCCAATATCAAATAACTGTATGTAGTGAGCTCAAAATCCCTTATTTAATCCATTTTGCATTTCCTGTTTCCTTACAGGAATTGAATTTTATACAGTGTCCGTCATAAAGTTGGCTACATATGGGAAAAAAATTGTTATTGAAATTTCTGAAAAACTCTACGGGCGGTTCGTTTCTGCATGTCTGACAACTGAAAAATCACGCGACCTCAGATTTGACGGGAATAAAAAAAAAAGTTGTCGGTAGTGCCGAAGAATGGGGCAAATTGACGAAATATCGAAAAATTTTATGGAGAAAATCTGTTTGGAATCCAACGAGGACCTCATATACCCATTTTGAACCACATTGAAAAAAAAATACCATTTTATTATAAATAAATAAATAAATAAATAATTTTATTTTCCAATAAGACATATAAAATGTATAGGAATAGTCAGTATACAATGTATATAAATAGTGAATATATAATATACAGTTGAAAGTAGAGTATTGTCAGCGGTAATTAACACACACACACATATAAACACCTATGCTCAATGTACACATTTTGATAAGATCTAGCTAACTATTGAAATATTCTTCCAGCGAATAGAAGCATTTTTCAGTCAAGAATTTTCTCAAGGAGCTACTGAATTTTTCAATATATTTAACTTTTCTTAAACTTTCAGGTAAATGGTTGAAAACATACAAACCCATTATTGTGGGTGAATTACTTGAGACCTTGTATTTTGTAAAGGGAATATGGTATTTTTTCTTTTGGCGTGTGTTCACGGAGTGGAAGTCGCCCGTTAGAACAAACTTTTGTCTATTTTTAAAAATAAATACGGACAGTTCATAAATATAGACTGACATGGGGGTCAAGGTATTCAAATGTTTGAAGAGGTCCCTGCAAGAATGAGTACTTGGAACTCCCGCTATTATTCTAATAATTCTTTTTTGTGTCGAAAAGACATTTTTTGCCAAGGTGGAGTTGCCCCACAAACATATTACATACCTAATTCGTGACACAACCTGTGCATGGTATAGGGCCACTAGTTGGGGAATTTCAAGTATATGTTTGAGATTCCTGAACATGAAACATATAGAGTTCAGTCTTTTCATTAGGTTTGTACAATGACCCTTCCAACTTAAGTTTTCGTCAATAAGGAGTCCCAGAAAATTGGATTCCTCCGAACTATCAATGAATACATCATCACTTATCTTAATTCTTAGAGGATCACACTTTCTTTGATAGTTATGAAATCTTAAAATTTGGGTTTTCTGGGCGTTCATATTCAGGCGATTGGTACTGCACCAGTCTTGCATCATTTCTAGAACATTTTCTGTATCTTCAAGGATACGTAAATCATTTTTGTGCGAGATAATCAAAGACATGTCGTCTGCATACATTGTTACATGAACACCTTTCAAGAATTTATCTAGATCATTGGAGTAAAGTATAAATAAAATAGGTCCGAGGATAGATCCTTGGGGGACACCAATATTAATGGGTTTACTCTCCGAATTGACGAAGCCAACACTCTCAGATTGGATATCAGGAACACATACGTACTGAGAACGATGATTTAGAAAAGATGAAATCCATTCTAATGTTACACCTCGTACTCCATAATTATACAATTTCGATGTTAACTGATTATGATTGACCGAGTCAAATGCCTTGCTGAGATCACAGGAAATCCCAGCAGGGCACTCGCCTGCCTCCATAAACTCTGTGACGTTTTCAAAAAAAGCAATAATTGCTGAATTAGTAGAACGGCCGGATAAGAAGCCATGTTGGTTTTCGGTAAAGATATTGCATTTATACAAAAATTTCAAGAGACGGTTGAGAAATGCGTACTCAATACTTTTGAAAGACTGGAAGTTACAGTAATTGGACGATAGTTATTCATGTCGGTAGAACATGCCTTTTTGAAAATGGGAATAATTTTTCCAACTTTCAGACATTGTGGAAACTCACCGTTCAGAAAGGACAGATTTACCAGGTAGGTGAGAGGTTCAATAATATTATCTAAACAAGCCTTTATTATAAAAAGCGGGATTTCGTCCTGTCCTGAGGAATGTTTATTTTTAAGCTTAGATTCTAAGATTGTTTTCAGTTCGAGGGGGGTGAAGGGATCAAGAAAAAATGAGTACTCATTCATATATATCTTGAGCTCGTCAGAAATGTTACATTTTTCACTGATTTCAACACCGTTGTCTAGACTATGTAGCGGGGCATTTATAAAAAATTCATTAAATAAATGTGATACCTCGGTAGGGTTATCAAAGGTTTTTTTATAATTATAGGTTCTTGCATTCTCTTTTTCGTGTTACTAAGTTCAGATATTACGTTCCAAGCCGTTTTGTTGACGTTGCTGGAATTTGCGATTCTATTTTGGTAGTACCTTTTTTTCGAATCTCTAATTAAAACTTCATGATCTTTTTTAGCTTTTTTGTACTGACTCGTTAATTGAGGGTAATATTTCTTAAGATGGTGTAAATCCTTCAGTTTTATACTGGATTTCTTAATTTCATCCGTAATCCATTTTTTGTTGCTATCCTTATTTTTATCAAAATATTTTTTTAGTGGGAAATGTAAATTGAAATGAAATAAAAAAATATCCATGAACGCACTGAAAGATGGCTCGAGGGTTGCGTGTTTAAACACATCTTTTGAGAGAGCATTATTGAAATTAAGAATGGCTTGCTCGTTGAAACTTCTTCTTATTTGAAAGGGTTTTTTGCCTTTTTCTATTTTTTGTTCGGGAATCTCCAACAATACAGTACGGTGATCAGACAGATCATTACCAACGACTTCTATTCTACTACCCTTACTAAGAAACATTATACATTCTTGTTTTAACTGGAAACAGCTTTAATAACCTAAATCACATCAAAACTAATGAAATATTTGTGGAATAGACATTTTGAGGGAGATTAATTATGAAAACACGATTCAGTCTTGTCACTAGGTGTAGGTGTGGGTGCATATTGATGTACATGAGCTTATTCAATATTCTCAACCCGTAAATAAAATTTAAATAAACTAATATTTGTAATTAAAACTCAATAATACATTATTTATCCTAATTGAATTTAGTATTGTTTAGGTGGATATGGAAAAATAAAAAAACTCAATAAACAAACAATGTACAAATCTTCATTATTCAACTTGACCACCTTTGTGCTCCATACATAGAATTATTCTGGAAAACATTTTTCAGTTCTGTTGATCAGCGCTGCACAATTCCTTATACAATTTTTTAAATGTTCTACATGTCGAAATGGGCGTGTTTATAAACATTGCTTTTCAGGTAACCCCATAAAAAGAAATCACACGGTGTAAGGTCTGGAGACCTAGCAGGCCAAGGATTACCTGAATATCGACCTATCCACTGCTCACCAAACTCATTGTTCAACCACTCCCGCACTTCATTCGTAGAATGAATAGAAGCCCCATTTTGTTGAAAGAATAAACGAATCCGCTCTTGTAATGGTAGGTTGTCGATAAATGTAGATATCTAGGTCCGTAAAAAGTTCAAGTACCGTTCGCCATTTTAACTTTGTCTACAAAAGAAGAGACCTACAACTCGCTCATTTAAAATTCCACACCATACATTAACTTTGGAACTATATTGGTCCTTGACTTCAATAATAAAATTAGGATTATGATTTGCCCACCATCTACAATTTTGAGAACTGACGACATTTGAGGTAAAAGTTGCTTCGTCAGAAAATAGCACATTTTTTGAGAAATCACGATTTTCATCTAACATTCCTTGGAACCATGCACAAAAATAAAATGGAGCGTCATAATCCCTGTCACGCAGTACTTGCACAAATTTTGGTTTGTATGGGTGAAAGTGATTTTGCTTCAAAATTCGCCCAACAGAGGTTTGAGATATTTCTGCCTTTTCTGCCATAATTTTCGTCGAAATTCTTGGTGTCTCAGTGCCTGTCAGTAAAACATTGTCTACATTATTTTCATTATTTACAACAGGCTTAACGTGAACACTTTTATATTTGTTCGAGAATATTGAATAAGCTCATGTGCATCAATTTACAGAGCATGACTACACCTAGTGACAAGACTTAATCGTGTTATCATAATTAATCTCCCGCAAAATGTCTATTCCACAAATATTTCATTAGTTTTGATCCAAACTTATGTGATCTAGGTTATTAAAGCGGTTTTCAGATAAAACAAGAATGTATAATGTTTCTTAGGGCGGGTTGTAACTCACTTAGTTAACCAATTGGTATTGGGACCAATGGTTAACCTCTCGATGGAGTTCAAATTATTTTCTGTTGTAACATGAAAGATTGGGTAGTAGTCACGTAAACCATCATTTTGTATTGGTAACCCTGAATATTCCTCAGAATAATGTCATATGGTAAAATTAGAAAGGTTAGGTTGTGTTATGTGTTGTAATCTCAAAGTAATATTATTCACTAGAATTGATTCATTGATTGAGATTTGTAGAATGAAGAAAAACACCAAGAGGATCTAAAACAAAAAGGAAAGGTTAATGAAAAAAATTAGGTAATGATACAAGAAGAACTTGAAGTCAAAATATCAATATTGAAGTTGCAGAGGCAAAAGTTGTTGAAATAACTCTGATTAAATCAAAGATCT
This sequence comes from Gonioctena quinquepunctata, assembly GCA_018342105.1. Lineage (NCBI taxonomy): Eukaryota > Metazoa > Arthropoda > Insecta > Coleoptera > Chrysomelidae > Gonioctena > Gonioctena quinquepunctata. The sequence continues at coordinate 535,869 of JAFIRS010000223.1, read as the reverse complement.
TTTAGTACGTAAAATGTAGTTTTGTTAATGTTAAGGGTATGTTGTGAAATTAAATATTTTAAATATTTATCTTGTTTATTGTTATTGTATTTCGTTCAAGGAATCACTTAGTATGAGAAAAAGAATCAACACGAATTCAGAGAAAAAATATAATAGTTAACTTCAACATATTTCCATAATTAGTTCACAACAGTGCCTGAAACTATTGAGTAATTATATTATTTCTAACCAAATTGTTCATATTGAAACGAGGTATATCGGGTAACACCAAATTAATATTATTTGTTGTTTCATGAACAGATCCTGGCCACCTACATACTATATTTTGTATGATTAAATCCACTTTGCCTAAAGCTTGCGCATTGAAGTAAAAATATCCTTTTCTATTTCTGAATGTCTCGGCATTATCTCCTCCAGGAGATTGTATTTTCACATGAGTGCAGTGCACCTATACATCTTGGAAAATGGCTTATGTTGTAAAACTCCCCCTGGACCTTTTTCACTTCTTCCGATTCTGGCATTTGAACAAAGTGTGGACGTAGTCTTGCTATAGTTGTAACAACTTTATGAATTATTCTGCTTGCAGTTGACTTATCAATGCCTGAAAATATAAAAAATATGTATTCAATACCTATGAAGCATAATTAGAGCATCAGATGTTTCAACAATACCTGTGAAATCTCCCACAGCTTGAAATGTTGATCCTGTCGCTAAATATCTCGAAAGTAATTAAAACTTTCTCTTCATTTGTAACTCTAAAAAAGTACTATGAGATAGTGTTTTGGTACATTTAAAATATTACCGACTTGTAAGTCGGAATTCCGACTTGTATGTCGGAATTCCGACTTATAAGTCGGAATTCGACTTGTATGTCGGAATTCCGACTTATAAGTCGGAATTCCGACTTGTATCTCGGAATTCCGACTTATAAGTCGGAATTCCGACTTGTATCTCGGAATTCCGACTTATAAGTCGGAATTCCGACTTGTATCTCGGAATTCCGACTTGTAAGTCGGAATTCCGACTTGTATGTCGGAATTCCGACTTATAAGTCGGAATTCCGACTTATAAGTCGGAATGCCGAGATACAAGTCGGAATTCCGAGTTACAAGTCGGAATTCCGACTTATAAGTCGGAATTCCGACATAGAGGTCATAACAATGGAAAAACATTAAACAAATGAGATTATTATAACACACATATATATATATATATATATATATATATATATATATATATATATATATATATAAATATATGAATATTGAAAGTTCGGGTTGAACCGCGTCTAGATTTTTTTTATCAAAACTGGCAGAATGTTAGGGAAACGCGACATTAAAACCTATTTCACAGCTAATAATAGAATCTCTGATATTCTCAGGTCTCCTAAAGATAACATGCCTAATGAGTCTCAAGGAATATATGAAATATTGTATTCCGAATGCCCTAGGACTTATATAGGACAAACTAACAGGCGAGTCACCAGTCGAGTTACCGACCCTGCGGGAGGCCATTGTTCAGTTTCCTAGTATTGCTCTTAGCATCGTTAACAAAGACTTGGAATAGTCTGTTTGTTAATAGGTTGTTAATTAAATGGCACATTTTCAGGCATGGTATGACTCTGAGTAATTTGTATAGTAGGCCTTCCCTCCATACGGTGTCATATGCTGCAGTAAGATCAATGAACGCTACGGATGTTCTCAGTCCCCTTTCAAACCCCGCTTCGATGTGGGTTGTCAGGGATAAGACTTGGTCAGTACAGCTACTGCCACTCCTAAGCCCAGCCTGTTCTACGGGGATCAGTACATCAACTGCAGGACATATACGGTTATGGAGTAGGCTTATAGCAGCAGCTGAAGAGAGCTATAGGTCGGTAGCTCTCGGGTAGCTCCTGTGGTTTCCCAGGTTTTAGAATAGCAACAATCTTTGTTCTCTTAAATTCTGGTGGTAGGCTGCCTGTGTTGAGGATGTCATTGAAAAATTTCACAAGCCACAGTCGGGTTGCCCTACCACAGTTAACCAGGAATTCAGGGTAGATGCCGTCGAAGCCTGCTGCTTTCCCAATTTTTGTATCCTTGAGGCCCTCGGCAGAGAAGTCGTGCGAAAACTCGTGGAACGTTTGAGGTCTCTTAGGGATTTTTTGAAGTCTCTTGTGTGGTTTTTATCGGTTGGTGCACGAGAAACGTCAACTATGCGGTTGGCTATTTGGTTTGGGTTTATTGAGGCATTTACCACGACATTTCCGTTACATCCTCCAAGCTTCCGCAGTAGACCCCATGCTTTCCTACTGGAACGAGCAAAGTTCATGCGTTCCACAGCAGAAGTCCATTTGTCCATTCTGCTGGCGTCAAGGGATCTTAGTAGATGGTCAGCAGTTTCCGGGTTTCCTCAGTCCTCGAATTCCTCGTATAGAGACTGGCTTTCCTCGCTCCATCCAGGGATATACTTCTTGCGGAAACCTCGGGGCATATGTTTTTTGGCTAAAGCTATCATTAGGCCTATAAATTTGTGGTAGTTTTTAGCCTTTGGTTGGATGAAGCGGATGCACATATCGAGTTCCGCTGCATAGGTAGTCCATTTCGCCTTGCCGAAGTTCCATCGTGGCCTGGGAACTGAGTTGACCATTGGTATTTCGATTCCTACTGTAATCACAACGGGGCGATGCTGTCTATGTGGGAAGTCCGCTAGTACAGTGCGTGAGTTAGCTAAAGGTTGTGATTGTGAATTACTTGATATAAAACAGAGATCCGGATTGTAGCCCTTACGCCACCTTCTTGAGAAAAACGTTGGCTTATCTTTGGCACTGAAAACTAAATGGAGGTTGTTGGTTTCGGCCCAGTCTACAAGCTCTTCTCCATTGTCATCATTATTCTCATATCCCCATAGATTATGGTGACTATTGATATCTCCTACATAGAGGACATTCACAGGCCATAAGAAGTAAACTAAATTGCACCAAAAGAAGAAATTGAATTAGCGGTGATGCTTCCAACCGATGAGAATCCTCATCTTAGTACGAGGAACATTGCAAAAGAGCTAAATGTGAGTCACACTTCCGTGAACAGAATATTGATAAAAAAAATTCACAGATATTTTCTCCGAAATGATTCACCAAATTTGTTGGGGAATGTACCGATTGACACCAGACAGAGGTTATATTACCATGATAGCGCGCCTCCCCACAATCAAAATCGGATAAGAAGATTTTTAAACAGATGGCGCAGAAATAAATGGATACCAAAAAACAGACCCATTCAGTGATCAGCAAGGTCCCCAGACCTCACTTCCCTAGATTCCTATCTCTGGGGATATGATAAAGGAGAGGTCTAACGCGAGAAACCACCGACACCAGAAGATATAAAGAATAGAATTAGAGAAATTTTTCGCTCTATTACAAGATCAACTTCAGTTGATGTCCGAAGATAGCTCAAAATGGGAGATTTTTTGAACATCTCCTGTGAATTTACGCTTTTTCAAATTATTTGAGTTTACTTTACCTCTTTTGTCCAGCATTGAATAAAAAATCGTTATTGCTGTTATGATGACTTTTTCATACTTTCCTTAAGAATTAGATACATTTGGGATGGAAATTGAGTAGGCAAACACTACTTTTTCTGCAAACACATAGTGGTATTCTGGTACAGCCTTATTTATAGGCGGCTCTATTTGAAAAAAGTGGGAAAATAGTGATCCCGAGTTTGGTTACCCCTGTATGGTGAAAGAGCTATTCGGCAAAATTATGAATAGGAAATGAAAATACACTATTTTCAAGAATATTGTGTGGAAAAATTCTCTTATCGCAAATTATTGATTTTTATATATTTGGTGTCGAATGAATCCATTTTGTGACAAAATTACAACATAACCCCATACCACCTTTTGAGAAACTCTCTTTCCCAAAAGGGGTTCAATCGAGTGAAAATGTATAGGATATTTCATTTGAAAAAACACAAATTTGATGAGTCACACGTTTATCGAACATCCTGTATGTTGGAAGTTATTTTTGAAACATAGCTTCCATTGCTTTCTACAACTTTTATTTGAGTAATTTTTTCTTATCTCAAATAGGGAAGCAGCTATCGTCCACCCACGTTGATACATTCTGTATATATATATATATATATATATGTATATTTATATAAATTATATATATATATATGTATATTTATATAAATTATATATATATATATATATATATATATATATATATATAATAATCTCATTTGTTCAATGTTTTTTCATTGTTATGACCTCTATGTCGGAATTCCGACTTGTATCTCGGAATTCCGACTTGTAAGTCGGAATTCCGACTTGTATCTCGGAATTCCGACTTGTAAGTCGGAATTCCGACTTGTATGTCGGAATTCCGACTTATAAGTCGGAATTCCGACTTACAAGTCGGAATTCCGAGATACAAGTCGGAATTCCGACTTACAAGTCGGAATTCCGAGATACAAGTCGGAATTCCGACTTACAAGTCGGAATTCCGACATACAAGTCGGAATTCCGACTTACAAGTCGGAATTCCGAGATACAAGTCGGAATTCCGAGATACAAGTCGGAATTCCGACTTGTAAGTCAGAATTGTAAAATAAAAAAAAGTGTGGCACTTCTACGCCTTCGTACAATTCTAATTCAACAAGTTCTAAAAAGCCTTCGTCGTCTGTTAAATTCAGTTCTTGGAGACCCCTCTTGAATATCCATATTTTCAATTATTTTCCAAAAAATTTTCGCTGACATTTTTAGGTTAGCTGTTGGCTCACTATCAGAATAAATACCCAAATGTCCGAGACAGAAACATAGAACAAATAAATTTTCATTGTTTTATGGTCTGAACCTTAGTTGAACCGTCAAAATGGGATGGTAAGAAAATCGACAGTTCACCAATTGGTTAACTTCAACAATTCAGTCATACAACGACGCAATCAACGATAACCAATGATTAAAGAAAACCAGAAGTTAACCTGTCGTGTTACAACCCGCCCTTAGTAAGGGTAGAGGAATAAAATGGTATTTTTGTTTTTTTTCCAATATGGTTCAATATTGGTACATGGGGTCCTCGTTGGATTCCAAAGACATTTTCTCGATAACATTTTTCGATATCTTGTCAATTTGACCCATTTTTCGACACCACAAACCACTTTTTTTTAAATTCACGTCAAACCTGAGATCACGTGATATAAGTCGCAACAGATTTTTTAGTTGTCAGACATGCAGAAACCAACCGCCAGTAGAGTTTTTCAGAAATATCAATAATAATTTTTTTCCCATATGTAGCCAACTTTATGACGGACACTGTATAATATATGAATTGAAGGCGTTGAGATATGACAGGTGACAGGGCATAGTGTGGTGTTATAGAAAAACAATATCGAATCTAATAGTGGTTTTATCAGTATAAAACAGCGAGAAGACGTTTTTTCACTATAAAACTGATCTGATTGGTCCTCTAAAATTTCGGCCATTCGATTGGCTCAAAAATAATTAGGGCAATAGTCTTCTAAATTTGAACAAGAATGATTTGGGGAAATGCTATCTCATAAGGCTTGGACCGATTGGAAGATTCTATAATATATCATGAACGAAAAGGTTTTTTGCTATTACCAAAAATATTATTCATTCTATCATATTATAATAGGAGGATAGTAGATTTCAAAAAATATGTTTCGTGCGACTTGTTGCGCTTATTTTATTGGTGCCGATCCTAAATTCAACTGGCCTCAACAAATGAAACAATGTTTCTCAAATCTTTGGAACAACCACATATATAACAATTTATTTACATAATGAATTATTGGCTGATGTTATTATTTTGACCTTATTTTTAGCCCTGTACCCTGTTCCAGTAGAAATTTGGTGCTCTTATTGGCAACGCATTCTTGAATTTCATCAGAAATTCCTAATCCATTACTTCAAAAACAGGTAACAATTTTGAGTCGAGTCGTCGAACCTTTGATGAAGAAATTCTCCAGTCATATGGACACCCCCATCTTTAAATTAGAAATAATGATAAGAATCTGAATATCAACGAAAAAATTTGTCCACTATCTTGGAGCAGTTAACAATTTTCATCATATAGTCAAAGTGTATCGTCACGGAAATTATGGATCTTGCCAAACAACGTTAATCAGACATGTGTAATGTTACTGCAACGGCATCATAACTGAACATCATAACATATACTAAAGAGAGAGAAGTGGCAAGTAATCCGTTTTATCTGCCATCTACCATCAGTTTGATTTTTTCAAAGTGATCGAGTAATTTGATATTCCGAACAGCTTTCAAATTGCTAACAAATAGATCCAGTTCTCAAATAAGTTGTTGCTCTGCATCTTTATTATTTACAATACTCCATACAAATACCATGAGAAGTATATCCGTGACTACTATTTAAAATGCTCCTACCGTCTGTTCTAGTCTGCTTAGAATTCCCTTTTCGTTTCTGTATCAACTTCCTACATATCAAGCGAAACCTCATACATTGTGAAAAGAATATAATTTGAACTTCGTACTACGTATGCCGACATGCATGTCTTTAGCTCACCATGTTGATGTATTGTGGGAAATTGTAGGATTAAAATTCAAGTTATTTTGGGGATGATTACATTTTGGTCCCCAATTTCTTGGAAATCGTCAGTTCCAATGTTCGAGCTTCTGAAGTCAAAACACATAAAAACAAAATTCACAGGTGATTTAAGTACATGCATTTTTTTCAATGAAAACAACCATCGTTCTTTCTGTACGCACCAACGCAATTAACAGCATCAGTTTTGTGAAATATAAAATTACTATATTTATAAGAAACAATGCTTGAAAAAATTAAAAATTAAAAAAAAATTGAATACAAGCTTTTATTTTTGCAATTGCACTAAAAAGGAATAAATAATTTATTTCATTGTTTGATCTACGTTATTCTGTGAGTAACAGATTCAAAATTTCGCCTTGCAAGATTACCTATTTTGTATCCCTGGTAAGCTTTTGAAACTGTTACTTACAGAATAACCTAGATCAAACAATTGAAGAAATTATTTTTCATTTTTAAGTACATTTGTATAAATAAAACTCTTTACATTTTTTTAATCATTTTTATTTTAAACTTTTCAGTTCTGTTTTTATTAACAACTGATAAAAGCTTGATTTGTTGAAAATATGAACAGGATGTTCATAAAATCAGATGTGAAATCATCTGCGACTGAAAGATAAACTTCAGTCACTATCAGATGTAGCTCAATGTCCAGCGTGGCTTTAGCCGGGAAAGTAGTTGTTCTCTGTTAGACATTCACAAAAAATAACTTCATTTTTATCGTGGATTTTTCAATTCACAGAAAAATCTTTCTATTCAATTAAGAATGTTTCCCGTTTCAATAATAAAAGCTTGTTTTTAAATTTATTTTAATTTTTTAGTATCTATGGAGTTGAATAACTGGTTCAGTAATTTATATCCAATTTATTTTTGAATTTTGAAAAAAAATCACACTCGAAAACCCCTAGATATCAATTTTGAATAGAATAGGATCATTATCACAAAAATTGTTCGCCATATTGGAGTCGCCATTTTGTTTTTTTTTCCATAGCAAAAATTTAATAATGCGTTGTTATCGGAATTAAGTACACCTGCCAAATTTCAAATCAATCGGACGATTGAAAGTGGGTCAAATTTAAACTTGCAAGTTCGATTACAGACAGACACACAGACAGACCGGAACAGGTGAAACTAAATAAAAGCTTGTAAAATAGTGGAATATGGACCAAACAGTTGGTAGCCGCAAAGAAGTTTCGAACTATATTTGGCCTTTCAGTAGACCAGGAAGGCACATCAAAAACATAAAAGAAGGTCCTCTTCAAAATGTGCAGAAAAATACTTAACATCTTTTAACAGTAAACCGTCTCACTTACATGGTGGGTTTTCTTTATTTCAATTTTTGTGATAAAATATGTGAGCGCCATCTCTAGCGGTTCCCCTATAGCTTCTCCATCTATTACTATTTTGTGTATTTTATTTCCAAGACATGCTTAATTTGGTTCTTATTATATTATTTATGTGAATTTTTATCAAACGCAGTACAAATTTTAATATTGTCTTCAGACGCAAATTCGAATTCTCTTTTATGAAAATTCTTCGCCCTCTAATATTCGGATATACTTACGAAACGCCCTATCGACTAGTGTAAATGAAATGGAATGGAGATTCATCATTACTGGGAATGCAAAAACAGCTGTACTCCATAGTAGTAAAAAAAACATTACCCTGGGCAAAGCACAAAAATAAATACTGACCTTATCGATTGGAATTTGCATTGATGAACAGCACTGAAAAGCTGTAAATTGGCACAAAACGAGAATATTCAAATCGGAAATATCGCCCTTGAAAGTTATACCTGGCTAAGAATAAAAAACATTCATTGATTTATAATTATAACATTGAATTATGGAAAAGGGGTCAGATTGTAAAACATGTTCCTTGGCCTTTCCCTTCATTCAATTTCGGATCTGTCCAACCTTTTTTAATGAAAATATCTAGGTTATACATTCACATCGTTTTTGTCCAGCTTTTTACAATGGGAAGAGAAAATACCTCTCTTGTATAGAGCTTATTCTGTACTCAAGCTTCGCTTTCATGGTATAATCAGATAATATAGACCACAAATCGTACTCAGCCATATTTTCAGGCGAAATGTTTGATCGAAAACTTTTTGAGCGATAAAATCCCTAGCACTTATGATATACCCTCAATAATAATAATAATAATAATATACAAAACAGATGATGCGGGTCGTCAAGCCGAGGCCTTTGCCATCACTCATGGTCTAGAACAACTGGTCGAGCTACCAACCCGCATCCCTGATGTTAACAACCAGTCTGCCAATACACTAGATCTTTTCCTCACCACCAATCCTGACCCGTATAGAATAGAAGTTTGTACCCCACTTGGAAACTCTGATCACACCCTCATCTCCACAACATGCTCTTTCCATTTACCATCGAGCTGCACAATACCACCCCGTCTCATGTGGCATTACAATTCGGCCGACTGGGAAGGTCTTCGTATGTTTTTCTCAGCGTTTCCATGGAAGAGAGTTTGTTTCTCTTCAATAGATCCAACACGATGTGCTGAGACAATTTCTGAAATCATCATGTTGGGGATGCAAACCTACATACCGAATACCGAAAGAAGAACATCATCCGATAAGACCTGGTTTAACAGAAACTGCTCTAGAGCTGTGGCTTCCAAACAGGCAGCATACCATCGATGGCTAAAAAATCCGGGCCCTGAGACCAGAGCAGCATATGTCGAGGCTAGAGGCATATGCAAAGAGACAAAAGAATGCTCAAAAGATGCCCACAATGCCAAAATAAGATCAAAACTTGCTGAATGTCCTAACGGATCCCGTTCATTTTGGTCTTTCGCCAAAGCTGTGGGAAGAAACTTCACTTCCAGCTCATTTCCTCCTCTAACCAAAGAAGATGGAACACTAGCAACGACTGCCCAGGAAAAAACCAATATCTTTGCGCACCTATTTGCTGGAAATTCCACTCTGGATTCATCGGGAAAACAACCCCGAACATTACACCTATTGACAGTCACATGCCCGAGATCACCTTTCGCCAACGTACTATCAGAAAGATTTTGCTGGGTCTCAACACCAACAAAGCCTGTGGATCTGACGGAATCCCGCCGATTGTTCTCAAGAAATGTGCCCTCGAACTAACACCTGTTCTTTGCAAGTTGTTCAACCACTCTTACAATTTGGGGGTATTTCCGTCCAATTGGAAAATTGCAAGAGTACAGCCAGTCCCTAAGAAAGGCAAAAAGGCCCTACCTAGCAACTACAGACCTATCGCACTGTTATCTATTATTTCAAAGGTCATGGAAAAAGCCATCAACATCGAGCTCATGAAATATCTGGAAGACTCAGGAATTGTCAACGATAGGCAATATGGCTTCCGCCATCAGAGATCAACTGGTGACCTGCTCGCTTACGTCTCACATATATGGCAGCTATCTATTGAAAAGTATGGAGAAACTTTAGCTGTGGCATTAGATATCTCCAAGGCGTTCGATCGAGTTTGGCACCAGGGACTCCTCGCCAAGCTTCCGTCTTATGGCTTGCCCCCTCAGCTGTGTTCTCTGCTTGCTAGTTTTCTCTCAAACAGCTCTCTCCATGTAGTGGTCGATGGAGTTTCATCTGACACTCTACTCATAAATGCTGGTGTTCCGCAAGGATCTATTCTCGCACCAACACTATTTCTACTTCACATCAACGACCTGTTGAAAGCAACTTCATGTCCAGTACACAGCTTTGCCGATGATAGTACCCTCCATACCGCTTTCTCTTCCAGGGCCCCTATATCAGCCCGTGAAACCAGAAATGAACGAGGAAGAAATGTTAATAATATAAATATGGACTTAGCAACAATTCTCGAGTGGGGATCTAATAACTTGGTAGAATTCAATGCAAACAAAACACAAGCATGTCTTTTCTCTAGAAAAGCCGATCTCACTGTGCCTAACATAACTTTGTCAGGAGTAACCATACCACTGAAGTCATCCATATCGATGCTTGGTATTACTATCAGCAATAACCTTTCCTGGGAAAAATCACGTGAGGTCCATTGCCAAAAGTGCATTCCAAAACTTGGTTTTTGTTTCGTGCCAAGAGCTATTTCACCCCACTCAGCTGCTTATGATCTATAAGGCACAGATCCGACCTGTCCTGGAATACTGTTCCCATATTTGGAGCGCGGCACCTAAACATATCCTGAGGCTATTGGATTCTGTCCAAAAAAGGGCAATTCGTCTCGTCGGTGATGCCTCGCTTACAAACTCGCTCACTTGTCTGGAACACCGTAGAAAAGTTGCGATTTGTCTCTATTTTATAGATATTTTCATGGGCAATGCTCTTCTGAAATATCAACAATCGTTCCTGCTTTGGCAGTCTCTTCGAGACTAACCCGTCAAGTTCAGTCATCACACCCCTTCGTGGTCACTTTGGAGACCTGCAGAACATCACTTTCCAAAGACTCGTTCATCCAACGAACAGCGAGGCTTTGGAACTCATTGCCTAGGGAGGTGTTCCCCGAGGCATACAACCTCCAGAAATTTAAGAAGAACACCAACTCCTACCTTCTTTCCCTTGGTTCCCACGATGTTCTCTGAACATTACAGGATATCCCTTTTCGTGGGAACCAGAACATAAAAAAAAAAATAAAAAAAATAAAACGATGTTCGGCAGGTTTGGAACTCAACATTACAATTGTGGGTTGAGAGAGTCGAGTAATGAATAATTCTTCTGGAATATCACCTTCAGCTCAAACATTTATGTCATTAGCACAGTTTATAGCTAAAGAAGCAGTTAGCTCACTTGGCCCAAATGCATGTTCCAAGGTAACATCCACTCCAGGGAAAGAATTCAGGATGCGCAGAAGACTGTACGCGATTATCGCTCTTCGAAGTATACGAAAAATGTCAGTATTAGTAACACAGTAACACGCGGTATGCGCGAGGGATAAAAATCAGAGTTGCGCAGTGTACAAACGGGAACATGAAGATCAAAGTGCCGACGCCAAGTGAGCTAACTGCTTCTTTAGCTATAAACTGTGTCATTAGCATAGTGGCACACTTGACAGTGTGCGTTTGTGGGATACAAACGTGAACGATAGGTGGAGAAGCGGTCCTTAGATGCTACCTTGTGGCATTCCTGTTGTGATTTTTGTGAGAGCAGATTATTTGCCTCTTTATTTGTTTCGAATATTCTATTAGATATGTAGGACTTCAGTTCAGTGTTTGACTTGTTCGTCAGTTTTAGATTCTAAGCATCAAGGATTAGGCCTGTTTAACACCAAGAAATATTTTAAAGCGGACTTTTTTCCATATTTTGAGTGTTATGAAAAAATGGAACTGACAATATGGAAAACAGAAAGATCATTTGAGATCGTTTCCAACCGAATGCCCCATTGAACTGAAAAATTTCGGGGATTGTTTGGTGAAGCTTATTAATTTCTGAATGCGAAAGGCTTATATGCGCACTAGGCCAAGTGGGATGTCTAACGGTATCGAGAGAGGCGATAATCCACTGAAAATCACGTTGTACAGAAGCGGAATGGGCGTATGTAGCACTCAAGAGAGGAGTGCAAGTGACCGCCTTGTCTGACCGTTCTTGGCCATTCAGAAAAAAATAAGCTCAACATAACGAGCATATACTTACAGTGGCATACTTGATCGATCGTTGCATGTAGAACTCTCATCGCCTCTTTCTGAGGGATCTACTGTGCTGGATAAAATTGTGTGTAGGAAACAGAGCTCTTGAAGGCTCAGTATATCTCTAGGAAATAGCTCAACTCGTCCTGGTATCAAGTAATCTGCGAGAAGTTTATAGTTATAGAACTCTTCTCCTGTAGCTCTGTAGGGAATGATGTCGAGATTGTCATTTTGAGTGCCTCCTGTCCTTCTGACTCCATTGAACAAAACACTGAAAAAGTAGGGTTACAATGAAATTATTTCTTTATTGACGAATGACTTGTTTGAATCTCTTTTCTGGTTCGTGGTAAATTTATTTTGAAAGCCATACCATGCTGGGTCAATGAATATTTTTCGATTTACTGTGTCTCTCCATTCTTGTGCATATTTGTGAAAGATGATAATTATGTAATTCGAATCCAATCTTCAATATCTTCAAGGAACTGTTCACCTTGTTATCCACTGTAATCTACAAGATTTTTCTGAAAATGATCAATGTGAGAATTTAAAATCTCACTTTCAAACTCGTGTTACAACCCAACTTTTTATAACGGTTCAACATTCCTCTTACAATGTTTTTTGTGTAATTAATTAATTGAGTAAAAACAAATGGCAAATTTGGACTACATATTCCAAATTCGAACATCTGTTTTTTGGTTTCTTCAATATTGCGTGTAACTTCATGAAGCGACTCGTTGCTAAATATTAGAGTTTCATTTATAGGTAGTATTTGGATGTTGCATAATTGAAATAGAGTTTCATTTATAGGTAGTATTCAGATGTTGCATAATTGAAAATATTGGTCTAGTAGGAGGTGAAATTATGTACCAAATATAACTCTTCTGTTTTCATAATTCTTAGAAATAAGATGAAAACCAAATTTTTACCTAACACTTCAAAGGAGCGTAACCCCTATGGTAGATATTTTATTTATCTTTCGTGTTCCTTTACAATTTGGTATTTTTTTGGAAATATTTAACGACATTTTTGGAAGAGAAAATTACAATTGTTAGAGTTGGGTACCATGAAATGGAGGTGCTTTTTAGGGAGTATCAAGTGGTTGTATTGACAGATATGTTTTGAAAGTACGTACCTTCTGGGTAGTTTATTGTTCTGTTCTTGTTTTAAACCTTTTTAGCTTTTTATTTGTGTTTAATTTTTATAATAGGTTTATTCTTTTGAACGTAGAAGAGAAAAATATAGTTTCAGCTTATTCTCTATGATGATGGATATGTCATATTTCTTCGTTTTCACGATTGATTGGAAATGACGTATGTTAGGATTGTTTACTTCTTCGACTAGAGGAGTTGGTGGTAAATAATAACTGATAACCATAACCCTGATTTTGAAAATACAAAAATTCTTGCCCTTGAAACAAACGAAGAAAATGAACAAATAAATGACCTATATTAAAAAAAGTCAACACACACTAAACAATAGAACACATACCAACGATTTAAGCCGAATTTACCATACCACAATGTGAACAAATATAAATACAATTTTTTCCGGAAAAAAAAATTGTTTTGTGTTTGTGTTGTGTTGTGTTGTGTTTTGCAGGGAATGGCTCTTTGAAGTTTTTCGTGATATTAAGAAACACCCAGTATGAATATAAAGCTGGATAATATATCTACTGAATCCTGACTTCTTTTAGTTTTCTCGAATGGTTCTGATTTCGAGGAAAACCCTACCGTGTAATTTAGAAATCGTCAAATATCCGTAGACTTCTTGAAAAATATCCAATAAAATATTATTAATGAGCGATTCGAATGGATATACTGGAGAATGGACAACTATATGATGTTATCTCTTTTGGCTCTGTGATGAATCGAATCTCCAAGTAACAAAAGATATTCGTAGATTCTTCATACATGGACTATTGAAACTGTGATGATAACAAAGAAGTATTCATTTGGGTGTAGTACACACCTCTTGTCGTGGGATAGACCACAATTGAATCATTAATTCTTCGTAAACAGTTATGAATTATTCTGGATTGACGCATTGGAATGAGATTCAGGTGTTTCCCAAACTTTCATTCGCTTCGAATTCCATTCACATATAATACTAATGATATTTATTTGATGAATAATGATTACAAGTAATAAACATAATAAAACATGACAAATAAATCCAAAATCTCACAGAACCAGAAGCCCGTGCTAAAAGTTGTCCTTATTATATCGAGAGAGCTAACCTATACTATAGGTTAGATAAATCATCAGAAAACAACTTTCCTGCCTAATACTTCGATGACCGTCAAGCGGATCTTGCTGTGAAGCAGTTGGATTATAATGAATCCAATTCGGGCTGACCACCTCTACACCGGTATCGGGGTTTTGGCCCCTCATTAGTAGAGCTTACTAAGGCGATCTTCTCAATATTCTGTAGGAGTTCCCTTCAGATATCAAACAACAAATGCAGTTACAGACAAGATGGAGTTATGGCACATTTCAAACTTAGCCTGGGACAGTTTTTGAATATGTACATAATATATTTCGTCAAATCATTATCTTAAGAAGAAACATTTATTTTCCCTAAATTTTTCAATAGACCTAGCTTTGAATGGAAAATCAAAATTTATTTTTCCATTTTTCGAAGCATTTTCATAATTCACTTGCATTTCCCCGAAGTATAGTTTCTTCTTATTTTTGAGAATGACTAAGTGTTTTTCTTCATGATTTTCCATAATTGTAATGGAAGACCTAGAAGATTATGTAACAACGATTGTGGAAGTAAACAACAATGGATGCAATAAAAATGAACAGCCCGCGCGTCTATCAGCATTCTGAATAAATATGTAGGGACAACTCTGTTACAAAGAAAGGTTCTCAACTCTAGTGTGTACGGTACCATGACGTCTCATGGAGATTTGTAGGATCTAAGAGGAGTACCCTCAACAGCAATACTTGAGGAATGGTTCACAAAGACGATTTATTGAAATGCCTTTGCCAACTTTTTCGAAAGTGTGCATGATGAAGAAGCACCATCCTACTATTTCATGAGTTTTCAAGATACCAATTTTGTATTTACGAAAACATTATTTTGGATTATATTGAAAAAATGGACCCAAAAAAGTCAGTAGGACAAGATAACATTCCAGCCTACATTTTCGAAGGATTAATTTCCAATTGGAGACCCTCAAAATGGAAAAAAGAATTTGTCCGATTCGAATAAACAAAAAACAATTATAGTATGAATACCATATTTCTTCCCAAAGGCTGAAAGAACAACATGGTTTTTTGAATACTAGGACATCGACAACTCACCTGATCTATTTTACGCAAACTGTCTATGGAGTACTGGAAGATCAGGCTCAATTAGTTGTGATTATATACAGATTTTGAAAAGGCGTTTGACAGGGTCAACCAAAACATAATGCTGAAGAAGCTCAATTATATAGGAATAACAGGTATCATTTTGAATGTCAGCAGGTCATATTTGATGAATAGAAAGCATTATTAGTGTAGAAGGAAGTAAAGTTTACGATTTTCTCAGCAAATTGAGGTGTTCTCCAAGGATCAAATTTGGGACCATTGCTTTTTCTATGCTGGATGAATGATCTACCTTGGAATACTCTTCTTGTCAATTATTTGCCGATGACCTGAATTTTAATAGAAAATTTTTATATAATTCCACTTCAACATAAAAAATATTACTTACTCTTCAGAAAAAAAAATCTGCTTCCTACTCGATAAAATGAATGGCTCGACGGAGGGAAAAATTGAATAAAAGATGTGGGCATAACCAGTGATGATGAACTGAATTTTTATACTGTCAATCGAGCCCTCAAGTCTTTGGGCTTCATAATAAGAAATTCAAGTTAGTTTGCTAAAATAATATTTTAATGATTTGAAATATTCGTCTGAAAATTATTGTTTGGAGTCCTCTATAAAATGGATATAAAAATGATATGTAGATAATTCAAAACTACAAAACCCATAATATCTATAGATTTGACATTCCATACAAGGAGGAGAATATCAAGTTTCATTTATATCTACAACTAAATCACTGTACCCAATTTTTATCAAAATTAAAGTTTTCAGTTCCACAATTTTATCAAAGAAGTGAGTTGGTCTTTCAGCACCCCATTCAAATTTGGGTCACATGTATTTTCCGATAGATTTTCTGTTTTGAAAATAAATGAATATTTTTAAAACTGAATCTCGACTGTGGAATGGTAATTTCAGGAACATATACTGGGCAAATT
Organism: Gonioctena quinquepunctata; assembly: GCA_018342105.1. Lineage (NCBI taxonomy): Eukaryota > Metazoa > Arthropoda > Insecta > Coleoptera > Chrysomelidae > Gonioctena > Gonioctena quinquepunctata. Next base: position 519,418 of record JAFIRS010000223.1, on the reverse strand, counting down.
TATAATACTAATTAGGTATCGTTTTGTAATCTGTAATTGGAGTTGGTGTCGATTGCAAATAAAATAAATAAATGGAAGCTAATTAAATGTTGATATCAAAAACCTACAAAAATATGGGATTTATACTTCCTATTAACCGTATGCAGGGTGATTCAAAAGTACTTTGACAAACTTCAGGAGGTGATTCCTCACAATATTCTAATATGAATTGGTCATATAAATATATATCCGGAAACGCTTCGTTTCCAAGATACAGGGTGTTGAATTTTATTTTTATTTAAGTTTTTTTTAAATAACTTCCGAAATTGAACGAAAATCCATATTGAGAGGCTTTTTGAGGTATCGAATTCGAACCTGATGTTATTATTGCTCTTACTCGTAGGGGGCGCCACCTACACCTTTTTTGAAGATTCATAACTTTTTTGAGCGTACTTCTAGCACATTTTTCAGTGGAAAAATCAATTTCTCTATCATTTTTACGTAAAAAAGCTACCCCTATTACAAGTCGCTATAAGCAACCGTTTTCTAGATATTTGGACTTGAAAATTTCAAGTCGATTATTTGATAATCGATGCATGTTGAAGTTATTACCATTATTTTGCATTTTTCACAAGAATGCCTAGGAAATGAATTAGACATTTCAGTAAGTAGTTTGAGTAATTACATATTATGTGACAGTTAAACGATTTGTTGTTTTGTTGAAGTTTCTGTAAGTTTTAAAACACTAATTTTGAAAAAATGGATTATTTAAACAATACTGCTCATTTAGCCGATATGCATTTCGTTTATGGCCTTGCGGATGGCAATGCGCGCGAAGCAAGATGTATTTACCAGAAGCGATTTCCTAGTCGAGTACTGCCTTCAGCTCCAACATTTACCAGTCTCCACCGTCGTTTGGCAGAAACATGTAGCTTTAAGAGGGCAGCTGATATTATTGGAATAACCACGAGCAGTCCGAATCCCAGAATTGGAAGAAGCTGTTTTGAACGCTCTCGAGGAGAATCCAGAAACAAGTACAAGGATAATTGCTGAAGCTCACAATTTTACTCAGTCCACACTTTGGAGAATTATCCACGATCAACAATTTTATCCATACCCTATTCAAAGGGTACAAGCTCTTTCGCCACGAGACTTTCCCAACGCATTACTATGTGTCAGTGGTTTTTGAGAAAATTGGCAGAAAATCCTCAATTTTCAAGATATGTACTCTTTACGGACGAGGCAAACTTCTCCCCAAATTCTATCACAAACTTCCATAACAACATGTTTGGGCTCTGGAAAATCCGCACGCAGTTAGTGAAAGACATTATCAGTATCAATTTTCTGTAAATGTATGGGCGGCAATAATTGATAATTACTTGATAGGTCCTTTCTTTCTTCCGTTCCGACTGAATGGCGCAACTTACAGAGACTTTTTAGAAAATGAATTGCCGGGACTACTTCAGAATGTACCATTAGAAATTCGTATCCGCATGTGGTTTATGCATGGTGGGGCTCAGGCCCATTTTAGCGTTGTAGCCAGGGAATTCCTTAGAACTGTCTATCCAAATCGATGGATCGGTAGAAGAACCTAACCAGGCGTGGGTCCCCAGATCTAAACCCGCTAGATTTTTATTTTCGGAGACATTTTGAGTCACTAGTTCATGAAACCAGTAGCGAACGAGGAAGATCTAAGAAACCGAATAGTAGACGCCTGTGAAACAATAAGAAACACACCAATAATTTTTGAGCGGGTACGAGATTCAATGAAGGTGGACACTTTGAACAATTTATCTGAATACAATTTAGTTTCCTTTATTTTATTTCATTCTACATATTGAAAATTTCTTGAAATAAAATGTTGATATTTCTTGCAAATTTTATTAAAACAAATACAGATTTTGCACCCTTGATACCAAAATAACTATTTCAAACGAGTAAAAATAAATAGAATAGTTGGCGCCCCCTACAAAAAACCAAAACTACTTACTTAAACGTCAAATTCATTTCCTAAGCAATGCAAAATAATGGTAATAACTTCAACACGCATCGATTATCAAATAATCGACTTTCAAGTCTAAATATCTAGAAAACGGTTGCTTATAGCGACTTGTAACAAGGGTAGCTTTTCTAGATATGATGGAAGAATTGATTTTTTTACTGAAAAATGTGCTAGAAGTACGCTCAAAAAAGTTAAAAATGACGTGTAGGTGGCGCTCCCTACGAGTAAGAGCAATAATAACATCAGGTTCGAATTCGACACCCCATAAAACCTCTCAATACCAATATTCGTTTGATTAAGGTCAGTATTTCGAAAGTTCTTTAAAAAAAACGAAAATAAAAATAAAATTTCAACACCCTGTATCTTGGAAACGAAGCGTTTCCGGACATATATTTATTCAGACAATTCATATTATAATATTGTGAGGAATCACCTCCTGAAGTTTATCAAAGTACTTTTGAATCACCCTGTATTAAAAATATTGCAGTTATTGCCTTCAAGCTGCTTGTTATATATTTTCAATAATGCCAGTAATATTAAAATAATAGCGTATCCTCCAGCACTATAAGATCCCATCGAAAATAGTAAATCACAATTTTCACAAAACAAATCAACGAAAAATCGTGTTGTGTAAAAACAAGCTTGTACCCTAACTCATATCCCAATAAGATCGGAATTATACTTTCCCTCAGAATCATAAAAGAGAAGATTTTGGGTTGTTAGAGTAGCGTCAATTTATTTTTATCTGGGAAACAAACAATTTCTCATCTTGATTTATCGTCTCGTTATTTTTGAAGGAATAACGTTCTCACCCATGAAATATAGAAGTGGTCAATTGCCTTATACCGATAGAGTTCCTCTCATCTATCTCAATCTTCCTGATCAATTCAACTAAAACCGGCAGGGTCAGTGGTGGTTTGGATTTGACGGTGAAATTTCTTCTATAACAGTTCCATATAATCTCGGGTATGGAAGATGAAGTTTGACACTCGACAGTTTGAACAAAAACACATCCTAAAACTGGAGGCACGTTTCAAATAAGCAAATTAAATTTTGTTTCGGTTATTACCAAACACCGATAATAGTTCAATAAAGCACTTGTTCTTCATTCTGGGTGATCACATTGTTAGTTCACCTGCTTCAATTGATTCAATGATAATTTTTTATCTTATCAGCTCCCTTCCCAATACCACCTGAATAATAGTGATATATTTACTTTTATGGTTGAGATAGCGGAACAGCTAAAATAGGTGAAATTGGGATTAGTGTAAATTTACTTCACTGAATCATTATATTATTAGGAGTATTTTTCATTTCATATGTTGAAGTATGATTGGTCTTGTATTTCCGTAAATCACTGATACGAAAAAACTCACTTTTTCCAATCTGCTGAATCGATAAACATTCGAGAGGATATTTAACTCTCTAAGCGGAGGAGTCAGAGGCGGCTCTAGCGGGTGGGAAATTAGGGAGGATTTTTTTGATTTGACTTCTGAGTTATCACTGTTTAAAATATTCTCATATTGTCATTATTCATTTTATAAGAATTTCAGAATACAATTTGAAATAATTGTTGGTATGGAACAATGAGAAAATTGTTCAGTACAGTTCATTACATTCAATAGACAAATCAATTAGAAGGCAAAAAAATATACAGAATTGTATAGTGGTGGTGTGGCATGGTAGGTGTAAACCAAGGAAAACCTTGGAGGGAAGGCAAAAATTACAGAAACAATGAGGTCGACTCGCAACGCAGCACTAGAGGTCATGCTAGATCTGCCATTCTCCACATCGTATTTATATCAATGAGCACGAGATACTGCGACATATATGCTGTCCTTAGGAGGGGACGTTAAGTTGAGCTCGTTTGTTGTGCTTACCGGCGTAGGTGTTTAGCCCGGATAGTAGAAATAGGGAGAACTGAGCTCCCCCAATATCAACTTGAAGATTAGCTTGAATTGAAGAAACGAGAAAAACAGCAGCAATTCGTAAAAACATTGAAAAGCAGGTTCTTGGAGAGTTCAATACTAGTATGCTCTTGGATGCAATACTTTTGAGATCATCATGCATACAGCATTGAAACATATTCTATTTGATTCATTATATTATACAATGTGTCAAATTAAAAAGTTGCTAGTAGGAATATCTTGGAAATGGAAAAATATTTCAGGAAATTCCCAAACCAGTTTCGAGGCAAAGCCTCTCTGCCCCATCAACCCCAACTTTAAATTATCAAATGGCAACCCTCTATATGTGTTCTATCATTGGAAAGCACTTCGAGCGGGGGTGTTAGTGTCAAAAATACAAAAAAAAACAAATTTAAATGAATGAATTCTAAAAAATTATCCTGTTTGCATACAGTAAATCCTTTCTTCCACTGAGCAAAGAAACCAATGTCATGAACCAAAAAACTGAAGAAATGACGATCAATGAAAAAACTCGAGAAACTGGAGCATATTAACATTTATTGATCGGCATAGGAACAAAAAAGACGATTTCTAATAGTAACTTCGTATAATCAATTTTGAAATCTCGAACCTTGGATTTATGTGTTAGTTTTGCAACTGTATTGCTGTTGAAGTTCTCTATCATTTTGTCAACTTATTTTTGGGTTGTGAACATTTACCTTTTGTGATTTTTTCCATTGAATGCCATTGCTTGAGTTTTGAAATTTATGTAGATAAGATTATAAGACCCCTATTTATCAATGGCAGTCTAAATGAAGAACTGTACCCAATATGAGAGATAAGTGCCATGTGAAGTGGAATGAATAGAAAAAACGAATTTAAACGGTTTTCTTCACATAAAGGATTCAATATAAAATTGAACCAGAGAAAGGTAGATCTCAGGTGAAAAACAACTACTTTCCTGGCAAATACCACGCAGAACGTTGAATGATATTCACCTGAAAATCCATGCATACTTCCATATAATATCAATGGACATTGAATGCAAATGTTTCTTTCTGATAAGCTCGATTATGTTTATTATGTCGTGTTCACTAACAATCCGCATACCGGTTTCGGCTTTGGCCCTCATCAGTACGAGTAGTCAACCAGCCAAGGTACAAAGAACTCTGGCTGAAGTGAGACACAACGTAAACAAACCATCATCGATCTTGTAACACCTATAGTACGCCGGAAAGATAATAACTGGCGTACAGTGACGAAGAAACACTCGAAATCTCCACCCGATAGTTTCGAATAAAGATCTCTCAGTAGATGGCAAGCGTCTAGCATATAGTAGAGATAAGTGCCATTGAAGTGAATGAATGAAAAACGAATTTAAACGGTTCTTCACATAAGGATTCAATATAATTGAACCAGAGAAGGTAGATCTCGGTGAAAAATTTTCGGATAGTTTCTGTCATATACCGTAAAATATTTTGGCTAAGTGTTTCATAGTCGATATGAGTTGTTACTCGTCGCAACCGGTTCTTCTGGCTATCAGTACGATAGAAGAAGTACAAGAATCTAGGTGAAGTGACGACAAACGTAAATCATCGAAACATTGCGTAATCATAGTAGGAAATGGTCTAACTTGGTAGAAATTTAGTCACAGAGATTCACGATAATTGATCTAGAAACTTACGATGTTCTCTACATTCACAGTTCACAGCGATCATATAAAAGTTGAACCTACGAGAAGGTAATCTTAGGTGAAAATGAGGTGGGAGATTTTCGGAGTGTTTCTTTCTGTCACTAGGTACCGCCAGTTAAAGTTTATCTTTCCGGCGTACCTATAGGTGTTACAAGATCGATGATGGTTTGTTTACGTTGTGTCTCACTTCAGCCAGAGTTCTTGTACCTTTGGCTGGTTGACTACTCCGTACTGATGAGGCCAAGAAGCCTGAAACCGGTATGCGGATTGTTAGGTGAACACGACATAAATTAAACATAATCGAGCTTATCCGAAAGAAACATTTGCATTCAATGTCCATTGATATTATATGGAAGTATGCATGGATTTTCAGGTGAATATCATTCAACGTTCTGCGTGGTATTTGCCAGGAAAGTAGTTGTTTTTCACCTGAGATCTACCTTCTCTGGTTCAATTTTATATTGAATCCTTTATGTGAAGAAAACCGTTTAAATTCGGTTTTTTCTATTCATTCCACTTCACATGGCACTTATCTCTCACTATATGCTAGACGGGCTTGCCACTCCTACTGAGAAGGAATCTTTATTCAGAAACCTATCGAGGTGGGAGATTTTCGGAGTGTTTCTTTCTGTCACTAGGTACCGCCAGTTAAAGTTTATCTTTTCCGGCGTACCTATAGGTGTTACAAGATCGATGATGGTTTGTTTACGTTGTGTCTCACTTCAGCCAGAGTTCTTTGTACCTTTGGCTGGTTGACTACTCCGTACTGATGAGGGCCAAGAAGCCTGAAACCGGTATGCGGATTGTTAGGTGAACACGACATAAATTAAACATAATCGAGCTTATCAGAAAGAAACATTTGCATTCAATGTCCATTGATATTATATGGAAGTATGCATGGATTTTCAGGTGAATATCATTCAACGTTCTGCGTGGTATTTGCCAGGAAAGTAGTTGTTTTTCACCTGAGATCTACCTTTCTCTGGTTCAATTTTATATTGAATCCTTTATGTGAAGAAAACCGTTTAAATTCGTTTTTTCTATTCATTCCACTTCACATGGCACTTATCTCTCACTATATGCTAGACGGGCTTGCCACTCCTACTGAGAAGGAATCTTTTATTCAGAAACCTATCGAGGTGGGAGATTTTCGGAGTGTTTCTTTCTGTCACTAGGTACCGCCAGTTAAAGTTTATCTTTTCCGGCGTACCTATAGGTGTTACAAGATCGATGATGGTTTGTTTACGTTGTGTCTCACTTCAGCCAGAGTTCTTTGTACCTTTGGCTGGTTGACTACTCCGTACTGATGAGGGCCAAGAAGCCTGAAACCGGTATGCGGATTGTTAGGTGAACACGACATAAATTAAACATAATCGAGCTTATCAGAAAGAAACATTTGCATTCAATGTCCATTGATATTATATGGAAGTATGCATGGATTTTCAGGTGAATATCATTCAACGTTCTGCGTGGTATTTGCCAGGAAAGTAGTTGTTTTTCACCTGAGATCTACCTTTCTCTGGTTCAATTTTATATTGAATCCTTTATGTGAAGAAAACCGTTTAAATTCGTTTTTTCTGTACCCAATATGTTGGAAACTACGAGCCTTCAATTGTGGATAAGCAGAATGTGTCATCCAAGATCTTCAGATTTGACCCCCCTTAGATTTTTTCCTATTGGGTCGCCTGAAATCTGGAGTTTATAAAACTCAACTAGCCTCAATTGAAGAACTGAAGCATATCATGCAGATGTCATTTTATGCATCCTCCCGCCGATTGGAGGTGCACCTTTTTGCCCTTTTTGCCATCGTTTTAAGGAAACTATCATTATGCAGTATAATGGAGTACACGTTTTTAAAATCTTCATGGAAGTCCCCACATTTTGGTTTTAGTTTGAAGTCGATAGGAATATTGACGTTCTCGAGATACACCATACTTGTACACTTCGTAGACCTGAAAAACTGAAAATACAAAAATCTAGCTACAGATTCTTGGTTCTCGATCCATTTTCGGTAAGAAACCAAGAACTTTCCCATAGGTATCCTCTAAGAGTTCTCATCGAGAGTTCTCCTGGACCATCTGGTGCAAAGCTTACTAACCATCTTACTTTGTTATCGGTGATGGCATGTTTTTTGCTTCTCCCACCAATAGACTCCTCATTCATTTCGAATCTGTGGGTGGTTCAAATTAATTTTTATCCCCTACGAATATGATAGCCGTAATGAAAATATGAGATGTATTTTGTGCCACCTCCCGCCAAATGGAGGTGCACTTTTTTACATTTTTTCATCGTTTCAAGGAAACTATCATTATGCAGTATAATGGAGTACACGTTTTTAGAATCCTCATGGAATTTCCCACATTCTGGTTCTAGTTTGAAGTCGATAGGAATATTTTGGATTTGCGACTATCTTTGGAGGTATAGGCATTGTGCGATTTTTTCGAGAAAATAAAATATTTCGACTCTCATCTTGACATTTCCACTATATACCAAATCGCCCATTCTGAATAGATTGGCGTCGACAAAATTACTCTATCTGTTGACGTTCTCGATAAACACCATACTTGTACACTTCGGAGACCTAAAAACTCCCGAAAAACTGAAAATACAAAAATCTAGCTACAGATTCTGGTTTCCCATAGGGATCCTCTAAGAGTTCGCATTGAGGGATCTCCCGGACCATCTGGTGCAAAACTTACTCACCATCTTACTTTGTTATCCGACCACTCGATTCCTTATCAATTTCGAATTTATTGGTGATTCAAATATTTTTATCCCCTACGAATATGATAGTCGTAATGAAAATATAAGATGCCATGTTATTCCTCCTCCCGCCGTTTGGAGATGCACTTTATAACCCATTTTCATTATTTTAAGGAAACTATCATTGTGCAGTTTAATAAAGTACACGTTTTCGGGATTCTCATGGTTCTAGTAGGAAGTCGATAGGAATGCCGAAATATCTCCCGCGAATCTCTCGCCAATGTGAGATAAGAATTTCAAAACAGGCTCTATTATTGTTTGGAGAATAATGGAAATCATTTACTGTGAATCTGACAAAAAAGTTTTTGGAAAACTCTAGGGAATACTTATTGACGGATTTGCCTAATACAGCAGGAAACATGATTCGATAGTTGTTAGTTATTTAAAAGCTTCTTTCAATGGCTACTGTAGGAGACGCATTCCAAATTGACTCTGACACTCGACTTACTATATGAGTTACTCTGAACTCACCCAAAAAGAGATAGCATCAGATGGAACGGCTAAACTTATTAACCGTTTTTTTTAGTATTTTTGACAATTACTCTCCTGAAAATTTGGCATCACTGAAAAGCATTTTTGAAGAGCTTTCCAATAATGCATCACACATGGGGGTTGTCATCCAATCTTTTGAAGTGGGGGCTGATGGGGTAGAGGGGGTGAGAGTATCGAGGTTCGCTCGTAGGCTAATTTGGTTCCCCCAACCTTGCCTCGAAACGGATTTGGGCATTTTTTTGCTATCTCTTTTCATTTCCGAGATATTCTCACTGGCAACTTTCAAATTTGACACACTGTATATTATCGCCCAAACCATTAACCACAAATCGAAAATTGATTTTATCCCGTATGTATTAAATATAGAATTTAATAATATTCGAGACTCTCGGTATATATCCTGTCGCTGATAAATGTGGGAAGAAGGATGGATAACGGAACTCATAATTCCTCGGATTCACAATTTTCCTACCACAATCAATAACTCCTGCGAGCATGCTGGAAATAAACTCATACTTCAGATATACGAATATCTTACGTTTTCACGAATGAAATCGCATGGAATATTCTTAAGACTCTTCATGCCTATTGATGTGAATCCTTTCGTGGGTTTTCTGCAAGACACTGAGCCGATATTGTATTCAGTAGACGCCGTATAATTTTTTATTGTTCCCTCCGCTGTTCTATAGAATTCAACGGAATGAATAATCCTATATTCATTCGTACCAAGGCGTAGAAGGGCTACAGGATTCTTTTTTTTTTGAATTCTAACTAATAACTAATTCCGACCTAGTTTCTCGGGAATCCGACTCAATATCTCGAAATCAGCTGATTTTGACTCAGTTTCTCGAAATCCCGAATCAGTAACTGGGAGATCCGACTTGGTAACACGAAATAAACATTGGATTCAATCACTATTTCATAAATTAAAGAAAATGCAGTGACGAAATTCATTTTAATATTCGAATAATTTCACTGATATTTTCTCTACCCGTTTCCAATATCTCAATTATAATTGAAAATTTGATGTGATCGTTGCTGCGTTGTTATCTACAACATTGTGCGACACGATTCGTACAAATTCTATATCTTCGAGTATCAGAGGATTTATTCCATTGAACCCAGAGAATTATGTGCCTCCAGACAGTGAATTACTTTTCTAGTATCGTCTGGTCGTATCTCCCAATTGAAAATATAGACATAGACCTCTCATTCTATTTTCTTGGATGGATTTCTTCGGAATACAAACTTATTCAGCAGAAATTGCATCGGGCCGTTTCTTTTGTTGCTTGAGGGTTTAAGAATGAGCACGCCTCCTGAATGGAAAGGGGATTATTATTCATTTCTGGGAATTCATTCGATTAAAGCATACTGGGTACATATGGACAATAGACGAAAATTCGGCATCTGATGTTCTCCATGAAATATCAAGAAGTCTAATGAGACGAACTAAAATAAATTATTGGCTTTCTCGGAGCAATTTTTATGATGTTATTATTCTGCCCTCCTTAACATCCAGTTCCTGGAAATTGAGGTACGATGACGTCATTCAAAGGTTGTTTTTACAATCTTTTATTCAGTTCCACTTGTTATTAGTTAGTTAGTTATTTAGTTCGTTCGTTTGTTAGTTTGGGTCAAATCTTGCAAATGAATTTTGACCGACTTCTATTCGTCCCATTAATTTGAAATTTGGTAGGTGTTCATAATTCCGGTGACAATGCATTATGATTTTTTTTAGAGAAATAAACAAAATGGCGGCTCCAAGATGGCGGACGAGATTTTGTAATTATGGTCCGATTCGATTCAAAATTGGTATGTGAGAGTTTTCGGGGTAGGAGATTATGAAATTTTGGTCAGAACTCTCAAATTCAAGATGGCGGCTCCAAGATGGAGGACGAATTTTGTGATTATGGTCCAATTCGATTCAATATTGGTATGCGGGGGATTTCGGGGACGGATATTATCATATCTCACAGAAAGAACTCTGATAACAAGAAGATATTTGACCTAGGTTAAATTAAATATGGTGTGCCTCAAGGGTCTGTCTTGGGACCCCTCCTGTTCATTATTTACATCAACGATCTTTTTTACTAACTTTTTCCGAACACTATTGTCATGTATGCCGATGATGGGACATTGATTACCAGACACTCAGACTTGCGCACTCTTAAATGCATTGAAGATGAGGTGGAAAATATAGCAGATCACTGGTATAGTGATAATCTACTCTGCCTGAACAGAAATAATACACAAAAATTGAACGTGTTCGTAAATCACACACTCTCAAATGGTGGCACTGCTAATCTCCTTGGAATGACCTTGGATGATAATCTCAACTGGTCCGCACATATAGATGAACTGTGCAAGAAAATGTCCAAATACACGTGTTTTGCGACAACTCAAAAAGTTTGGAAACGTAGAAACTTTATTGAGTACCTTCCATGGTCTCATACAATCACGGTATCATTCTATGGGGTAATACTCCAAACTCAAAAGAAGTTTCCATTATTCATAAGAGTCATAGCTAATGCAGGACTTAGGGATCACTGCCGGCCGCTGTTTGCCGAATATAGAATAATGTCTGTAGCTTCTCTATACATATACCACTCACTACTACATATACATAAAAACAAAAGTGTCTACCCAACTAATGCGGAGTATCATAGCTATAATTCCAGAAATCTGCTAAGAGAACCAAGACATCGTCAGCCAGAAACTCAGTAGATATTAGGATATATAACAAATTACCTGAAGAAATTAAAAACCTAAATTATAATCAATACAAAGCAGAAGTCAAGAAAATATGCTTCCACCACTGTTTCTATACAGTTGAAGAATTTATGGCCTGTAATATATTTTGTTTCTTCCTTCTATTCCATATACTTATGACATATACTCACAATTTGCCTTTCCTAATATATTTACCTGCTTGATTATTGCCTGTTTGGCAATTTTTATTTATAATTTTGATGTTTTTATGCTTATGTGATATTTTCTTTAATTAAGTGCATTCTGTCTATTACTATTTTATACGTACAAATTGTCCACAGCTCATGACCTGCTTCAAATGTAACTTTTATATAACGTAATCAACAAACATCTATCTATCTATGAATTTTTTGACGAAATCCATAAATTCAAGATGGTGCACCCAAGATGGATGACGATTTTTGTGATTATGTCCGATTCGATTCAAAATTGGTATGCGGCGGTTTTCGAGGTCGGAGATATTGAATTTTTTGTCAAAACTCATAAATTCAAGATGCAGAACGAGTTTTCCGATTATGGTAATCTTTTATTCAAAATTGGTATGTGGGGGTTTTCAGGTTTTGTCAGAATCTATAAATTCAAGATGGCGACTTCAGTTTGTGATTGTGGTTCTATCCAAAATTGGTGTGTGGGAGTTTTTGGGGTCGGAGATTTTGATTTATTTCAGCTCAAAACTTACAGGGAAGAGACCTTGTAATAACGATGCTCTATTAGAAATGAACAGATTAAGGCGAACTAACTAAAAAGCAAAAAATAAATTAACTTATAAAAAAACTTTCTAAAGACAAGCTTTTATTTAAGCCGTGTACTAAGTTCAAGTCATCGCTGACAATGATTTAATTATTATTTGTTGAATTATTTGGTTTCAAAAAGTTTCTCGCGCGAATGTAATAAAATTAATACTTCGACAAGTTGCAACTTACCGACCAATCATTGTCCAATGAAATTAATTGGTACCCACTTTTATGAATACTTTGTAAAAATTAAATACTTTGACAAGTTCTTACTTACCAACCAATCACTGCCCAATCAAACCAATTGGTACCTACTTTTATAAACACTTCGCGCGACAAGCTTTATAAAACCAAATAATTCAACAATTTTTTCTTAAATCGTTGTCAGCGATGACTTTAATTTATTTTATAGGTTGTAGTTCACGGCTTGAATAAAAGCTTGTCTTCAAAAAGATTTTTATTAGTAATTTTTTTTCAAAAAGCTTTTCTGCTTGCTCAAAAATTATCAGATTATTCATTTCCTGTTGAGACTAACTCAGTCAAATTGACTCTACTGATTTTAAAGATGGCATTATTCTAGTTGTTTGAATCAACTCAATGCCTCGCAATAGACTACCGGTTTTTTATACACGACATAAAGCTTGAAAATTTACAAATTCTCAAATTTTACAATAAGTTCGTAGATTACATTGTTAAAAACTATTATATTATATATCTAATATTTATGATTCTGACACCTAGGTGAGAGCATGGATGGAAATTTTGGCGAGTAAATGGATGTTTTAAACGAAAATAAGATTTAATTCAGATTATTTTCTGAGTGAATAGTCCATATAGAATAAAATATAGTAGGTACTAAAATATTAAAAATTAAAATTATTCTATACAAATTTGCATAATTTTGAAGCTTATATATTTTGCACATCTAGCTGAATTAAAATTTTTGTAATAGTTTAATATCTAATGGTAGAGTATTATAACATTTTGGTGTTAAATAGTTTACACAATTTTTGAAGAACTCGCTGCTTGGCTTGGGGACTTTAATGTACACATTTCTAGTGTCATGATCTTTTCATTGTATAGTAAAGCATTGTATAGTAAAGCAGTTGGATACAACCAATTTTTTGTAAATAATCTTCAGCATATCATTTCGAATGGTCTTAGTGCTGTGTCGTACAAGCCTCCCCACACTAAGACTTCGTAACGTGAAATTGATTCAACTAGATTGTGATATAGTCAGTAGGTCTAAGGTGAGAAATTGTTCGAGGAGGAAAAATGTATAGATCAGGAATCTTAGTTTCTTTGTTATATATGTTACATAAGCGTCCCATTTTAGGTGTTGGTCAATAATAATGCCCAAGTATTTGGTACTTTTTCTTTCATATATTGCAGAATCTATGTTATCACATATAATTTCATTAAAGTGAAGACGATCAACGGGAAGGGAGATATAGCTTGTTTTATTCACATTAAGTGACAATTTATGAGTATCTAAACAATTCTTGACATGTTTAATTCCTGTTATAGCCCGATTTTTCACACTTTCTCAATTCTTATCCCTGAAGGTAAGTACAGTATCATCCGCATATGATATGACTTTACCCTCAATGTCGATTTTGTTTAAGCTTTTAATATATAGATTGAACAGTATGGGCCCCAGGACAGTACCTTGCGGAACGCCAATCTTTAAAATTTCAGGGTTACTAACTTTATCCCTTATTCTCACCCTCTGCTCTCTTTGAGATAGCTCTCAAATATCTTGAATACGGTACCCCTCACCCCGTTTTGTTCAAGTATATTTAGGAGCTTCTGATGTGGTACCGCATCGAAGGCCTTTGCTATAATGATTGGGCAAAATATAACTGAATTCTCCAAATTAAAAACTTGGGTGTATTTAGATTTCTGAAAATTGTCTTAATGGAACGACATACCCTAGAAAAATAATTCATGAGTTAACAGAAAAGTTTAAAAATGTTCTCATCTAAAACGACAGTGACATTTTATCCTGCTCTTCTTATTTACTGACTGCTCCAAGCTTAACCTACCCACGTTTATCAAAATATTTAGCTATGAATCTCCCAATCCACTAACAAGAACAACTGCACAACTTAAAGCTTGCTATTAAATATATTCAAAACTATCTTGCCTACAAAACAAACATATTGTCGAAACCGATTAAATGTGCTCTATTTATAACCCATGTAAACATAAAATGTTGGCCATTTGCGTGAACTTATCGATATTAATAATATAGTATGTATTGTTACAAAATGTAGAATACGCCCCTGCGTTGTGTTCCTTTTTAACGTAAAATAATGATTGGATCGCGAAGAACTTGAAATAGTAAGGTTAGCAAAGTTAGGCTAGATGATATCCGACTCTAAATGAAAGAAAAGCGCCTTGTTCTGTATTATTTCGTATTTTCCTGGAAATAGAATAACATTCATTCAAAATTACTTCAGCGTGGGTTCATGAGAGCAAATTGGTCGAGGGAAAATTGATCGTGGGCAATTTGTTCAAGAGGAATTCGAAGAGACTGCCAAAGCAAATGATCATACAAATCGGGTGAAATACTTCAGAGGGTTACTAAGAAAAAAACTCAAATAGTGAAAAAAGCTCTCAGTAGACATATATTACTAAGAATATGTACAAAATGAAATAAGTATTCTTCCTCCCACATCTTGAGTATGGATGAAATTGATGCAATGAATAACCCTGTAATGAACTAAAATATGTCACATTTGTCACGGCTATCGAGAAATACCACTGATCTCTCTCTTTGGCACAGTAAGAAAATATTTGAGTAGGACAAACACATATTTAAAAGCCTTGGAATATAAACAAGACTAAAACGACGAAGAAACTTGCTACATTACGGAATGATCCACTTGCACATCCAACGTTCTCCAAGCCTATGGTGTACTGAATATTTTCTGGGAAGCGACATCTGTAATCTGAAACAGAAAAGATATTGAAAAATCAATCGAAGAGTCACTGCATGTTGTTATGGGTATGATTATTTTCTTCCAATTGGTTATCATGATTTCTTATGAAAAGCCTGTTATTTTCATCTGAGTGAAGATCGTGTGTAAAATACAGTTCGAAGGAAAGGCCAAGCCTCGTCTACCTACCTGCTTATTACCAGTTCAGTGCTTTCTAAATAATTCAGGAAATATTCACAACCTAATATTTCTTTGCCCTTTCGAAGTGGCCAGAAGAAAGTCTTAAATCGAGTGCTGTCCAAATAAATGGGACATACTGGGGGACCATTCAGTTATGTTGAGTGAAATTAGAAACAACCACATACTGTGCATGTTATCCATTCCCTAGCCCCCCTGATACTGGTTCAAAGGTCCTTTAACGATTGGTCAGAAGGAAATACCCCCTGGCCAGGAGTGACTACACTTTTTACACCGAGGGCTCCAAGGCCAACATGGGTGTTGGAGCCATGATCAACCTTGACACCCTCACCCAGGCGAAGGTATTTGCCATAGAAAAACAGAATTATACTTCACTGGGTCCCAGTGTGGATGGCAATGAAAAAGCCGAAGTACTTGTGAAGGAAGGATCTGGCTCTGACTTTATCGGACAGGAACCGGTCCTTGGTATCGGGAAAAATTCCACCAAGGACATGCTCTTCAAATAGACAGGGAGGCAAACCCTGGAATATTCCAGGTTCAATCCAGAAAGACTGCCCGAGTGGAAGTTCGGGTTCAGAAAGCCTGAATTTATTACTGGCGCTCTAGGCTGGATCAAAGACAAATCGGAAGAAACCCAAAGAGAAAAAAAATGGGCCGTGCCAATCATGCTAGACATCAGGTACGTCTTCAATACAGCAATGTGGAAAAAAATATTCAGAGCACTCGAATCGAAAAATGTTGCAAGATACCCCATCAACACTATCCAGAGCTACCTAGAAAAAATAAGAATATTCATAAACAAAAATGACTCCATGGACATCATGTCTGGGGTACAACAGGGATCGGACCTAGGGCCCACACTGTGAAATACACTATACGAAGGAATATTACGAATCCCACATCAGGACGAGTGCCTTCGCTGACGATCTAGCCGTTTACGTAACAGGAAAACAAATAGATCGCCAGGCGAGAAATACAAATCAAGCAATGATGGTAGTTTTCGAATGGTTGAATAATCATGAGCTACAACTATCCCAAGAGGAAACAGGAAACATAATTTCGACAGGACCGAGAAGCAAAAAATACGGGAAACAATCAAATTCGAATTACTAAACCACGATATAACACTCAACTATAAAATACTTTGGAATATGCATTGATGAGGGAGGACACTATGAAGAACATGTGAAAGGGACAGTGGAAAAGGCCGACAATACAACTATCTCAATAGCGCAGATCATGCATAATATAAGAGGGCGAGGGTCTAACCATCCTATATGGAATAACCCAATTCATCCTTTTATACTGTGCACCTACCCGACACGATGACCTCAGGATTGAAAAATATAGGAACATGTTGACAATATGCCAAAAGCCTCACTTAGAGTTTCAGCAGTATTTACATCGGTAGTGGTTCAAGTTATCCTTATCACAAATAGGAAGTATATTTCCGAACACGCACACAAAGATACACAGAAAGCCATCAAAAACAGGCACGAGAATTGAGCAAAATAGAATGGCTATTGGCTATCGCAAAATTTGAGTGGACACGGATCATTCAAAGTTTGCACTCATATAATTCGCAAAAACGTAGATGACACTTGCGTATAATACCAATATAAGGACAGGGCAGAACAAACATCATTCGCCTGCTAAACTGGGAGAAAATAAGGAAAACAACAAGAATTCAACGATACTCAGAGTTTGCACTCATATAATTCGCAAAAACGTAGATGGCATATGCGTATAATACCAATATATGGACAAGGCAGAACAAACAAACGCCTGCTACAAGTGGGGGAAAATAAGGAAAACGACATGAATTTGGAATACTTGCCCAACGCGGAAAACCAATGATTGAATCGGCAACCAACAATACGCCTAACAATAATGACGCCTAAAGAGAAGAAGAGCGGGAGAGAGAACAATGAGCTCCAAATTGAAAACAAGAAGACCCTAAGACATATATGATATGCGATATCTCAAGCATTTTTCATTGGATGACCAAGAATATTATGGAAAGAAAAAATTTATCGAAAAAAAGGAAGATATGCCGCTTGATCCTGTTGGTTCTGGGTAAAGGGGCCATCGCTACGATGGAGATTTCCTCACGAGTACGGGATGATTGATCCAAGCCTGTGTAGTGCAATAAAAGCATCCCCCTCACCTACCTCCATTGCCCTGTAAATCTGAATATTTGGGAATATTTTTGAAAATGGTTACTCACAAGTGTGATACCCCATGATTCTTGATCAGTTGGGACTCTAGACTTCAAAGAAAAATTTATATGGCAGCTCCCAAAGCGCCTACAAATCTCATCCACTGACAGCTGCGAAACACGTTTTTTGCTATAATATCTCTGAGCTTTCATGAAGCGGCCATAAGTCTACGAATGCCAATTGTAAAGAAGTGCTCAGCATCATTTTTGAATGGTATTACGAAACCGTGTCGTCAGATTCTGAGGCTCCTGATAACGCTCTCAAAACCATGATAAAAGCAGATTATGGGGATATTTTGAAATGAATATGCTTTTCCCAATAACACAGCTATAGAATAATTAATTTTAAGAAATGACCACAGCCATATGGAGTCAAATTACCTTTCGATAAAACTGATATGTAGTAGTGGCTCGTATATTGGATCAACGCCATGATTCTGCGAACGACAATTTATTAGAAAGGTGGAAACTTAAGGAGGCGCCTCAAGAATAATGCAAGGATTTTCCTTTTTCCACGTTACTTCCCTCAGGAACAATAAGCAAATTAATTTCCTGGAGAATCATTTTGTATAAAGAATTCAGAAAATGCGTTTTTATCCATCATATAATACCGTTCAAGGAAGGGTAGGGAAAGGAGAGGTGGACAATCGCTTGTACACTCTCAACGTTGACATTATTCATACCTCTGCATTGGTTCCGTGTTGTATTTCCTGATATCGAGATATATATTGGTGAACAAGAAGATACAGATGACCCATCACAGTATGTCGTTATGTCTCTGGTCATAACAGTATTCCGCGAAGTCTCGCAATCGCTGCTCTGGTTGTTAGGCCTACTTTGGTCTCTCGAAATGCACACGTTGATAGTACCATAGTTTGCGGTACTTTCAATTCGTAGGTTCCTAGATTCACCCCCTGTAGTGAAGTAGTTTGGAGATACCTTGTAGTAATTCACTCCATTGGGTTCTACGTAGTCTGTAATTCTGAATGAACTGGTGGCACCATTGAACTGAGATCCGCAAGATGGGTTCACAAGTGACCTGGGTACTGCAAAATAGATTCTTTTAGTAAATTGGCTTTTTTTCAGTTCTAGTCACTAACTTTTTCGATCGACCCCATTTTTCAAGCTCAATGAGCAGAATAAATTTCGAGTAATGAATCATGTTATTAACAGTTTGAGTAATGATATTTGAACAGGTGATAGTATAAATATGGGGCCAAGAAAAATCTTTTAGTTTCATCCTAACGATGATACCAACCAAAATATTTGAGAAGTTGTGTGACATTGACAACGTCGCTTTGTATGTAAATCTGTGACTTCAGTTGGTCTTTGTGTTATGAGAAGTTATAC
This sequence comes from Gonioctena quinquepunctata, assembly GCA_018342105.1. Taxonomy (NCBI): domain Eukaryota; kingdom Metazoa; phylum Arthropoda; class Insecta; order Coleoptera; family Chrysomelidae; genus Gonioctena; species Gonioctena quinquepunctata. Next base: position 500,371 of record JAFIRS010000223.1, on the reverse strand, counting down.
TAGAACTTTTTTTCATAAAGAAATATGCATGCTTGCAAAGATGTGAGAACTTTAATGGTCTGATATAACTTAATGCACACTTCAGCTGTGGAACAATTATAACAATTCATCTACTTTTATTTACAGAACGTTCACATTTCAATGATTCAATAAAAAATTTGCATCGAATTTATTTTTCGCTCCTTTTTTTCCCCTTATTATGAATAGTCTCATAATAATGAGCCAATATCGTGATATTACACTCATCCCAGTGGAAATAGGAATGGATTGAAAAACTGGATATGAAAAACTTGAACATACAAACCATATTGCTATGAATATTACCGTTTTTGATTTTGTCAACTACACTTTGGACCATTATCTTGATATCATTTTCATTTGTTGATTCGCTCATAGAAACGAAATCTCTGTTGGGATTCACTAGCACTGAAGAGAAGTCACCCTGGCTCCCAGATCCAAGCACAAGTACTGTCAGATCTGAAAAAAAGTGCATTTTTATAAGATTCAGTGACTCAGCGTATATCTTCTATTCCCTATGTCCCACGTGGGTTCATGCCCTATTGCCGGCGATAAATTTCGCAAAATTCCAAGAATGAACTCGGATCCCACTATAATATGTTAGGCCCCCGTTATATTAACTCAAACAAGTTAGCGGTTGAAACCCTACACATTTCTAATGTGGCATAAATTTTAATACCTGGCATGAACTGCTTCATTATTTCTTTCCTTTGTTCCAAAAATGACCTTTGATTCTCATTTGGTGGTGTTCGGGGCATCAATAGAACAATTGTTGATTCTCCACCCATATAGGTGTTATTATTCAGCTTTGATCGAACTATAGCCTCCATTGTTTCGTATATTTTTGCATAGTCAAAACTTCCCGTTGCTGGAAAAAATTGTTTTAAAAATGTAGTTATGGATATGTACTGAGAAAAACTCACTGTTTTGATGAACCGTGATATTGTACTGTTTTTGGAAGTCTAGAAGATATCTTGTACTATTGCTCGTGATGTTGACTGTATTGAATCCACTGAAAACTGTATACCTAGAGCCGAACTTGTTTACATCGATGCTGTCCAAAATATTCCTGAAAAAAATTATCTTTGATAATCTGGATTATATACATCGAAAATATTCATAATTAGTAATTATTTTCTATGTTTTGGTATATGTTATTCTAAGATCTTGAAAGAAGGAAAGAGTATTTAGCTACATATCATCGATGACGTTACGAATTTCAAGATGAACCCACTCAAAGTTTTCCCAACTAGCATCAAAGGAAAACGAAATTGAGCACAGGGGCAGGATCCAAATTAATTAATTACAAATACATTTTTCACTTTCGAATTTTAATAACTCTACAAAGCACCTATTCTATCTACAACCTAGAATGAAGTCGAACAGATTTTCAGAATCTAATGGTGGAAAATTACTTATTTTCGATATAATGATAACTTGAATTTTTGTTGAATCCCACCAGAAACATGTCTTTGAGTTCCACGAAAAACAGGAATATTGTCTCGACCACAAGTCAATTCATTTTTAATTTTTCTTACCGCCGTTGAAATTTGGTTCTCTGAAATTTTTTTGATGAATAAATAATGACTGGAGATGTTGGTCGGTCCAAGTCTAGCACAAAGGAAGTATCATAATACAGTACTGAAGTGCTTGGCAAACCCGTTTACAACTGATATTGATGAAGTAAGTTTTTTGTTATTGTAGAACATTCGTCCAGGGATCCAAAATTTATTTATTTCAGACTTGAGAAATGACCAGAACTTACTGGGAGTAATTTTTCGCTTAACAATTCGTCGCATATGTCTGTGATGTTTAAGATAATTTTTTTGTTTCCTATAGATTTTGTGATAATCATATTATTTTCCATATTCTTGATCAGATTCCTGATATTTGTGAGCCCTATTGACTTTGAAATGGGACTATGAGAACTTGACAGTAAAATCATTTGTCGGAAACAAGAACATCAGGCTTCTTGAATACATTCTGCCTTTTTTCTGGGTATGCCTTTCCTTTAATATTAGTTGGGCTATTTTTCTACCAGGTCAGGAGGGGCTTTGTAGAAATTATATTCTTTAGTTCCATCATGGAAAAGACTCCGCATATTTGATGACCAGAATAATTTTCGCCACTGAAGAAAAAATTTACTCAGAGTCGCCACAAACACATCCTGATGGGCCCAAAAAGTAAAAAGGTGTAACAAATGAGGACGAACATTAAGTTTGAAGTTAGTTTGAGATGGATTTCTGGAAAAAGTAGAGAGAGTATACAGATACATCAACGTAAAATTGCCACGAATGAACAGGGACTAGAGTCACTTCAGCTATATTGTTTCATCGATCAAGATTGCCGAATTTATGGAAATATGTCTCATTCTCCATAGAATCAGATTTTTGTAACGTTCTTGAATAAACTAAATTATACTTACGATATGACTAATTGAACGGTGTTGAAAGACCAAGTAGAATCAATGAATATCAATAAATCTGTTGCAGCCCGCTCAATGTATGAATCCACTGGTGGACATTGTAAATCGGACCTGATTAAACGTGCTGAAAAAAGCAAGTAGGTTAATCACAGACTGGTTTTAGGGTTCAGCGTATAGCTAGTTTGTCAGTAGCATCCGTATTAAAATATCATTTCTCAATTAGAAATTCATGGGATTGCAGATTTAGGATTCTTTTTCAAAAACCTTAGTTTATTATGTATAAGTGGGGGGTTGCAGTTTGTAGAAGATTTTCAACATACAATCATTTTTCTGGAAGTTATTGGGGGTAGATTTTCTTGAGAAATCCACCCAGTATGTGTTTTCGCTGTGTTAGATAGATAGATATCATTTATTTTGCCAAAGATTACATTGTTGTAGTATAGCAATAGTCAGGTATACGAATAAACAAACAGATATATAAATATACATATACGGATTAAAATCGCACAATAAAAGTAATAAGTAATGAAAGTAATAAGTAATAGGTAGACACTGGGAAATATAAAAGACAAACATATGAATGAAAATACTCAGACAAATGGTAAAAACACTTATCTATTAAAAATTCCTGGAGAGTTTTCCTTAACACAGTTAGGCTCTCAATATTTTTAATTATTTCTGGAAACTTACTGAAACTACGCAACCCTTTATATTCGGGCGAGTTGTAAGTTATACACATTTTTGCAAATGGCACATTAAAGTTATATTTATTCCTGGTATTCATTGAATGGATATCTTTGTTCAGTTTGAAGCTGTTTTTGTTTTTAAAAATGTATTAACACATTTTCCAAAATATAGGTATAATGAAGTGAGCGTTAGTATCCTAAACTCTATAAAAATGTTCCTGCAAGAATTAGTATATTTCACACCAGCAATACATCTTGAATACTATCGTTTCGGACGTCCATCGTCTTAATGTATTTTAAAGGTTTTCACGACGTTTCGAATGCTTGTATCTGCAATAGTCTTCAGGTGAATACTGACAAGTTTAGGTGCTACTTACCAATTCATATGACTGTCGGCGCAATGATGCGTGCAATTCTGCCATGTGCAGCGGTGCGTGTAATTTCGCGCGGTGTGGTGGTGCGTGAAGTTTCGCGCCTCTGCAGCCCGCCAGAAAGAGCAATCAGTGGTCTCCATACGTTCTTGATCTCAACGCTTGGTTGACTAAAGGCGTTATTGGCTTCGATGTAGGCGGCCTGTTTGAACTTTCGTTTGAACCAATGCTCGTCTCTATGAAGAACACTTGCGTCGTCCCATAGAACTCGATGGTGCTCAGTCCAGGCGTGGTCGGCGATTCCCGATTTTGATGTTTCTCCACGTTGAGTCCATTTCTTGTGCTCATCCAATCTTACCGATAACGGTCTCTTTGTCTCTCCAATGTAAGAATCTCCGCATTCACATGGAACTTCATAAATGCAATTCTTACTGATTTCATGTTTGTTGTCAGGTTTGGTCTTGGTCAGGAAACTCCGTAAAGTATTGCCGGATTGGAAGCAGCTCTTGATGTTGAAATTGTTTCCGATCCTTCTGATCTTCTCGGAGACACCTTTGATGTACGGAAGGCAGATCACTGTGCTTTGTTGTTGCTCTTCAGATGTCTTCGTTCTCCGGAGTTGTTTCAATACTTCTTCTAGGAGTTTCTTGGGATATCCATTCCGGTGGAGGTCCTCTCTGATGTGGTTTAGCATCTAGTGACTCCACGTCGTTGCATATGTGCGTCGCTCTCTCTACCAATGTTCTCACGATCCCTCTCTTCGTCGAACTCGGATGGTTGGAGCTGTAACTGAGGTACTGCCCCGTATGTGTCTTCTTTCTGTAGACGGAGGTGCGGATTTCATTGACTATTCTCTCAACATTCACATCGAGGAAGGGCAAGGCACTGTTGGTTTCCATCTCCATCGTGAACTTGATCGAATCCCTGATTCTGTTAATTCCTGAGAAGAAATCCTGGAGATGTTTCGTCTCCGTGATTCCATACAATGAAGGTGTCATCCACGTACCTCAACCACAGCTTTGGTTTATATTCTGCCTCCCGTATAGCCAATTCCTCGAACCACTCCATGTATATGTTGGCGATGATTGGAGAAAGGGAAGATCCAATCGGGAGTCCGTCGACTTGAGAGAAGAATCGGTCCTTTTCCTGGAAATATGAGTTCTGTAGGCAGCACTGCAGTAATTCCAATATTGCGTGGGTAGGAAGTTCAGTCCTCTCGTGCAGCTGGTCATCCTCTTCCGATTTCCCTTTTGGTGATACTGAGAGATTCCTCTATAGGGACATTGGTGTAAAGGCTCTCCACGTCGAAGCTGATGAAACGATCTTCTGGTCCTAGTTCAACATCTGTGATGGTGTCAACGAAGTGCTTGGAATTCTTGACGTATGAACTGCTATTTCCTTGTAAGGGTTGTAGTATCGGTAGGAGGTATTTCGATAACTTGGTGAGTTCCGTGAGCTGGTGATCGGTCTCAGTGGCATGTCTGGTTTGTGAATTCAATCCGGCAATACTTTACAGAGTTTCCTGACTAAGACCAAACCTGACAACAAAAATGAAATCAGTAAGAATTGCATTTATGAAGTTCCATGTGAATGCGGAGATTCCTACATTGGATAGACCAAGAGACCGTTATCGGTAAGATTGGATGAGCACAAGAAATGGACTCAACGTGGAGAAACATCAAAATCGGGAATCGCTGACCATGCCTGGACTGAGCACCGTCGAGTTCTATGGGACGACGCAAGTGTTCTACATAGAGAGGAGCATTGGTTCAAACGAAAGTTCAAAGAGGCCGCCTACATCGAAGCCAATAACGCCTTCAGTCAACCAAGCGTTGAGATCAAGAACGTATGGAAACCCCTGATTACTCTTTCTGGCGGGCTGCAGAGGCGCGAAACTTCACGCACCACCACACTTCGCGAAATTACACGCACCGCTGCGTATGGCGGAATTGCACGCATCATTGCGCCGACAGTCATATAAATTGGTAAGTAGCACCTAAACTTGTCAGTATTCACCTGAAGACGATTGCAGATACAAGCATTCGAAACGTCGTGAAAACCTTTAAAATACATTAAGACGTCCGAAACGATAGTTATCAAGTTACCACATTGTCTACAACCTTCAAACAAGCAATACATCTGATGATGCATTTTTGAAAAATTAACACATATCCTGCTAGGGACAAATACCAAATCTAATGCGGGAATCTACTTGTGCATAATATAAATTCATCATCTGTCCTCTGGTTAGAACAGATTCAACATTTTTGAAAAAGTAATATATTGAATTCAGTTTGGAAATCAATGTTCCACAGTATGGTTCCCAACTAAGAGTTGGATCAATCTCGATTCCCAAAAACTGATCACCTCTACATTGTCTCGAACCATTCAGTTGTTGATGCATATATTAAGTGGTTCACATACTTTTTGTCGGTTATGAAATGTCGCTAATTGAGTTTTTCCAGTATTGAAAAATAATTGATGTTCATCAAACCACTCACACGTATGTTCTAATAAAGTTGTAATTTCTGTACTAATGTTTGTTGCTGATGGATTTCCCCAAATAGAAATGAAATATTACCTCAATTAGTAAATATTCGCAATTAGTATCGTCACTTATAATTCCTTAATGAAAATACTCACGTAAATAACCATAGAATGCCTCTAATGATGCGTTACTCAAAGTTGGGTAAGCCTCAGAGGAAACACTATTTGGCAACCCGCTCCTCTGATTCATCGGCGCCATCAAATTGAAAGTTTCAGTTTGTAGTCTCTCTCTACTCGTCATTTCGGTAAAGAGAATATTCCTGTTACATGCCTTGAAAGTGGAATCGAATACTCCTTTTTGGGGAGATGAGTAGTATAGGTCGAGGATTTGTGATATTTTTAAATCTGCAAATGTCGATCTCCAGTTTTCGATCCTCAACGCCATGAACAGTCCATCCAGTGATCCTCTTATTTCAGCATCAGTTATGTCTAACTTATCATTCTTCTGGAGGAAATAATATTTCGGATTTATCGTTCCATTCCATCCACCGTCTACTCCGACTTCAATAGCTTCAGTACTTTGAACGAGAGCTGCTTCTACAAGTTCACCTGTGAAAAGAATTAATAATATTCTAAAATTATGCAGCATTTATGTAGCAAACACACCGATTCTAGGAAGAAAATTTCATACTCAGTCAGATTGTGTGATCGTCTACGAAAATGTGAATTGTTCTGAAATATCAGGTGTCACCATATCATTGATGTGGAGCAAGAGACGAATTGGACCTAGAACTGACCCCTGAGGCACTCTATGTATATTTTTCTCCTTCTCAGGAGAGTTTTCACCTAATAAAGTTTTATTTTATTTCTGCTAGTGAGATATACACACACTGCTACAACAGCCTCTTTTTCATTCGGCTCATGGAGATTTTTTCGAGAAAAATTCTACGTTTCACTATTTTTTCAATGCCTTAAGACAAAGTTAAATGAATTGAAATCGGTCTGAAGCTACTAGGATCATCAGTAGCATCTCGTTTATGTAACGGGATTACTGATGAATCAAACAAATGTGACGATCCCCCAGTTGGATAAATAATAGTATAGTAGAAGTCATTAGATGGAAGTAGAATACTATATACCACTGAATAATAGAAAAAATTCAATATGAAGAAGACTTTCGACGAAATATGGAATTGCAGCTAGACTCTGTTTCCTGATGTGAGATAGTGATACAATGTAAATTTGCAATGACAGAACCCATTAATCAGGGTGTACAACTTAAAGGTTGTATTGTAAACTTAAAATGATATAGTTTTTAAAAATTCCCCATTTCAGTTACTTGAGAGGTACACACCTGGAATCGGTCCTAAATTAGGGTCACCTTAATCTGCATAACAATAGGAAGAGGAGTTTTCTGAATTAAATCCATGTGATAGCGTCGTAACTACGGGTAGTTTATTATAATGATAAGTAAAATAATAATCCTTCTTCCTAAACTTTTATTGAAATCGTCACGTCGACGATGATGTTAAAGTGAAAGGTTAACGGGTCTTGATGGCCATTGATTAGTACTTTCGATCTTTTCTATCCATTCTAACACTAACATTAAATTATGGGAAAAATGATTCACAAACATGCGGCGGTTCCTATATATGTCCTCAAATAGCTCAGTTGGTAGAGCGTCTGACTAGAGATGAGAAGGTCGTGGGTTCGACTCCCGCTTGAGGATGTTTTTTTTCTTTAATATAATAATTTGTACAATATGCCACAATTTCCCTTTTCATGTTTAATAATAATTATACATTATTAAAATTATAGAGATAGGCAGTAATTGAGATATTAATTATTCTAATATTAAGTACCAACTTATATAAGAGTAATATTTATAAAGAAATCTACTATTTACAAAACTTAATTTTTTTCAATTTTTGCCATCATATTCCGAGTCCGATGAAATATCGTTGTTGGGGTCCAAAGAAATGATAAGGAGCACTACAGAGTTTTCTAGCATGTTATCAGCTTCCCACATTTTTTCTTCTATTCCAAACACATGTTCGACGCACTTACTCCATTTTTCGCAAACCACTGTCTTTATTCCCTCTTGCCAGAGTTTTCAACGATGTTGTAATTTTTTTGCAAGAATACGTTGGTATTTTTCGGATTTTTTTGAGTGGTAGCTGGCATTATCCATGACTATAACAGCCCCAGGAGAAATAAGATCTAGCATTTGCGAAGTTTCATTCAAAAACATCAGCGGTCATGTCTTCAGGATAGTCTTCAGGATAGTCTCCAGTCCGTTCAGATTGAAATGCTGATAAGTCACCATCGACAAATCCGTTTTTGCTATCAATGTGAGTAATTATTAATCTTTTACCTTTTCCCGAGGGTGCTTTTATTCCAGTGGACTATCCTTTCATGAAAGCTTGCCTCGCGCATTTTATATTTTTATCCTGCCTTATTTTACCAACGGTATATCCTTCATTTAACCAAGTTTCGTCCATATGAGAGATATTTCTTTTTTCCCTTCGTAACTGTCTAACTGTCCTCAAATATCGTCGTCACCAGCAGACGATTTCGTCTTTCTCTATCAAAAGTGATTTTCTGTTTTGAATTTTTTCTTAACGAAAATTAATTTCCTTCAAAGTTTTACACAATTTCTTCCTACCCATGGGTGGAATGAAATCATCCTTTTTCATTTCAGACATTATTTTGTTAAGGTATGAATTTCTTTTTTTAAGTAAAACGAGTGTATGATTCTTCTGGTGGCAGTCTTTTCATCCTCATTTATTACAGTTTATTTTTTCCTGTACTTCTCTTTGGTGACCTGTTGGGGCCGCGTTTATTCTCGTGCACAAGTCGGTATTGTTGACTGTCCGACTCCAGTCATATTCGAACACATTTCAACTATTTTTGTAACTCGGAATGTTGAGTTTTGGTGGCGAACAGTGTTGAACACATTGAGGGGTAAATTGATGTACGCTGTGCATGTTTTCCAACAGGATAAAGAGCGGACACGACATCCGAAACAATTATTGTCGTCGGTATTACGCACGTTAATACAAGCACGTTTTTTCATCATAGCTTGTGGAAGTTCGATGAAAGATGAACCCCCTTTGCCCAAACCTGATTGATTAATATTTGAAAAATGTTGGAGTATGACAAGCTTATTTCATTCGTTACAAATTCTCATTATGGTAACATAACCACAAAATTGTGACATTTTTTTCCACGGTTTCAGCGATCTGTCAAAACGAAAGCAATATGGCGGCTGAGGGCACACATTATAATTCGTCATAAGCGACCCTAGTGATAAAAGTGTTTTTCTACAACCCATTACGAAAAGACGTCATTTTCTAATAGAATACCTTCAGTGTAAACGTGATTTCCGTCGCAAGTGAGAGAAATTCTCATAAAGTTAACTTTCGTTTCTAGTGAAAAAGTTAAATTTATATTTTCAATCATTTCCGGCCTTCGTATACAGTGCTTCTCAAGAGTCCCCCCCCCCCCCCCTCTTATTTTTGGAACGATTATACATAAACAAGTGAAATTTGGAAACTGAATATTGAAGGTTGTAAACTTCCCTACTAGTGATGATAGATGACGAAATCGTCAAAGATGACGTCACAAGGCCATTGTGACCAATAATTTTAAATGGAACCCTACGGCAAGCGACACCTCTTTCAAAAGGCATCAAAAAACCTATTCAATGATACTAATTTTGTTTGTGTTTATGGCAGTTTTAATGGCTCATTAGTAAACATTAAAATGTAAATTCCATTCAGTATGATATTAATTACAGATTTAAGAATCAGTGAAATATCCTATTTTTAAACTCTTCTCGTACTTTTTCGAATGTGTCTGCGGAAACAGCCTCACATTCTGCAACAATACGTTGTTTTAAAACGTCAATATTGTCAGGTTTAGTGGCGTAAACCTTCGATTTAAGGTACCCCTACAGAAAAAAATCCAGAGGTGTGAAGTCCGGTGATCGAGCTGGCCATTCCGTTGAACCTCGTCGTCCAATCCATCTACCACCGTAATAGTGTGGAGGAGCACCATCCTGTTGCAATGTTATTTGCAAATTGTCGAATTCATCTGGATTATCTTCCAAAATTTCAAGGATTAACGGTTCTATTGCGTTTTGCAACAGCTCCAGATAAACCTCACCAGTTAAATAAGTATTTAAAAAAAGAGGCCCAACGATGTGGTTTCCCAGGATACCTGCCCAAACATTCACCTTCTGGGGAAATTGGGTATGTGTTTCACGAAACAGGTGAGGATTTGCGTCACTCCAATACCTCACATTCTGTCTATTTACATTTCCATTTAGATAGAAATGACTTTCGTCACTAAAACAAATTGTTTTGACATAGTCTGGCTGTTGGTTAACTTTAGTTTCCATATTTTCACAAAATTCTAGTCTTCGGTCTGGGTCGTCGTCTGAGAGTTGATGAACCATTTTTAATTTGTATGGATGAAATTTGTTCTTTTTTCAACACCCTGTGTACTGTACTTCGACTGACTTCACAGGTAGATGCAAGGTGAGTTGTTGAAGAAGTAGGATTAACTATTACTTCTGCCAGTATATCAATTTTTTTCTCGTCAGAAATTTGTGGTCTGCCAGATCGTTTCGCATCATTAATACTACCCGTTGTTTCAAACTTACGAAGAAGCTCCCTTGAATAAGTCCATGAAACGGGGCGATCGGGAAACCTCTCATTAAAAATGCGTTCTGCTGCATGAATATTTTGTCCAGTTTCACCAAGAATTAGGATCGCTGCTACTTGATCACCCAAAGCACGTACCATTTCGCTTCTTGAAGCACTTGAACGTTCGGCTCTCAACAGTTTAACAAATTATTAAAATGTACAACAGTATTAAAAGTATCAAGAGCTGCTAAAACAGTTGAACGTTCGATCAACAATACACAAATTATTAATGTACAAAAACTTGGACAATTACAAAAACGTCGAATTAGGGAGACTAACAAAAACGTCAGCTTATTTGACAACTATCCAGAGGCGGAGCTTGAATTTGGAATTTTAGTATCAACTGTTTTAATTCATCACAGCTTTGCGTTTTTTTAAAGCGAGTTGCCAAAACTGCCATAAACACAAACAAAATTAGTATCATTGAATAGGTTTTTTCGATACCTTTTGAAAGAGGTGTCGCTTGCCGTAGGGTTCCATTCAAAATTATTGGTCACAATGGCCTTGTGACGTCATCTTTGACGATTCCGTCATCTATCATCACTAGTTTACAACCTTTAATATTCAGTTTCCAAATTTCACTTGTTTATGTATAATCGTTCCAAAAATAAGAGGGGGGGAGCGGACTTTTGAGAAGCACTGTATAATGTTTTGATGACTTCAAATTATTAATAAACAAAGACAAGAATAATTTCTATAATTAGAATGCATTTTTTTCATTGTTGTTTTATTAAAAAGCAAAATAGAATCGTAAAAATACCGTGAGATTCAAAAACAATTTATATCTAGTTGCCTGATGGTTTCATTAGTTTGACGTTCCTCGTTGATTGTTTAGACTTGTCAGTTTGCACTGAAAGCATTGTCAGTTTTTCGAGTTATCATGATTTTTGATCCAGAAAGTGATTCAGATTTTCCAAATACACCACCAGAAATAGTAAATCAAGCTGAGGAAACCTCTTTGGATTTATTACCAGTAAAATCTAAAAAAAAATATGAAGAAATATATGCAAAATTCATGGATTGGAGAGTTGATAAACAGGTAAATTCATTTTCGGAAACTGTGCTGCTTGCGTATTTTGGATGGTTGTCAAAAAAAATTAAGTCATGACACTATGGTCTATGTATTCGATGTTGAGAACCACTTTATCGATTAAAAATAATATAGATATCAGTGAATATCCCAAGTTACGTTCTTTTTTTAAACGAAAATCTGGTTTCTAAAAAAATGTCTTTCGATGAGATACACACTTTCTTGAAGAATGCACCCGACTCCAAATACTTAATGACTAAGATGAGTTAATTACTTCATTATTGCGACAAATTCTTAATGATATTAATATTAACGTTTGTAGATAGCCTCAGTTTTTGGAATTTCGGGGGCTTGTCGTTGCCATGAATCAAAAGATTTGACAGTTAATTATGTGAAAGATACCAGCAGTATACTCTTGGTTACACTAATAATTTTCTCATTTTTAGAAAGCACACTTTTACTGATCCGTTTCTCAGCAACAAATTCAAAAACACTAGCCATTTTCAAGAACAAACTTTTCCATCAACTGCCGGAAAGTAACTAAACATTTCAAATTTTCTAAACACTTAGGCACAAGTAGGTAAACATGCTCAATGATAATTTTGAAATCTAAACAAGATTTAAAAATTATCATTGACCATCCCTTCTACGACGAGTCCTAGAATAAATATATTATACAACTCGAATGGAGTTTCCATATTCACTAGAATGATTGAGCACGCCGTCACTACTGCATCCTCGTGCGGTATTGACATCATATCCATTCTCATACGAACTACTATTATCTCAATCACAGTGTTCGATTTATCTGATTGAAATCACTCCAGACTTCAAATTTCCTCGTGTGACAGAATGCATTTTCATCAGCCCGACCCTTTGTGACTTCGAATTGCTTTGATTCCCTTTATGGACGGCAGTGGCTTGAGCGCAAATACTGTGACTGATGTAAACGTAGATGAGATATACTTCATACAGACTGGTTCACAAGTTCGGAAATTTCCTCCTCTATAAGAATCTTTTTTTTTATTTATCTAAAGTTAATAGTTGTCGAGTTATTTAGAAAAAACTAGACCCCCCTTTTTCGGAATCTTCAATTGTTTATAACTATTTCAATTGTTTATGTACGGGTTTGAAACCTCCGGACATTTTTCTCAATGCCAATATGAATTCAATGCGCCCTCATACGAATTTTGATCCGCAGTAGCAAGAAAGAACACGTTTTTGAACTTGAACTTCTAGAAAAAATCGAATTAAACGGTTTTCTTCACATAAAGGATTCAATATAAAATTGAACCAGAAAATGGTAGATCTCAGGTGAAAAACAACTACTTTCCTGGCAAATACCACGCAGAACGTTGAATGATATTCACCTGAAAATCCATGCATACTTCCATATAATATCAATGGACATTGAATGCAAATGTTTCTTTCTGATAAGCTCGATTATGTTTAATTTATGTCGTGTTCACCTAACACTCCGCATACCGGTTTCAGGCTTCTTGGCCCTCATCAGTACGGAGTAGTCAACCAGCCAAAGGTCCAAAGAACTCTGGCTGAAGTGAGACACAACGTAAACAAACCATCATCGAGCTTGTAACACCTATAGGTACGCCGGAAAAGATAAACTTTAACTGGCGGTACCTAGTGACAGAAAGAAACACTCCGAAAATCTCCCACCTCGATAGGTTTCTAAATAAAAGATTCCTTCTCAGTCGGAGTGGCAAGCCCGTCTAGCATATAGTGAAAGATAAGTGCCATGTGAAGTGGAATGAATAGAAAAATCGAATTAAACGGTTTTCTTCACATAAAGGATTCAATATAAAATTGAACCAGAAAATGGTAGATCTCAGGTGAAAAACAACTACTTTCCTGGCAAATACCACGCAGAACGTTGAATGATATTCACCTGAAAATCCATGCATACTTCCATATAATATCAATGGACATTGAATGCAAATGTTTCTTTCTGATAAGCTCGATTATGTTTAAATTTATGTCGTGTTCACCTAAAACTTCTAGGTTCGTTTGAAATTATGTTTTGGCACGCGAAATTTATATTATCTATATTTATTTGATTCGAATATATTTCCGTACATCGTTTGTTATGAATAAAAAAGGTTTTTTCCCTGTTAACTTCTGAACGGTTCGACGTGGAACGATGAATAAAAAAGGTATTGTATGATATCACCGATACTACTTTTTGGAATGAAAGACATTGTGATTGCCCGATGGAAGGCGCAGGGGGGCACATCAACTTCAAAATTTTAAACAGCATGGGTGATCATGTGGCACATCGTTGAAAAGATAGTTCAATTCTCTCATAAGTGCGTCTTTTTATAGTCCTCCCCCCCTGTTAGCCTTTGAATGGTTCGACGTAGAACAATGAAAAAAGACGTATTCGATGATATCACCGATGCTACTTTTTGAAACGAAAGACATCGTGATTGCCCGATCGATTGCGCGGGGGGGTATCAACTTGAAAATTTCAAATAGCATGGGGGGTTTTGTGGCTCATCGTTGAAAAGACAATTCAATTTCCTTTACAACAATTTTTTTTTATTTCGTATATACGTTTTTCCACAATATACATTTGGCAATTACCGAAACTTCCGTCTCCTCCGAAATTGATTTTCGGACAGCTCCACTGGCCCTATGAACAGTGCCAGTTCTGTTGAATTTTCCAACCAGTTTCCCCAAATACTTTCGAGTTATTGGATGATCACGGAATTTTTCATTAAAAATTATCTCTGCCGCATGGTAGTTCCCACGGGCCTCGCCAAAAATGTAGATTGGTTCAGTTTTCTTTTCGATAGGACGTACACAAACCATGATAATGTTTCGAATTCAAAATAATACAAGTAGAAGTAGAATGAAACTCTTCTTTAAATACAAATGCGATAATATAAAGAGCAGGTAAGTAATGAGATGATCATTTTCACATTAGAAATTCTTAAACATCGACGAAATAATCCAATTTCATAATGGGCATTTCTAAATTACTGCTTGATTATCAGTTTACTAAATCCGATAAATGATACCCTCTTCAATTATGGTCATTAAAAATAAATGGGTATTATTTGGGTATAATCTCTTGGAAAGGCTATGAAAGGCTATTGTATAGCGAAACACGTTTCGTGGTTTTGTAAACCCAGTTTAGTGAAAATCATTTAGTGAATTGAGTCTTTTGTTTACTTCAATATGGATTTTCCTCAACTATCGGCCGCATCAATTCAAAAAATTGGATTACTGTTTGGATTCAAAACTTCTACCTAATTAAGCTTTGAAACGAATTCGAAAATAAAAAATCATTTGAGTAATGAATCTTCCTCTATTGACCATATTCAGTGTTACTCATCGCAATTGTGATTCCGTAGAACAACCATGGTTGAAACTATAATTACCTTTTCAACGGTGTGCAACTCGATCTCTATGCCTTTCGAAATCCTCAAGTTGTTATACCCCCAGCGCCCTCTGTCGAGTAACTGTAATGTTTCTTCTCTCAAAAATTAGGATCGGTTATACCATTCAAAACATTGTCCCATTGTTTCATATGAAACCGTTCAATAGTTATCGAGATAAGGGTACCATTCAGATCCGCACTTATGCTTGACATTTCAAATGCACATTGTGAAAAATCAAATCAACGAAATGATAAAAACAATTAGATGGAAATAGAATTGAACTATCTTTTCAACGATGTGCTACATGACCCCCTCATGCTATTTATCTATCAGGCAATCACAATGTATTTTATTTCAAATATCATACAATACCTTTTTTTTCATTGTTCTACGTCGAACCGTTCAAAAGTTAACAGTGGGGGGAGGGGGGACTATTAAAAGCCGCACTGTATATTTATCCAGTCATATTTCTAGTTTATTATTGAAAAGTGCATTCACTTCGAACTGGAAAAAGACATATGACACGATGAAGAATACATACTACGTTTTTGAGACTGGTTTTGGTTGAAATCACAAAAGTCGAGAAGGACAAGTTTTGATAAAAGGTAATTTTACAATTAATAACAGAAATTTTAACTTTGAAACTAATCCTGAAGGAAAAAGTCCTTTACGTATATCAGAAATGAGGAGACAGAGTTTATTGAACGTCACGATTAGCCACTAATGAAATACTGTTGAAGTAAACAAAATACACTTCCTGGATGATTTTCACTATTGGTATTATATCCCCTGTTGAATAACGGAACAGGTGTCGTGGTTCTGTAAGCCCAATGATATATTCTAAGATATATTATGCGGTACCTTGGACAATCAAATTTTTGTCCCTTTTTTCTTTCATAAAATTCAAATGGAGGTTGACGAGAGGCTTATCGATATCTGAAGCCAAGCAACGTCGGGCGCGTTCAGTACTTGGATGGGTGACCACCTGACAAGGAAGGTGCGCCGTGAAATGCCCTGACAACTGTAGCTTAGTAGCATATTCGCAGCTGCAGGCGTCTTATCAATGAGCACGAGATAAGACGATATAATGCCGGCCTTCGGAGGGGACGTTAAGATGGCGGTCCCGAGTTCATAGATGTTGAGCTCGTTAAAGAACCCTACCTCTGAAACAACATTTCCGGTTGGGGGGAGTGTGCTCACCGGCGTCGGTGCTTAGCCATGGTCGCAGAAATAGGCCGACGTTAAATAAAGCAATAAAAAATTCAAATGGTGGAATATACCTTGATTTTCTCAAGAGTTGGACCGCTCACTAGACAATATGTCATAGAAACAAACGATCTATTTGGTTTCAGCTCGATAGTGCATCCATACATAACAAAAATGATATAACATATCTTTCAATTCCAAAATTTAGGAAAAATTAGATAGGTATGGATTAGTTAATTCGATATTGGCCGCCTACATCATCTGACTTCACCTCGTTAAATGTCCGCCTGTATGGATACGAGAACGAAATTCACAAAGACCGTCCGTTTGAAAGACGGTGATCATTCGGAGAGCAATATACGAGAATTTATTCCGAAGATTCTGCCCAATTTTCCTCGAAATGCTGTTAAAGATGTCTGACAAAAAATGTTTATATACATATGACGGAGGGACAAGGGACACACATCAATGTATTTCCAGTTATGTTTAGGCGTTATAATTATATTGTCTAGTGGATGTACTACAAATTCACCTAACTTTAATGTTTCAACACGAATAAAAAACTCAATTATTCCATCGTTTTTTTTCATTTTTTATATCCAAATTAAACGTGTACTACTATAAATGTATAATTATTATGGTATCGTACACATTTACACATTAGTGTGAATGTGTACGATAGAGTACGAATGTGAGGAAAAATACAGGGATTCAGATAAATACACATAAAGAACCCGAAAAGTTGAAAAACATTTCTTAAAAATTCATCCATTCGCAAAATACCTAAATTCAGGAAATTTCAGAAAAATCAATCAAACACTGAAGGAGGTTGAGATGTGTAGCCCGGACTACATGGTGTTATGAATTGACACACCACACCTGTAATACCAGACATTATTCGTTAGATTGGGAAAAACAGTATTAAAAGCATCGACTATCTGAATAGAGTCGAACCGGAGATGATCTGTGGAGCGGTCGACATATACCAATCTCCTTTCTTTCAATGCCGGAACGTGGGTTGTTTATCCAGGAAGTACGTTCCTTTCGGAAGGATTCGAAAAGTATTTATAAAAAAATAAAAATGCACTCATAAAATGTTAGAATGTACATATATATTTAGTAAAATTTGACACAATTATTTCCTTCGTTCTATAGACGAATAATATGAAACAATATTCATACAACGAAAACGAGTGTAGCTTATTGGCAGTTAATTTTACAGTTGGCTACAAAATCTTAGTAGTTTTACTTAAAACAATCTTGACATCAATTGCTACACACGGCTAGAAATTATTCTCTTTTGAGATCTTTGTTAACTTGAAACTATGGAGATACTTTTACAGACACATGCACATTACGAAGGGTTGGGTTTGCCATAAACATAAATACAGAAAACAAACATAGGACTCATCCTGTTTCACACTTATTCACTGGAGTAGGTTTTTAGGCGACAATTAGTTTCGATTTTATTATTATTTCGATCAATTCCGCGTCAATTGGTTATTTCATTTTAGTCGCCCGGTATATTAGTATAGCGCGATATGGCTATGGTTTTTCTAAGAGATCATGAACTATGGAGTTGCGGTTTTCCCGCTGACTGAACTCGGTTCTGGAAGCGTTGACAAAAATAGGCAATTTTTGGAAAGAAACTACTGTTTATTCGTGCTTTCACTTGGAGCGTTCAATACTGGTTTGACTTGGTTTGCAGTGGCTTAGCCTTAATGGTTCTCTGTAGTTTACTATATTGACGGTTTTACTGGTACATTTCTCATCATTATTTTGTGACACTGTGATTCGACGGACTTTTTAACCTCACTTTTGAGAGGAACATATTACCGTGTAACAACTATGATATGACTGGCTTGGCTACTGTTTTTACACTGAATGAATTATAACCTCATCTCTGAACGTACTTGCTTGACTTCTGAACACCGAATGAATATTTTGATCTGCAAACTCGCGCTTTTATAACCCGTTATCGAATCACGTGATAATTGGTCTAACCGCGACTAGCAATTATAATTATCTTCCACAATAATTAATGGCTTTGTTTCGTTTCTCTACGCATGAATAAATACTATGAAGTTTTATTGAGTAAATTTTTAATGGCTGTCAATTATCTATAGATTTATCGCGTATGTCTGTTGTTATGATTCAATAAACAAAATTGTATGATATTTCATATCGAGACGCAATGTCAACAATTTTGGGAGTTATGATTGTGTTTACCAAGTGTATCGATCCGTGGACGTTAAAAGCTGTATAAATAAAGGGTTTTATTAGGACATTTTTTAATTTCCCTTCCCATCTTGGAAGTAATGGTTTTGTTTACCTCGTAATTTTGATAAATTATGGGGGTCGGCGGATGGACGAGTTATCTTACTTTTCTTTATTTCTTTTCGGATAACGACTTATTTTTAACTGGAATGTGCTTATCAGCGTTTGTCGCTTACTCGAATTTAGAACTTATGTTCATAGTAAAGAATATTGTGTAGCCCCTTCAGAAATGAGGATTTTTCTGTAATCATGGATAATTTAAATTTTTAAATTTAAACCTATGTCGAATTCATAGTTTTAATGAAAAATCATATTTGATTTGGACGCCGTCGAATGTCTCAAAAATCAATAATTGATATGAGGGTAACATGTTTTCAAAGAAAATTTCCAATGGAATATACTAAAGACAAACATATTTTTTCTGTGAGATGTGTGTAACAGATCCATAAGGTTTCTTCCCTATATTTTCAGTTTGAACGCAAAATAGATATTCTTGTGCGACACGCTTTTGAATGTTATTCAAGTTTTCACTGATCACTGATTTTATGGAATTGATTCTTGAGAACTCAAATCGTTCTGAAAAAAATATCTACTCACCACAAATTGTTGAAGCATATCTGTTGTCAGAGTTATTGATAGTTTGTGCTGCCAACCCGGTCGCAATTCCGTTTAGAACTTGTCCAGCCTTTATTGTTCCGTAATTTGTGTAAAGAACACCAAGTTCTACTGGGCATTGGCTTCTTCCATTTACTTCTGGCACATTAACGAAGGATCGGGGTTGGAATTCAACTGCTTCAATGTCGGGATTTTCCGTTTCAGATCCAACTGGAGGTTGTACATCGGATTCCAAATCTCTCCTCAATCTTGAGGTATATCGGGCAGATCTGGTACAAGTTGAAGTTTCATCTCCTCTTCTAGTGATGTTGATGGCGCTTGAAATCATATAGTGAAGGGAGCACTACAATAGGAAAACATAAAAAGATAAGAAATGATTTCGATGTTGGTTGTGTGAAAGTTGCACCCTTCGACACTAGTTTGAAGTTCTCAAAGTTGACTATAATTCGAAAATGATGAAACTGACGGAACATAAAAATTATAAAAAAAAATTTTAGATAAGCTTTTATACCAATGTACTAAAAAAGGAAAAATAATTCCTTTAATTGTTCAACCTAGGTTATTCTGTAAGTAGTAGATTGAAAAGCTTGCCACGAATACTAAATAGGTATTTTTGTTTGAAGGTGGTAGACGATGTGGTAACTTGATCACTTTCGTTTCGGACGTCCATCGTCTTAATGCATTTAAAAGGTTTTCACGACGTTTCGAATGCTTGTATCTGCAATCGTCTTCAGGTGAATACAGTGAATACTTCACCTGAAGACGATTGCAGATACAAGCATTCGAAACGTCGTGAAAACCTTTTAAATGCATTAAGACGATGAACGTCCGAAACGACAGTAATTAAATAGGTATTCTTGCGCGGCAAGCTTTTGAGTCTGCTACTCACAGAATAACCTAGGGGAAACAATTGAAGAAATTATTTTTCCTTGTTGGTGTATTGTATAAGAGCTTGTCTTAAAAAAAATCAATTCTTCTTACTTATTCATGAAATCCGTCATCTTGTTGAATTCTGACAAAAATTGAAAATCTTCGACCGCAAAAAAAACCACATACCAATGCTGAATGAAATCGGGCCATAATAACAAAACACGTCGCCATCTTGGAGCCGCCATCTTGAGTTAATGAATTCTGACAAAAACATCATGATGTCCGACCCCAAAAACCCCACAGACCAATTTTGAATGGAATCGGGCCACAATCACAAAACTCGTCGCCATCTTGAATTCGTGGATTTTGAAAAAAAAAAATTTTTGTAAAAACCCAAGAACCCAACATACCAATTTTTAATAGAATCGAACCATAATCACAAAACTCAAGATGATCCAGCAAGAGTTGAAAATTATCAGTGGCTTCTGAATCAACCCATTTTGACCACGGACGAAGCCACATTTACACAAAATGTGAATTATTTGCAGATACACACATTACTGGTGAATATTGTGGAAATAGTTCAAACACATGTGGAGTTATTGGAGGACAAATTTCATTTCTAACCAATGATTAGACCGAGAAAAACTAGCGTATGTGGTCGAGTACAACTGAGAAATATTTCTTATTCCACTGACCATGACAGGACCGTAATAGGATCAATTTCATCGGTAATATTAGTACCAACTGTTATATGGATGATTTTTCATGAACTCGCATATTCCAGACTTCCTGTTATGATAATGTAATGATGACATTAATAATCAAGTTATTACTAAGAAAGATAATGTAAAAGATCCTGGTACAATTTTTGATTCTAAAATGTCCTTTAGTTTAAACATTGATTATATAGCTATAAAATGTAATAGGTTGATGGGCCTTCATATAACAAGACGTGAAAGAATTCAAAACAAATTCATTAGATACCTGAATTTTAAAGTAACAGGTAATTACCAACTTTCTGACACTTGTGGTTTACTTGAACGATACAAATTTCTTACTCTTGAAAATAGAAGAAAGCAAAACGATCTCTGTATATTATTCAAAATAGTTAATGGTATGATTGACTCTCCAGATCTTTTGTCCTCGGTTCCCTTTCTGGTTCCCGCGATGCCTACTAGAAGTAGACAATTGTTCTATATATGCTGTCCTAGAACTAATATGTATCAGAAATCTCCAATCTCTAGGATGTGTCTATGTTATAATACACTTCATTCTGATATTGATCTGTTTTACTGTACATATTTGCGTTTTCGGAAAAACATTAGGTACCTATCTCTCTAAATTGATAACCGATGTGTATTCATTTGTATTAGTATTGTTAGGTATGTTGAATTCTCACTTTTGATCCCATATCAATGTAAACTCTTATGTACTCAGTAGATACTGTTGTGGACCGCAGTCGGTTTGTATCCTGAGGCTGATAATAAATAAATAAATAAATGTGTGATACTTACAATTTCCACGGGATCGAGATCACCATAATACAGATCGACTGAAGGATTTGGTAGGAAACTTTCGGTAATCATACTTTGTTTTATCCCCTCCAATCCATAAGGGCTGAATGGTAAACTAAAACGATTGTCTACCGATTTGCCCGTTGCTATAATTCCATCTTGTCGAAGTCTGTTTATCAAAGAAAAAATCTATAAGCCAACATCATCTGCAAACGGACAGTTTCATTGAAATCACGCAGAACTTTCCGTGAATCGATTTTGATATAAGTGAAGCATAACTCAAGTCAAACATCTTAAGAAATGAATATAGTTTTGATCTCCATATTATTCTCTAATAAAAGCTGGTTTGGAAAAATATTTATCATTCGTAGTCTAATCAAATCCTAATTGAGTGGAATTAGTTGACCACTATCTTCATTTATCGGATTGTGGGTATAACAATCAACGAAAATAGCTGCAAGTATATTACGGACATTTATCCCGGAAAAAAGTGCCTTTGTATCTTGAATATTTCTGTCATTAAGCGTGCAGACTTGAACATGCAGAAACGTTCAAAATACTGTTACGAAAAACGAATACGATACGCCACTGTATTATCGCTCGACGACTTTGAAACTTTGAAACAGACGTCCAGAAACTTATTCAGTTGCCTACCCAGAAGCCTCGGAAGATTTCAATGAACAATAATTGGCGGTGCAGATATTCATTGATGTAATGAGATATATTGGAATACAAAGCATCCCGAGATTAACAGACTTTGTGAAATGCAGTGAAGCTTTGGGTCATTCCTTAGAAGTGGAAGATACACAGAGTGGCAGAATAATTGGAAAATTGAGACCCAGGAACACCAGCGCCTACCCACCTACGAGGACAGGATCATCTAGAGATTTCTTGAATAGGTACCAGAAAAACAAAAATTAGCCAGCTTATAGGGGCGAATGCTGGCTAGTGATAAAGGGTCATCCACGGTTGAACCACCGATAGTTCAACCATCAGAGGAAAGGTGACCAAAGAGTTGTTATATGCACTGGTGCGCCAGTTTCTCTGGTCCAGTGGTATCCTAAAACCAGACAGTGAGAGACCACTCACATCCAATTTCTTCCTACAAACGGCCACTGGAGAGAATGCACCTGTGCGAGGGGAAACTGATATCACATTAGCCCTCGAAAGACTAGGAAAGAGTCACGAACCTCATATGGAAAGAGTATGCAGGGCACAAATAATAACGTGTCCATCAATAGTAATTCATAGCAATTTTCTGTTATTTCTGTTCACAGAAAAACTTTTCTAATCAACATTCTGGTATGGAAATGAAAACAGATGATGCAGGTCGTCAAGCCGAGGCCTTCGCCATCACTCATGGCCTAGAACAACTGGTCGAGCTACCAACCCGCATCCCTGATGTCAACAACCAGTCTGCCAATACACTAGATCTTTTCCTCACCACCAATCCTGACCCGTATAGAATAGAAGTTTGTGCCCCACTTGGAAACTCTGACCACACCCTCATCTCCACAACATGCTCTTTCCATTTACCATCGAGCTGCACAATACCACCCCGTCTCATGTGGCATTACAATTCGGCCGACTGGGAAGGTCTTCGTATGTTTTTCTCAGCGTTTCCATGGAAGAGAGTTTGTTTCTCTTCAGTAGATCCAACACGATGTGCTGAGACAATTTCTGAAATCATCATGTTGGGGATGCAAACTTACATACCGAATACCGAAAGAAGAACATCATCCGATAAGACCTGGTTTAACAGAAACTGCTCTAGAGCTGTGGCTTCCAAACAGGCAGCATACCATCGATGGCTAAAAAATCCGGGCCCTGAGACCAGAGCATCATATGTCGAGGCTAGAGGCATATGTAAAGAGACAATAGAAGCTCAAAGATGCCCACAAAGCCAAAATAAGATCAAAACTTGCTGAATGTCCTAACGGATCCCGTTCATTTTGGTCTTTCGCCAAAGCTGTGGGAAGAAATTTCACTTCCAGCTCATTTCCTCCCTAACCAAAGAAGATGGAATACTAGCAACGACTGCCCAGGAAAAGCCAATATCTTTGCGCACCTATTTGCTGGAAATTCCACTCTGATTCATCGGGAAAACAACCCCGAACATTACACCTATTGACAGTCACATGCCGAGATCACCTTTCGCCAACGTACTATCAGAAAGATTTTGCTGGGTCTCAACACCAACAAAGCCTGTGGATCTGACGGAATCCCGCCGATTGTTCTCAAGAAATGTGCCCCGAACTAACACCTGTTCTTTGCAAGTTGTTCAACCACTCTTACAATTTGGGGTATTTCCGTCCAATTGGAAAATTGCAAGAGTACAGCCAGTCCCTAAAAAGGCAAAAGGCCCTACCTAGCAACTACATACCTATCGCACTGCTATCTATTATTTCAAAGGTCATGGAAAAAGCCATCAACATCGAGCTCATGAAATATCTGGAAGACTCAGGAATTGTCAACGATAGGCAATATGGCTTCCGCCATCAGAGATCAACTGGTGACCTGCTCGCTTACGTCTCACATATATGGCAGCTATCTATTGAAAAGCATGGAGAAACTTTAGCTGTGGCATTAGATATCTCCAAGGCGTTCGATCGAGTTTGGCACCAGGGACTCCTCGCCAAGCTTCCGTCTTATGGCTTGCCCCTCAGCTGTGTTCTCTGCTTGCTAGTTTTCTCTCAAACAGGTCTCTCCATGTAGTGGTCGATGGAGTTTCATCTGACACTCTACTCATAAATGCTGGTGTTCCGCAAGGATCCATTCTCGCACCAACACTATTTCTACTTCACATCAACGACCTGTTGAAAGCAACTTCATGTCCAGTACACAGCTTTGCGATGATAGTACCCTCCATACCGCTTTCTCTTCCAGGGCCCCTATATCAGCCCGTGAAACCAGAAATGAACGAGGAAGAAATGTTAATAATATAAATATGGACTTGGCAACAATTCTCGAATGGGGATCTAATAACTTGGTAGAATTCAATGCAAACAAAACACAAGCATGTCTTTTCTCTAGAAAAGCCGATCTCACTGTGCCTAACATAACTTTGTCAGGAGTAACCATACCACTGAAGCCATCCATATCGATGCTTGGTATTACTATCAGCAATAACCTTTCCTGGGAAAATCACGTGAGGTCCTCGATGCTTGGTATCACCAGTCAGCTGCTTATGATCTATAAGGCACAGATCCGACCTGTCCTGGAATACTGTTCCCATATTTGGAGTGCGGCACCTAAACATATCCTGAGGCTATTGGATTCTGTCCAAAAAAGGCAATTCGTCTCGTCGGTGATGCCTCGCTTACAAACTCGCTCACTTGTCTGGAACACCGTAGAAAAGTTGGCGATTTGTCTCTATTTTATAGATATTTTCATGGGCGATGCTCTTCTGAAATATCAACAATCGTTCCTGCTTTGGCAGTCTCTTCGAGATTAACCCGTCAAGTTCAGTCATCACACCCCTTCGTGGTCACTTTGGAAACCTGCAGAACATCACTTTCCAAAGACTCGTTCATCCAACGAACAGCGAGGCTTTGGAACTCATTGCCTAGGGAGGTGTTCCCCGAGGCATACAACCTTCAGAAATTTAAGAAGAACACCAACTCCTACCTTCTTTTCCCTAGGTTCCCACGATGTTCTCTGAACATTACAGGATATCCCTTTTCGTGGGAACCAGAACATAAAAAAAAAAAAAAAACTTAGAAATTTGATTTAATCATTCAGAAACCTCTACTCTGAAGCTATGAGTATAATAATTCACTGATGTATACCTGAGTACTGTACATTATACCCTGGTGGTGATTTTTTCGAAAAATAAGATGGAGAGGTGACAGGCTTATTCCAGATTCGTGATCAGGACATTAAAGGACTAGGCACAGATATAAGAGGTTTTTTAGGCATCGATAGAGTTTGCTGAAATTTTACCTAAGGTATATAGAATAATTCTACGTGACCACGATAGCAATTGCATTAGTTGATACAGGGTGTAATAGTTTGTACTTGTGATTTTTCTAATAACTGTGCTGACCGGGGATTTCCTGCTAAGATACTCCATTGAAACAATGAAATGTAGATTGCACGAAACATATTTTTTGTGTCATCATGAAAAAATCAAATCGGTACCCTAATAAGGGTAGTTTATACGTGCGATTTCTTTAGAAACTTTGTAAACCGAGGGTTTCCGGAAAATATATTTCATTGAAAAGTAACGGTAGTTCACACTTGCGACTTTTCAAATACTAAATAATTCAGTCTCATCAAAATACTCAAAAAATTAAATAAAAATAGAATTCTAATATATAAATCCAATTAAAAAAAATTGGCAGAATACGCATCGAAAATAAAATATAAATATATATATATATATATATATATATATATATATATATATATATATATATATATACAGTGCTCGTCTAAAGTCCGTTCCCCCCCACTAATTTTTGAAACACCTGGTATATTTGGAGGGCTTATAAAGGAGATAAAAACCTACTTTTTCATAAAAAAATCACATCTAAAAGTTCTAAAATGGCGGCTGAGCGCCATCTTCAATAATTTTTTTAAATAGAACACCCTGTATATTATACCATTTTTGAAATCTGCCCATAATTTTCAACAGTTTTCTCCACTACACTTTACTCCTGAATTCAACAGTTTTCGAAATATTAATGTTTGAAAAGGGACATTTTGCTCATTTCAAACCCAACCAAAAACACTAATGTTGCTTTCAATCGAGTTTGCATTGGAAAAAATCGTTGTCGGGGTAACATCTTGTTTACTGTCAAACTGAACTGCTAACTTTCAAATAGTCCGTTGAGCGTAAATCCTTTTATGAAAAGTGTGATCATGACTCGTAGTTTAGACGATAAATTTGAAGCTGTTTTGATATTTGGAGAAGCTGGAAGAAATTATCATCTAGAAGTCCGTATGTTCAATGATCCTATTTCAAGGTCATATTTGCGCAAACTTTCAAATAAGCTCCAAGCAACTGGTACGCTGAAAGATGCTCCAAGATCAGGAAGACCGCCTCTTTAAGAAGAAAAAAAGGTAGAAATTGTCGCTGGAATGGTAATCAATCAAACTCAGTCGACGTCTGCAGTTGCTGAATCCTGTGGAGTGAGTTCAAAAAGTGTCCAAAGAGTCGTAAAAAAAGAAAAGTTCCATCCCTATAAAATGAAAATCCTGCATGCTCACACGGAGGATGATCCAGATCGGAGGGTTGAATTTTGTGAGTGGTTAACAAGAACAATGAAGGAGAACGAGGCTTCCTAAAACGTGTATGTTTCGCAGACGAGTGCACGTTTTTTCTTCATGAAAAAGTCATCAAACAGAATGTACGATGCTGGAGCGATACTACTCCGCATATTTTTAGAGAGGGACATAGCCAGTTTCCTAAAAAGGTGAATGTTTGGGCGGGGATTTTGGGCAATCGCGTTGTTGGACCGATTTTCATCAGAGGCAATCTTACAGGAGTTCTTTACAGAAATATTTAAGAAACTGAAATTGAACCTCGAATGAGACAAATTGTATTGAACAATCAAAAATTAATAAACACTCTTAACAAAATTTTTGAAGAATACCTTTGTAGGATCAAAACCGCAAGCTCCTGAGTTGTTTTGGTTGGATTGGCATCTTCCAGTCTTCTAATCATCTCTAGAAAAATATTCAGGCTTGTCGGATGTCTGTTTTCGGCAGTGGTGATTCCAGGTAAAGCGGATACATTATAGCATGGCATTAATATCGGCCTCACTCCATTCGTTTGGCAATTATATGTCCCGAAAAACGCCAACAGGAAAACTGGCACAAACATCACAGCTTTCATCTGAAATTTATTCGTCAGGGAAGTACGTGAAAAAATTATTCAGAGTTTTAGTATCAACTGTACTGAATGACTAACCATCTATCTTCGATAAGATAACATCTATTGGGAAAATGTAAACAAACGCAACACATGAAATCATCAATTCAGCCCTTTATCACATGACGTTTATTACTGAAAATAGGACAACACCCAAGGGATTATTAGCAACTACAATTTCATCAATCGTGCATTTCAGTTCAAGTAAAATGTCGAGAACTGATGGAAAAGCGTTCGTAGATTGAGATCCACTGTGTATATGCATATGTATGTGTTAAAGCCAGTGAAATCGTACACTGGAAATAGCATTCAAAATTATCTCTGAATTGAAAAAAAGTCCCATTGGACATCATATAGTGAATTATTTTCTGATTGAATTCATTCATGATGGGTAATAAAAAATACTTGCAATGAGAAAATTCAAGTCATAAAAATAACATTTTTCCAGCTAGAACAAAAATATACCTTGACCTGCTTCTATGATTTATTGTAAACATGCACCTATTTGATCTCACTCAATCTATGGAAAATAATTGAAATAGTTTTTTATGAGTTACTTCTGACAGTGGCAAATAAAATGGGAAAATTTCGGTGGTTTTCGAAATATATTACAAAACAACAATGTAATGAAGCAATAAGAGATACATACCATTTCAACTCACACCTATAGACTTTCGTTCACTAACAATTCCATTTACTTTGTCGCTCAGATAAGTAGATAAGATAAGCAGGTACATTCTCCACAAACAGAATTATGGTGGATGATCTTTATCTTTCAACAATAAATAATTTCGTTATTAGTTGACTTACTCAAAGTTAACTTCTCCTAGAATTCATACCAGCCATTCTACACAACCGGTAGTTGTTAGTTCAGAATTTTATGATACTCCGTTGAGGAGTTCCTAACCCAATAGATCCTGATAGAAAAAATAAAAAAATTTCAGTGAATTTTAACCCTACAGATGGAATGTAACTTTTGCCTGCTAGGCTAGGTGTTTGTCTCTCAAAAAGAAGTAACACTCTACGTCAATATCATTATTTTTTTGCATTCATAGTCATCAAAAGGGTTTTTTCATTCTATTCGACACATATATTGAATATATAGAGTAGATATTGTTTGAAGTTTGTTTTTTGTGGAGGAATACTCATTATTGGCACTTTTTATGATTATAACCTTCCACAATCGAAAACAAAGTTAAATGGATCAGGGAATCTATACAAGTGATCCATTTAATTTTGTTTTCAGATTGTGGAAGGTTATAATCCCACAAAAAGTGTCAAGAATGTAGAGTAGAGTTTATTCAATTCAATTAGATCTTTATTTTTTGTATAAGGAAAGCCACCTAACCATATTTTGTTTTGTGGGACATTCTTTTATCATATATTTTTATATTAATTTCTAGAGGACATTTTATTGGAAAAAGGTTATTTGAAAATTCAGCCATTAGGAGCCTGATGAAATTTTGTCATTATTATTGCATAAGTTGCATAGGGCTCTACTATGCATTTGGAAGTTTCTGCACCAAAACTGTAATTATAGTACATGTGTGCAAACCTAAAAATTTGGAAAGAAATCGAAAAAAATCATTAACGTTCGCTTTTAGAAATAGAAAAACTTGAAACAGATTGATCAATAATGACACACATAATTTGTAAATATACAGGGCATTCTATTTTAAAAAGCGAATTTTTGGTCCACCCTGTATACACAAAGCAACTGGCTGATATAGGTGTCAGAGCCCGACGGTCATCGCAGCGGCGCACCAACAGAGTATTTGTAGCAAAACCCTGGCCAGAAATATGTTTCATGAGTTTTGAAGTTAAAACTTGCTGTTGATTTTTTACTTACTTTGTAATGGTAAATACTCCTAAAAATATCTCTATAAATCAATATTTACCATATATATATATATGTATATTGTTATGTTATGAAAAACCAGTTATATATTTTAAAAAGCAAAAACCCACAAAAAGAATAATTATTTAATAGCTATTAGTTTCAATAGATTGTTTTTACATAATTTTTGAAGTTTTATTTCCTTTATTAAGCCTCTGTATAATATAAATAGATGAAAATATTCAAATACTATAATACAATCAATTTCATACACTGTCATTATGATTACAACCCATAATTGTTCAAAAGACAACAAAAAGTCTAGATTTACAAAATCATCCTGAATAAAATGTGATCCACAAAATCATAAGCTTGAAACATACAGTATATGAAATTGTATCTAACTAAAAGTAACCAATGGGAGACCAGCAAACTTCTTGATGACAATAGCCAATCAGGGAACAGTATGGTCAAATGTAAGATTGGAAATTGTGAGAAAATAAGAACGAGAAAGTGTCAGAGACCATTATGATTGAATATTGTAAATAGTGTGTAAGAAAGGAAAAATAGATTCATTTATAAGTTTTGACAAATAACCCCAAACAGTGAAAATGTGAGAACATAGTGCGCGAATTCAAAAATTCAAATCAGAAGGAATGAGGAAAATTGGTATCCAAGTAACGAAAAACAAAGCCACTAGGAAGACTGAAAATAATTCAAAAACGAATGCCACGTTTTGGTAGAGAAGAAAGAAAAATTCATTAATTTCAACATAATAAGCAGAAAACCAACATCACCTTATCTGTACACCATATACAAGTATTCCAAAGCTGATCTCTGAATTTGTATGGTTCCTTCTATTTGGTATTGAAGTTCCTTAGAGCATTGGAGTGAAAGAGAATCCAAATCCGGGTGTGTATTGAACAGCGACAGTTCCAGCGACAGGTATAAACTTTCCTAGTGCACATCACGAACTGAACAATTTCACTAATAACTCATATCCCATCAGAAGAACTTTATTTCATTTGAATTTGAACTATTAAAGAAAATTTCACTTTCAAGGTAAAAGTGAGGTTGTGTCTATTTATCCATGACCTGTTTCTCATGATTATCCATGAAAATTTGTAGATTGACATTAGAATAAGTTATCGATCGTAGGCCAGGTAAATTTAAGTTTTCCTGAATAAAGGAAATAATTGTTTTTTGATACTGTCTCGTTTCTTTTCCACAATTATCAACAATCATATTTATGACCATTGAATAGATTGAAATTTGACATTAAGCAGTGGCTAGTGGCTCAATTGCCTGAACCGGCTATCTGAGACAAGGGGCGTACCAACTGAGCTTAGCTGTGGTAAGGAAAGTGATAACAATTGGCAGCAACGTGACGAGAGAACAGTGACGTTAGCTAGCAATTATTATTACATTGCAAAAATATATTATACAGGGCAAAATTAAATTAATTTTTTTTTTTTCAATTCATCATTACATAACAATATATATATATATATATATATATATATATATATATATATATATATATATATATATATTACATTTGATAGAGGTAGAGCAAAGCTCCCCCTAGGGGGAGTGTCTGAACCTCGCCTGGGACATTATAGGTACTTGGTTATCAAATTGTATTGTTAATTTTGTTGTCCAATAAAGTCATTATTATTATTAATATTTTCCAAAGTTTCACTACAGGTATCTTAGTTTTTGAGTGACTACGGGAAATTAACTTGTTCAATCTGATTATCCTGAACTCTGGATCTCCGTCATCTTCTCCAAAGAGCTTTCCATCCATCACTTTATTTGGTAAAGGTCAAGAAAATGAGATCACCCTATCTTCACGAAATTTTCACAGGCGGTTCAGAAGACGATAACAACGGTATATCTATTGAAAATTTGCGCGAAAAAATAATTTTAGGAGATATGGGCCCCCGAAGGTACAACATGAGAGGTTATGGAATGCCACTTTTGGAAACTGCAAACTGATATAAAGAATAGCTTTTTACACTAAAATAGTATCTGTACACTCATTTAATGTTAAAGTTATATTAAAATCTATTAATGTTCGATAAAGTCATGAAAAAACTCCGATTACATTTCATTTAATTTTTCATATGAAATGTCAAAAATCAAATATTGGTAGTTCCATTGATCTTGGAGTTTTATGGACATGCCATGTTGCCAAATTATCACAGGTCAAAACTCGATAAAAACACTTCAGCAATCGAAATTTAAGCGTGCCGAAATATTTTTTGGGAATTATGGTCTTTTAAATTTTAAAAAGGTGTGGTTTCCCTGCTTCAATATCAGGATGTGTAGGCTTCGTATAGTTAATCGGCTTGCATTCAACTTGGATAGCAATGTTAGCCAAGTTCCTATTTTTTGTTTAAAAAAATGATTGGAGGGAAGCGTCGCTTTGTAAGGTTGATTAGCATGCTTTCAACATGGATACAAGGTAAGTCAAGCTAGGTTAGGTTGTGTCCCTTCTTTTTACGTAAGGATTTGCTTGGATCGATATGTTCGCGTGCGTAGCGTCGCCTTATAAGATTGATTAGTTTTCATTCAACTTGAATAGCAAGATTAGCCAAGTTAGGTTAGGATTGTTCCTTCTTTTTACGTTAGAAAGTGAAAAGTGAAAGTATACGAGAAAACATCCAAGCCAAATGCGTTTCTTGGTCCAGTTTACAATTACTTAAAACAAAATAATCTGAAGTCACATTATTTTAATAGGTTTGGTAACTTTCTAAATGGGGCACATCAACTTCATGCCTAATTTTCATGAGCTATTAGACACTTCCAAGAAGTGTGGTGAAATATTATTTGCATTTTAAGCTTCTATTGATAGTCTCTTTATTATATTTATATTTTATATTTATTATATTTATTATTTGTATTTGTTATTGGCTAATCGTTATTATAATAATGATTGTTATTGTTACTTATTTTATTTTTTTAATAACAACTAGTCATCATAAAATATTTGTTATGGTAAATTTGTTTCGGTGATTTCTTTTTTATTCACTTAATAGTTTTTTTTTTTATAAATACCTATCATAACAGTAATTAAACTCCGGCTATGTAGTTCTTACCCTTTTTCAACACATTTTCACCTTATCCCAGCTCAGTCGGTACGCCTATGGAGTATGAGTCATCTCTATTCTCATGGCAGAATTCAGTAGTGCCAACTTGGTGCGCTGCTTGATGTAAATATGCTATTTTGTGAGAAGATTATGTTCAGGTGCTCAATAGATAAACAAAGAATGCAGAAAAATCGTCAAATAGTTGTATTTATTGAAATAAATCCTTAAAATTGACCTACTCTGCGAAATCTAACTTATCTACACAGAACAGTGATGTGAAATGGTAGAACTTGTTTATGTGTGATAAATACTTGGTGACTAAACGTTTCAATGTTATGAATAGTCTGTGAGCATAGAAAAGACCATTAAATGTTCAAATGAATGGACACAATGGATATGATTTACAGGATGTTCCAACATGAATACCATTTCATCTACTTGAGATCCAAAGTTTTTTCATGAATTTTAATTTCCATATTATTTTTATTGTTTGTGCAGATTGAATGTATTGTTGGTAACATATTTATGACAATAGAGATACTTCAGTATTGACTTTTTGATACATACGCGTTTACTAGTAACATGGTATAAGATTCTAGAACAGTAAAAAGTATAGAAAAATTGTAAAACCAACATAGCATGAACCACGATAACTTAAATACCTAAGTATATATATCCATCAGAACTATCAGATCGTCTTTTCATGCAGTAATAGTTATTATTTATATGCTCAATATGTATGTCGCATTTAATTTCAGTACTTTGTTTCTTTTTGATGACATAGGCAACGTCGCATATCAATAAACTTCAAGATCCAGGAGATTCGGATAAACACAATCACCAACGTTCAATTTTTGACATTTGTTCTGTTAAATTTATGAAAAGTAATCGGAGTTTTTTCATTATTTATCGAAAATTAAGTGATTTTAAATGAGTGTGCAGTTACTATTTCAGTGTAAAAAGGAATTTGTTAATATCAGTTTACAATTTCCAAAAGTGATATCCCATAACCTCTCTTTTTGGACCTTCGGGGGCCCTTATCTCCTAATATTATCTTTTCCGCCCAAAATTTTCGATTGCTATACTGTTCTTATCATGTTTTGGAGAACCTGTGAAAATTTCGTGAAGATACTGGGTGATCTCATATTCTTGATATTCCCTTTATTTTTCAAGAGACTCCTTAACCAAGTCGTACAAAGCTAGTTAACTTTATTCTTTTTCCATCTTCAGATGTTGAAAAACGAAAAACCTGTAATGTGCCAGTAGAAATAAGTAATCAAATAGCACGTCCACTCACAAAGAAAGTCAGTCAGTAATGATAAAATGCACTTTTTATAATTGTGAGCATTTTTTAACTTTTACTTTTTTAGCCAGGTATTTGCCTCAAATACTTCACTGTGCGTCGTATGACTTCCGCCGGCCACTCACCCCACACCCCACCTCACCCCCCAGCCGGCGCAGAATCTCCGAATTTATGAATTATTAAATATCTTGAGAAAATTGATTTGCTTTTTATTTACGAGAAAATTTTACGTATCCATTTATAGGTACTTTATCATTTGCCTGGACCCCCCGACAAAAAATTCTAGGTACGTGCTTGATCTGTTTGTACATTTTTTTGTAAGACCAATACCTAATCCACTTTCTTCTCAATAAGTATTTTTAGAAGATTGGAAAATTTAACACCGATTTGAGACATAAAATTAATGTGTTTCTACCAAAGCTATAGGTTTTGAGAAATGATGAATCATTGGTTGCCTAACTAGTAGTAACGTATATTCACTCCTTATTTACAATTTTTTAACATTATCACAATTGCTCAAGCTTGAGGAATTTTTTGTATGTAATGTGATTCTTTGGATTCGTCAGAATAATTAACATTATTGTCATCTCCCAGGGAAACTGTGTTGATATCTGAAAGTTTGTTTTCCTCAGCGAGTCCCTCCTTGTTCTGGTACTTATCGGATTTTTCTTCAATAGATCGACCAAATGCGAGTCGTCCGTATTTTTGAGCATGATAATTGAAAGCCTTCGCCAAATCGGGGTTGATATCCTCGAGTGGTGTATTTCCAGATCTTATGTAAACCGGAATATATCCCGGAATTCCGGGAAGAAACTGCTTTGCCTTCGCTAGCGCTGGTGCACTCTCTGAAAAGAAATTCCATGTCACAATGCGGTAAATAGTAAAAGTGGAAATGTTTAAGGAAAATTGGAATTGGTCAATATGAATGCTCATTTTATTTTATGATTCATTCGATGTTGGAGATAATAGAGGGACTGCGTTGAGGGTAGGGGTTTTATGTCTTTCATTCTTGTAATTTCAAAAAAAAAATTATGAATACAAAGTTGTAGGGTTTCATTCGAACTCTCCAATGGCTTGAGTTTAATTTATACAGGGTGTCTCAAAAAACGCAGTTTTTTTTTAAAGACACTGTAAAATTCTAAGCAGATTTCATGTAGCCCTATACCTAAGTTCAACAGATTCTAAGGAAAATGTTAATAATAACTGATGCTTATCCCTTACGTTAATAGGTACGCTAGGGGTTATCCGGGTAGGTGGATTGGACGTCGAGTCCAGCTCGCTCACTGGACCTCACTACTCCTGATTACTTTCTTTAGGGCTATGTGAAATGCGTTGTAGAATTATTGGAGTGTGTTCACACCACCTCAATAACACATCAATCCTTGTATAATGTTGGGGGAGCATTTATTTATTCGTCAAGAAATGCTGGGTGGATATATCGAACATATTTTAAAATAGATAATAGCACAGTTCTTTGTTTTGAGTTAAAATACTAGTAAAATTTTTATTTATTTGTTATCTTTATTTTTGGACTATGTCACACGTTAATAAATTATTTACATTTGCCATAGGCAGACTTTTTGTCCTCACTGTATACTTCAGATCACTCATGGTTGGAGGAGATCTCTTTGTTGAGTTAAAAATGAAATCAGAGTTTCATCAAGTCAAACTAGCTTGACCTGGCGACAAATACTTGAATTAACTCGAAAATCAAGCTTTTTTTATTAAAATAAAGCTTGATTTGACTCAAAATAATCATTGATTAGATGTCTGCTGGAAAAGCTAGGTTCACCATTATAGATGACTTGATATCGATCATAAATAATTAATCATGCTTGATAATTTTTATCATCTCCCCAAGATGATGAAACTCAAACAAATATGATATTTGGATTTGTTAATATATAAAAAATATGATTTCAATAGTCTCGAGAGAGTGGGAAAACGTTGTATAATATCTGTTTCAACTTTTCCCGGTCACATCATCTGTATATTATAAATCCATCAACTGTCATTTTGCATCATAATCATTTTCTATTACAGGTGTAACAAGTAATTATTGACTATCCTTGTCACTTTGAACAATCTTTATCAAATTCAATATATCATCATCAGGATCAGTCGATAGAAAACACAGAATTTTATCTACATCCTCTTGTCTACCTTTAATCAAATATATTCTCAACTATTCTATATTCAATGAATCCAAGAAGAATTAACGCCAGTATTGAGTATTTACAATGCATTGAAGGTGGGTGGTCATATTCCTCAACGAAGATACACATTCAATTTATTATTGGCCAGCCTTTCCTCTCTCCATTAGATACAATATTTTTTTCAATATTGCCCAGCAAATTATACAGGTTTGAACAGGCAATGGAGACTTTCAATATAGAAATTGGTTGCTTCTGGTTGAAAATTGACTGCTTCACAGGTAATAATAATGATGATAACCTCTATTCATCAATAAGATTAGATAAGATTACAACAACAACATACATAACAGCTGTGAAGAATAAATGGCAGAGTAATCCCATAAAAGAAAACTTGTTCATGGGAGACTGTGAGTCATTTAGTTACACAACATAATCGTGTTTGCAGTGGCTTTTACAATTATCGTATATATATACATTATACAAATACATACATAATACATACATACATACATACATACATACATACATACATACATACATACATACATACATACATACATACATACATACATACATACATACATACATACATACATACATACATACATACATACATACATACATACATACATACATACATACATACATACATACATACATACATACATACATACATACATACATACATACATACATACATACATATATACATACATACATACATACATACTTAACGTAATATACAGTTCCTAACAATGTACAATATCCTAACTAATATACAATACATCAATTTATCGTGATGATGATTACTACTATTTTTTTTTTGATGAATGGTTTGATGTACTAGTGGGTTTTTAGGACAGAAGTATTATTTAAACTACTGAGAAATTCATGGATGTGCCGCCTAGGTATGAACAAGATCCATTTTATAATTTTAGGTTTGAACATGTTTAGTGAGTTCAGTTTCTTTATCTCATCATTCATTATATAGCTGAGGACCAAGGTAGTTGAAACATTTCAAGCCTATAGTTTTTTCTGGACGAGGTACAGTTATATTTCTGGAAGTTTTAAGCCTGGTGTTGTATTTATGGTCAATAGTTTTAAGGGAATTCCTTTTTTATGTTGTTTCAGTGAAATAATGCTGGCATGGATTTGTTTGGTGTCTAGTATTTTAGTTTCACTAAATGAAGATTCAGATGGATACTGACGGGGCTTTTTGTATATAACTTTCAGAAAATATTAATGAATTTCATCCAGGTTGTTAATATAATTCGAAGATGCTGATCCCCAAGCTATGACCTCCATACGTTAGGAGGGTTTCGACAAGAGCAAAGTATAATGTTTTCAGAAAATTCTGAGGTAGAATGTTACTCAAGAATTTGAATCTGTTTAGCATTGGTCTTATTTTTTTTATAACGTATTCCGAGTGTTTATCCCATTTGAGAGAGCTATCAATGAATGTGCCGAGGTATTTAATATTCTTTACAGATTTAATTATAAGACTCTCGTTGGAATTATTTTTCATATGGAGTTGTTCATATTCTGGTAAATACCTGAAATGAGAGGAAAAAGGTACAGAATAGGTTTTTTTCAGGTTAACAGTTAACAGTTTATCGTCTAGAAAATTGAAGATACATGCTAGGTCAGTTTCAGCTCTTTGTTTCAGTATTTGCCAGTTTGTAGCTTCATAGGAGATTGCTATATCATCAGCGAAAGTTGTAATGTTTCCTTTTATTTTCAATTTGAATATATCATTCAAGTAGAGATTGAATAGGAGAGGGTCCAGGACTGTGCCTTGAGGTACTCCATATTGCATATTGTCTCCTATACGTACGCATTGCTGTCTCTCCTGTAGGTAGCTATTAAACAAATTGTGAGAACTTTCTTTTATCCCAATATACTCCATATTGTACTTTAGTTTTTTGAAATATTATGTTTCTTATTGTTTAGTTTTTCTTTGATAGTACCTATATCAAAAATCCCCATTGGGAAACAAACGGGATCAACATCTGGCACTTCCTAGGATATACTTTCATAGACCAGATTGAAAAATATTGTCATTGTATTATTGAAGAATTCATACGCAATTTATCCCCTGGCGAGAAACAGAAATAGTTTCAAGTACTAAAGCTTCATTTGGTTCGAATCCTAATGATCAATGTTTCTCCTGTATTTTGTGAAAGCGCCATTCATTCATGTCCATCTTCATCCACATGCCCATTCAACTAATACGTTTCGAATTTTTACATCACGATAATGGGTATCGTGATTCGGCAGTATTTTTCAGGGCTACGTGAAATTAGGTCAGCAGGTTAGCTATTCCTCATAAAAGATTTCACATATCTGACAAGGTTCAACTTTCAGGGTTGTCTCCTATTGTTGTTTTTGCGTCACGATCAAAGTATATTTTGATTAATGTGATAACCCAACTCTCAGAAAAACAGTCATGAAATATTATTTGGGTTACGTGGATGAGTTATTGAATCCAAATTCCCTTCTTTCCTCTATTATTCCGCAATTCGGGTGACTCTTTTGTGAATAGATGAGAGGGTCGTTCCGTAACTTCTCGAGCATTCATGACTTCATCGATTTGCTATTGTCCGTGGTTTCCTCTTTCGTCTCCGTATTGAGATTAAATGTAATACACTAATTATGAAATAAAATTCGAATACTCTAGAATGCTGAGTTGCATACAGAATCAAACAAACCAAAATTACTCATGCAGTCTACAATGCCGAAGTGGATATGACATGAGACTCCAAAAATGATTGACAACACAGCTAGTGGAGTAAAAAACATAGTCTGGTACACAGATGGCTCAAGACAAGCATCTGAATCCCCATTCATTGGCCCAGAACTAATGCTTTGAATCAGTAGACCACGTTGTGGAAACCCCACCGAAGAGTATAAAAATACATATATTTGGACCCAATTGAAAGACAGAGACACATCACAGCCATGGTGGAACACCTAAATCAAACGCTGATACAACGAAGAAATGCAGATGTGGGAAAGAGGAAGAAACCTCTCACATCGAATTTGATGCTCTATAAAACAAACGCAGAAGAACGTTCAGACAAATCAATCCAGAAACAGGCATGGATCCGTGGATAAACTACTGTTTCTTGTAATGATACAAATACAGGTCTTTATAACTAGAAACCACTGACGACAGAGCTATACCCATACAGGACTCAATATTGAGGGAATCCTCATCAGTTTTCAACCAGCCAACAGTGTGGGTTGCAGGATTAGAATTTGAATCGACTGGAAGTTGAGGAGCAGATAGAAAAACACAAGCGGAAATATACGAAGCAAGAACAAGAAGCGACTATTGTCCACTTTAGCAAGTTCGTTACAGTCTCCCAAGCTGGAACAGATCTCATTATGGTAAACATAGAAAGTAATCTTGGAAGTAATCAGAACTTATCTATATTCGTTCCGGTAGCTATATCTCAATAACCCATCTTCCCACAACAACGACAGTTTCATTTTGATAATGTTTGAACGGGCAGTCAAGAGAAATTTTATTTCAATAAATATTTCTTCCGTAAATAACGGCCGCTCTCACATTCTTTACACGTAACATATCCAATCACTAACGGGATCATTTCGAATATAACGACTCTTCATTTAATGATATGCATTGAGCCTTTACGAGCGAATAGTGAAACCAACATGCTTATATAGATTGGCGGGCGGAAAACATAAACCCTGCTTTCATGCAGTCGAGTTAAACATTTTCGCATATCTTCGAACTATTGGGAAATATACAGATCAGAAAGCTACTTTATGAATTTTCTTCATCAAACAGCCTAACAACAGACAGACAAACGGACAGATATAAGGATATGAAATTATAGAAAATCGCCTTTCGCATGGTGTAACGGATAATTTTTGATAACCAACTAAATATGTTATTATTAATTGTCCGGTAAATTTTTCCCGAGGGAAGCAAAACAAATCGAATTCTAAGATTAGATGTGTTATTAAATAGGCAGATTTCGAAATGAGAGTCCAGAATAAGCGACCACCCACACGAACCTCTGGCAATTTTTGCAGGTGCTCCGTGATTTTTCAAGCTCCACTTTTAGTGCGACAGGCAGTTAACATTTTCAGACACGTATTTCCCAAGTCAGTAAATACCTAA
The DNA here is from genome assembly GCA_018342105.1 of Gonioctena quinquepunctata. Taxonomy (NCBI): domain Eukaryota; kingdom Metazoa; phylum Arthropoda; class Insecta; order Coleoptera; family Chrysomelidae; genus Gonioctena; species Gonioctena quinquepunctata. The sequence goes on along the minus strand of JAFIRS010000223.1, from coordinate 460,346 downwards.
AGCACATCCCATCAGTGAAATATAGACTGGCTGCGATTTAGAGTTGCGTTCGATGGACTGAAATTGCAGATGAGTTGCTCTAATTGTTTCAGTCATCAAACTTCTTATTCTACTCAATATTATCCTAGAACTTACCAAAAAAAGCAATCTAGCATATGTCGAGGTACGGAACGTGAGTCTGGCGAATATTTTTTGACTATTTCTCTCATCAGTTTTATAGAGACAAAACGTCTTCTCGCTATTTTATACTGTTAAAACCACCAGTAGATTCGAAATTGTTTTGCGATAAAACCACACTATTTCCTGTCATTATATGTCAACGCATTCAATTCATATTATAATTCAATTTCTATAAGAAAACGGTAAATGCAAAATTGATTATATAAAGGATTTTGACTCACTACAAACAGTGATTTGATATTGTGAAATATATGTAGTCCATTGAAATGTTACAATATAAGGACCGAATATTGCATTTTTTCGAGGACGCAATTTTATTTTTGGGACATGTGTGGGGGGTCAATAGTAGCTTAACCTCAAGTTTGGGGTCGCCACCCTTGTCCCCCGGCTGCCATCTTGGAAAAAGGGGTGAAAACACTTGTTTCGCGATATCTCGGAAACTATGAGTCTTACAAAAAATTTGTAGAAACATAATTTGCTAGCAAATTGTTTTGCCTACAAATATGTTTATATAACTTTTTGCCCTAAAAAAAATTAAAGAAGTTATAAGCAAAAAAATTAGGAATTTCTGTAAAATTATCTTTTTGCTCTATATCTTTTATACATTTTACAATAAATTACCTCAGACCAATCTTGTAGATGATCTTTGAGGAAAATTCTTCCCATAATTTTTTTAAATTTCATTCATTCAAAACGCTGTTACAGCGCTCCAAAGTTGACCGGGTTCGTCAATTGTCATCGTGCTTTTGAAATAGGAGAAGGCTTGATAACTAACATCATTGGATCTAATTTTCAAGGACTGTCATTTAGTCGTAAATCAAAGGTTCTTTCCTTTGAGTGCTATGACAAAGCACTATTGAAGTAGAAAATCTCCTGTCGTCATCAATCCCTTACTTTTATTTCAACGGATGTGTATTTCAGAACAAACAAGTTGGCGATATTAAACAATATATGGCGTATGAATTAGCACCTTTTCCATTGGAATTATTAGCTGAGGATGGCATGAGGAAAGGTACTAAGTCGTCTTTGTTTAATGTTTTTACACCACTGGACCAATCCTTTGAATACATTCACAGAAGTCATTTTGTTATCGATGGTGGTTTTCTATTGCATAAAGTGATTTGGGATCGGAATTCGTCATTAAACAACATCCTTGAGAAGTATGTCCGGTATGTCAAGAACATTATGGACTATCTGCAACAATAATATTTGATGATTACTCGAAAATCCTGATATAGCAGGAACAAAAGTCATGGGAACGTATGCGTACCACGAAAAAAACACCAATGTACTGAAATTAAGTTTGATAACCGTACTAACAATATCTCAAGAAAAAATTCTTGGTAATGAAAAACAAATCAAACTTGATAGATCTTCTCAAAACTGCTCTTTCAGAGGTTGGTTTTCTGTCAACCAAGCTGAATCAGATGCAGATTCAATCATCGTCTCTGCTGCGCTTACTGCAACCCGATCTCATGAATATGTTATTATTGTGGCAGAGGACTTGACATTCTTGTATTGCTCACGGCATTAGGTACAAGACAGCCTAACATTTATTTTTCAAAACCTTCAAAAGGGCGCACATCTGCTCAGTTATAGCCTTCAAGGTTTATGTATGGAGATCTCATACCAGAATTTGCTGTTCCTTCATGCTTTTCAGGATGGATACAACATCAGCAGCCTATAATATGGGGAAATTAAAATTTATAAAAATAATGGAGAAACATCCTGAATTAGCTGGTGGTACCGCGCTATTCCTGAGTGAAAGTCGATCCAACTTTGCCACTTTGTTGGGAACGTTTTTTCATAGCTTTATACGGCGGTAATAAAGACGACTCACTAGACGGCTTGTGATACGAACGATTGGCCAAGACAGTGACTAAAAATTCATTTAATTTATCATCGTTGCCTCCAGCACAAGATGCTGCTGTTTTCACAGTCTCCAGTATATCACCAGGTCCAGTCGTGGCTCGGAAGATATCAAAATCCTGAAGATTGGGGCTGGAAGAAGCATGCAAACATTTGGATGCAATACAAGCTTCAAGCCTCCAGCACCCCGATCTCATGAAATTAATTTTCTGAGATGCAAAGGAAACTGTGGAAGCATGGCTGCAGAAAAGCAGGCCTGAAATGCTCTACAGTATGCCTCCATTGTTCTAGGAAACATGCAGCAACATTATGGACATGGACAAAGTTAATGGAAGAAAATGAATTTGAAGATGAACTTCCAACTATGCTCCAATTTTAACTCCTGTCATTCCTACACTTTCACATTTGTCGTTGATTTTGATTCTGAGCCACAGCCTGGACCATCGAAGAAAAGTCGATTAGTGTGATAAGGGATTAAAAATATTAGATGACGAGGATTACCTTATAAGCAAGATGTCCGTGGAGTAGGCCTACTGGGGATACCACGTGCTTACAGACTCTACCTCATAGGTGGCGGGGAAAAGAGTTAGGAATGAATGAGTAAAGTCGTTCGAATTTAACGAAAATTTTGTAAGAATATATTTACAATAAAAAAAAACAAAAATAAGTTAAACATTTCTGTTTCGACAGGATTCTCATGAGCATTGACGAACCCGGTCAACTTTGGGCCTTAACAGCGTTTTAAATGAATAAATACAAAAAAATAATAGGGAATCCTCAAAAGATCATCTACAAGATTGGTCTGAGGTAATTTTTGTAAAATGTAAAAAAAGTTATAGAGCAAAAAAAATAATTTTTACAGAAATTTTCTCACTTTTGCTTATAACTTTAATTATCAATTTAGGAAAAGTTATATGAACATATTTGTAGGCAAAACAATTTGCTAGCAAATGATGATTCCACAAATTAAGACGCATAGTTTCCGAGATATCGCGAAAAAAGTGTTTTCACCCCTTTTTCCAAGATGGCGGCCGGGGACAAGGTGGCGACCCTACAAACTTGAGGTTAGCTTCTATTGACCCCTCACGCATGTCTAAAATGAAATTACGTCCTCTAAAACGCAAAAGCTCATGTAACATTTCAATGGACTAATACCATTTTCAACCCTGTGAAATAGGCAAATGAGGCCGTGAATGATTTTAACACCCTATTCTCAGACAATCAATAAATGTTGTGGAGTAGTGGTTAGGTGACCAGACTGTCACGCGGAGTCAAGCAACGTCGGGCGCGGTTCGTACTTGGAGAGGTGAGAGTTTGGGAACACCGCGTATCGTCGTTGCGTTTTTGCCATTTTTTTTAATGATTATAGATGAAATTATTTCCTATTCAATATTTCAGACTGTCGCGCGAAAGGCTCGGATTCGATTCCTAGCAGTTGAGATTTTTTTTGTCAGAATCGTTTCCAGCTACAATGAATTTCATAGTGAAAAAATTATATATCTTTATATATATAATTCTACTGTACGTGTGTGTCACTGAACTCCTCCTAAACGGCTGGGCCGATTTGAATGAATTTTTTTTTGTATGCGTTTGGGTGGCGCCCTGGATGGTTTAGATTCACAAATCGGCCGGCAGGTGGCGCTGCAGTCGTATCATGAACGGCTGGACCGATTTGAATGAATTTTTTTGTATGCGTTTGGGTGGCGCCCTGGATGGTGATTCACAAATCATCCCCCTAAATGTTGAGGGTGGTCCACCCCTTAATTTTATTTTTATTTTTCGGAAAAAAATTTTTGTTTTTATTTTTTTATGATACAGCATTCAAAAATGCATACAACCACAAATTTTCATCCTTCTACGATCAACCCCTATTTTTTTTGGAAAGATTTTCATTTTCATTTTTTCATGACTTAGAATAAAAAATTCATATTACTCTTAATCTTCACCTTCTACGATCAACCCTATTTTTTTTCAATTTTTTTTATAGAAAAACGGGATACAGAAAACAGGATAACGAGAATGACGGGATAACGAAAACAGGAAAATGGAATACGGGATGACAGGATAAAGGGATAAGGGGAAAACGGATAACGGATAAAAAATGGGATAACAGGAAAATGGAATAACGGATAACTGGATAATTGGATAACTGGATAACGGATAACGGATAACGAAAAACGGGATGACAGGATGAGGAATAATGAGAAAACGGAATAACGGGATGAATAAAAAACGGGATAACAGGAAAACGGATAACGGGATGACGGGATAACGGGATAACGGATAATGGGATAACGGGATACAGGAATAACGGGATAACGAAAAAACGGGAAAACAAGATAACGGGAGGACAGGATAAGGGGTAAGGGATAGCGGATAAGGATGAAGAAAAATGGGATAACGGGAAAACGGATAACGGATAACGGGATGATGGGAAATCAGGATAATGGGATAGCAGGAATAACGGGATAACGAAAACCGGAATAACAGGATGACAGGATAAGGGATAACGGAAAAGGATAAAGAAAAAAAAGGAGTCAAAAGCATAATCTAGATGGACAACATAAGGAAAACATAGAAAAAAAGAAATTCTACGCGGACGAGAGTTTCGGGAAAACATTTTAGAACATAGAAATTTGGACAGGACAACGTCTGTCAGGTCCCTAGTATATACTATATAATATATATATATATATATATATATATATATATATATATATATTATATATTATATATATTATATATATATATATATATATATATATATATATATATATATTATATATATATATATATATGATATATATATATATATATATATATATATATATATATATATATATAGTATATATATAGTATGAAGACTGTCCTGTAAATTTCTATGTTCTAAAATGTTTTGAAAACTCTGTCCCGTAGAATTTCTTTTTTCTATGTTTTCCTTTATGTTGTTCCATCTAGATTATGCTTTGATCTTTTTTCTTTATCCGTTTTCCTGTTATCCTATCCTGTCATCCCGTTATTCCGTTTTCGTATCCTGTTATTCCGTTATCCATTATCCGATTTCCATCATCCGTTATCCCGTTATCCGTTTTCCTGTTATCCCATTTTTCTTCATCTCGTTATCCCGTTATCCCCTTACCCCCCTTATCCTGTCCTCCCGTTATCTTGTTTTCCCGTTTTTTCGTTATCCCGTTATTCCTGTTATCCCGTTATCCCATTATCCCGTTATCCCGTTATCCCGTCATCCCGTTATCCCGTTTTCCTGTTATCCCGTTTTTTATTCATCCCGTTATTCCGTTTTCTCATTATTCCCTCATCCTGTCATCCCGTTTTTTCGTTATCTCGTTATCCCGTTATCCAGTTATCCTTATCCAGTTATCCCGTTATTCCATTTTCCTGTTATCCCATTTTTCTCTATCCTGTTATCCCGTTTTCCCCTTATCCCCTTATCCTGTCATCCCGTTATTCCATTTTCCCGTTTTTCGTTATCCCGTTATTCTCGTTATCCCGTTTTCCTGTTATCCCGTTTTTTCTATAAAATAAAAATTGAAAAAAAATAGGGGTTGATCGTAGAAGGGTGAAGATTAAGAGTAATATGAATTTTTTTATTCTAAGTCATGACAAAATGAAAATGAAAATCTTTCCAAAAAAATAGGGGTTGATCGTAGAAGGATGAAAATTTGTGGTTGTATGCATTTTTGAATGCTGTATCATAAAAAAATAAAAACAAAAATTTTTTTCCGAAAAATAAAAATAAAATTAAGGGGTGGACCACCCTCAACATTTAGGGGGATGATTTGTGAATCACCATCCAGGGCGCCACCCAAACGCATACAAAAAAATTCATTCAAATCGGTCCAGCCGTTCATGATACCGACTGCAGCGCCATCTGCCGGGCCGATTTGTGAATCTAAACCATCCAGGGCGCCACCCAAACGCATACAAAAAAAATTCATTCAAATCGGTCCAGCCGTTTAGGAGGAGTTCAGTGACACACACGTACAGTAGAATTATATATATAAAGATATATAATTTTTTCACTATGAAATTCATTGTAGCTGGAAACGATTCTGACAAAAAAAATCTCAACTGCTAGGAATCGAATCCGAGCCTTTCGCGCGACAGTCTGAAATATTGAATAGGAAATAATTTCATCTATAATCATTAAAAAAAATGGCAAAAACGCAACGACGATACGCGGTGTTCCCAAACTCTCACCTCTCCAAGTACGAACCGCGCCCGACGTTGCTTGACTCCGCGTGACAGTCTGGTCACCTAACCACTACTCCACAACATTTATTGATTGTCTGAGAATATGGGTGTTAAAATCATTCACGGCCTCATTTGGCTCATTTCACAGGTTGAAAATGGTATTAGTCCATTGAAATGTTACATGAGCTTTGCGTTTTTTAGAGGACGTAATTTCATTTTTGGGACATGCGTGAGGGGTCAATAGAAGCTTAACCTCAAGTTTGTGGGGTCGCCACCCTTGTCCCCCGGCCGCCATCTTGGAAAAAGGGGTGAAAACACTTTTTTCGCGATATCTCGGAAACTATGCGTCTTAATTTGTGGAATCATCATTTGTAGCAAATTGTTTTGCCTACAAATATGTTCATATAACTTTTTGCCCTAAATTGATAATTAAAGAAGTTATAAGCAAAAAAGTGAGAAAATTTCTGTAAAAATTATCTTTTTTGCTCTATAACTTTTTTTTATACATTTTACAAAAAAATTACCTCAGACCAATCTTGTAGATGATCTTTTGAGGATTCCCTATTATTTTTTGTATTTCATTCATTTAAAACGCTGTTACAGCGCTCCAAAGTTGACCGGGTTCGTCAATGCTCATGAGAATCCTGTCGAAACGAAATGTTTAACTTATTTTTGTTTTTTTTTTATTGTAAATATATTCTTACAAAATTTTCGTTAAATTCGAACAACTTTACTCATTCATTCCTAACTCTTTTCCCCGCCACCTATGAGGTAGAGTCTGTAAGCACGTGGTATCCCCAGTAGGCCTACTCCACGGACATCTTGCTTATAAGGTAATCCTCGTCATCTAATATTTTTAATCCCTTATCACACTAATCGACTTTTCTTCGATGGTCCAGGCTGTGGCTCAGAATCAAAATCAACGACAAATGTGAAAGTGTGAGGAATGACAGGAGTTAAAATTGGAGTCATAGTTGGAAGTTCATCTTCAAATTCATTTTCTTCCATTAACTTTGTCCATGTCCATAATGTTGCTGCATGTTTCGCCAGAACAATGGAGGCATACTGTAGAGCATTTCAGGCCTGCTTTTCTGCAGCCACACATGCTTCCACAGTTTCCTTTGCATCTGCAGAAAATTAATTTCATGAGATCGGGGGGTGCTGGAGGCTTGGAAGCTTGTATTGGCATCCAAATGTTTGCATGCTTCTTCCAGCCCCAATCTTCAGGATTTTGATATCTTCCGAGCCACGACTGGACCTGGTGATATACTCGGAGACTGTGAAAACGAGCAGCATCTTGTGTTGGAGGCAACGATGATAAATTAAATGAATTTTTAGTCACTGTCTTGGCCAATCGTTCGTATCGCAAGCCGTCTAGTGAGTCGTCTTTATTACCGCCGTATAAAGCTATGAAAAAACGTTCGCCAACAAGAGTGAGCAAAGTTGGATCGACTTTCTCACTCAGGAATAGCGCGGTACCACCAGCTAATTCAGGATGTTTCTCCATTATTTTTATAAATTTTAATTTCCCCATATTATAGGCTGCTGATGTTGTATCACATCCTGAAAAAGCATGAAGGAACAGCAAATTCTGTGTTATGAGATCTCCATACATAAAACTTGAAGGGCTATATAACTGAGCAGATGTGCGCCCTTTTGAAGGTTTTGAAAAATAAATGTTAGGCTGTCTTGTACCTAATGCCGTGAGCAATACAAGAATGTCAATGTCCTCTGCCACAATAATAACATATTCATGAGATCGGGTTGCAGTAAGCGCAGCAGAGACGATGATTGAATCTGCATCTGATTCAGCTTGGTTGACAGAAAAACCAACCTCTGAAAGAGCAGTTTTGAGAAGATCTATCAAGTTTGATTTGTTTTTTCATTACCAAGAAATTTTTCTTGAGATATTGTTAGTACGGTTATCAAACTTAATTTCAGTACATTGGTGTTTTTTCGTGGTACGCATACGTTCCCATGACTTTGTTCCTGCTATATCAGGATTTTCGGAGTAATCATCAAATATTATTGTTGCAGATAGTCCATAATGTTCTTGCACATACCGGACATACTTCTCAAGGATGTTGTTTAATGACGAATTCCGATCCCAAATCACTTTATGCAATAGAAAACCACCATCGATAACAAAATGACTTCTGTGAATGTATTCAAAGGATTGGTCCAGTGGTGTAAAAACATTAAACAAAGACGACTTAGTACCTTTCCTCATGCCATCCTCAGCTAATAATTCCAATGGAAAAGGTGCTAATTCATACGCCATATATTGTTTAATATCGCCAACTGTTTGTTTCGAAATACACATCCGTTGAAATAAAAGTAAGGGATTGATGACGACAGGAGATTTTTCTACTTCAATAGTGCTTGTCATAGCACTAAAGGAAAGAACCTTTGATTTACGACTAAATGACAGTCCTTGAAAATTAGATCCAATGATGTTAGTTATCAAGCCTTCTCCTATTTCAAAAGCACGATGACAATTGACGAACCCGGTCAACTTTGGAGCGCTGTAACAGCGTTTTGAATGAATGAAATTTAAAAAAATTATGGGGAAGAATTTTCCTCAAAAGATCATCTACAAGATTGGTCTGAGGTAATTTTATTGTAAAATGTATAAAAAAAAGATATAGAGCAAAAAAGATAATTTTTACAGAAATCTCCTAATTTTTTTGCTTATAACTTCTTTAATTTTTTTTAGGGCAAAAAGTTATATAAACATATTTGTAGGCAAAACAATTTGCTACAAATTATGTTTCTACAAATTTTTTGTAAGACTCATAGTTTCCGAGATATCGCGAAACAAGTGTTTTCACCCCTTTTTCCAAGATGGCAGCCGGGGGACAAGGGTGGCGACCCCAAACTTGAGGTTAAGCTACTATTGACCCCCCACACATGTCCCAAAAATAAAATTGCGTCCTCGAAAAAATGCAATATTCGGTCCTTATATTGTAACATTTCAATGGACTACATATATTTCACAATATCAAATCACTGTTTGTAGTGAGCTCAAAATCCTTTATATAATCAATTTTGCATTTACCGTTTTCTTATAGAAATTGAATTATAATATGAATTGAATGCGTTGACATATAATGACAGGAAATAGTGTGGTTTTATCGCAAAACAATTTCGAATCTACTGGTGGTTTTAACAGTATAAAATAGCGAGAAGACGTTTTGTCTCTATAAAACTGATGAGAGAAATAGTCAAAAAATATTCGCCAGACTCACGTTCCGTACCTCGACATATGCTAGATTGCTTTTTTTGGTAAGTTCTAGGATAATATTGAGTAGAATAAGAAGTTTGATGACTGAAACAATTAGAGCAACTCATCTGCAATTTCAGTCCATCGAACGCAACTCTAAATCGCAGCCAGTCTATATTAAAACGGGATGACAGGATGAGGGAATAATGAGAAAACGGAATAACGGGATGAATAAAAAACGGGATAACAGGAAAACGGGATAACGGGATGACGGGATAACGGGATAACGGGATAATGGGATAACGGGATAACGGGAATAACGGGATAACGAAAAAACGGGAAAACAAGATAACGGGAGGACAGGATAAGGGGGTAAGGGGATAACGGGATAACGAGATGAAGAAAAAATGGGATAACAGGAAAACGGGATAACGGGATAACGGGATGATGGGAAATCGGGATAATGGGATAACGGGAATAACGGGATAACGAAAAACCGGAATAACGGGATGACAGGATAAGGGGATAACGGGAAAACGGGATAAAGAAAAAAAGGAGTCAAAAGCATAATCTAGATGGAACAACATAAAGGAAAACATAGAAAAAAAGAAATTCTACGCGGACGAGAGTTTTCGGGAAAAACATTTTAGGGAACATAGAAATTTGGACAGGACAACGTCTGTCGGGTCCGTTATATACATATATATATAATATATATATATATATATATATATATATATATATATATATATATATATATATATATATATATATATATATATATATATATATATATATATATATATATATATATATATATATATATATATATATATATATATTAGGGTGTGCCAAAAAACGACGATATTGTTTTTTTTTGCTCTCAGTCCAAAATATCTTAGAAGATGTCCCAACAAAGCTCCAGTTAAAAGCGGAGTTCAAAATTCTAATTCTAAGAGGTCCTCCATCGAACTTAAAGTTTTTCCGTTTAAACAACATGGGAAATATGATTTTTCATAAGTTTTTTGTCCTGCAAACTGTGATGAAATTATTAAAAAAAAAACGAATGAATGGACCTTGTTAATTATTGAATTTGGTACAAAAAATTCTTTTGAGTCGAATTTCTATCTTCAATATTTGATTTCTTATATGGCTTTAAAATTTAAATTTCCGGTTATTTGCATTTTCAAATAAAAAATTTACAAAGGTAAATTTTGCCGTAAATTGACTAAGGTTTTTATATTTCAATCAAATTTAATATCCTTTATCAATATATTTTATAATGTAGTTGAAAAATCATAAAAATTGACTCAGTCTGTAAATTTTATGGTTTGATACTACGAAACATCTTACTCATCTAATTTTGTTGCAAGTTTGATGTGTTAACAAATTTGCACCATATTTTTTGTTTAATTATCGATATTTCAGTTCGTAAAAGCAAAAATTTGAAAAAATAAATATACATGAGCTTGTAACTTTGTTGTTATTGATGATATAAGAAAATTGACAGGAACTTTTTTATAGAATATCAAAATCAACATTTTCGTCTAACTCTTACAGTTTAGAAAAAATCGAATTTAAACGGTTTTCTTCACATAAAGGATTCAATATAAAATTGAACCAGAGAAAGGTAGATCTCAGGTGAAAAACAACTACTTTCCTGGCAAATACCACGCAGAACGTTGAATGATATTCACCTGAAAATCTCACTATATGCTAGACGGGCTTGCCACTCCTACTGAGAAGGAATCTTTTATTAGAAACCTATCGAGGTGGGAGATTTTCGGAGTGTTTCTTTCTGTCACTAGGTACCGCCAGTTAAAGTTTATCTTTTCCGGCGTACCTATAGGTGTTACAAGATCGATGATGGATTGTTTACGTTGTGTCTCACTTCAGCCAGAGTTCTTTGGACTTTTGGCTGGTTGACTACTCCGTACTGATGAGGGCCAAGAAGCCTGAAACCGGTATGCGGATTGTTAGGTGAACACGACTTAAACTAAACATAATCGAGCTTATCAGAAAGAAACATTTGCATTCAATGTCCATTGATATTTTATGGAAGTATGCATGGATTTTCAGGTGAATATCATTCAACGTTCTGCGTGGTATTTGCCAGGAAAGTAGTTGTTTTTCACCTGAGATCTACCTTTCTCTGGTTCAATTTTATATTGAATCCTTTATGTGAAGAAAACCGTTTAAATTCGATTTTTCTATTCATTCCACTTCACATGGCACTTATCTCTCACTATATGCTAGACGGGCTTGCCACTACCACTGAGATGGAATCTTTTATTAGAAACCTATCGAGGTGGGAGATTTTCGGAGTGTTTCTTTCTGTCACTAGGTACCGCCAGTTAAAGTTTATCTTTTCCGGCGTACCTATAGGTGTTACAAGATCGATGATGGATTGTTTACGTTGTGTCTCACTTCAGCCAGAGTTCTTTGGACTTTTGGCTGGTTGACTACTCCGTACTGATGAGGGCCAAGAAGCCTGAAACCGGTATGCGGATTGTTAGGTGAACACGACTTAAACTAAACATAATCGAGCTTATCAGAAAGAAACATTTGCATTCAATGTCCATTGATATTTTATGGAAGTATGCATGGATTTTCAGGTGAATATCATTCAACGTTCTGCGTGGTATTTGCCAGGAAAGTAGTTGTTTTTCACCTGAGATCTACCTTTCTCTGGTTCAATTTTATATTGAATCCTTTATGTGAAGAAAACCGTTTAAATTCGATTTTTCTATTCATTCCACTTCACATGGCACTTATCTCTCTTACAGTTTAGCTAAAAAATTCAAAAAACCAGAAATTTAAATTTTAAAGCTATATAACAAATCAAATATTTAAGATAGAAATTCGACTCAATAGAATTTTTTGTACCAAATTTAACAATAAACAAGGTCCATTCATTCGTTTTTTTTTTAAATAATTTCATCACAGTTTGCAGGACACAAAACTAATGAAAAATCATGTTTCCCATGTTATTTAAACGGAAAAACTTTATGTTCGATGGAGGACCTCTTAGAATTGGAATTTTGAGCTCCGCTTTTAACAGGAGCTTTGTTGGGACATCTTCTAAGATATTTTGGACTGAGAGCAAAAAAAAAAAATATCGTCGTTTTTTGGCACATATTATTATATATATATATATATTTAGTTTATGAGTGATTTCAAGAGCAGTGAATATTCAGTATGAATGAATGTATCTGTAAAACAATTCCTTCGATTTTGGATCGAGAAGAATTGATGTAACTTTCCACGTTGAAAATTCGAATATAACATGAATTCTTGAGACAAATATCAAGTTGTAGTAGGTTTTAGACTCGTAACATATGTGCGGTGCTAACCTCTGTGTTGCAAATACCTACCAATCCGTGGTCTATTTGTTGTATGTCTTAGGAAAAAGTCGTCCTGATGGACCCCTGGACGTGAAGAGTGTGTACTTGTCTATCCTGTTGTACGGTCTTCTAATTCAAGTTTCCTCATTTCTTTTTGTTTTTATTTTTTTTTTTATTTCCAAAGGAATACTACAAAAAGCCAAAAAAACATTAATTCTGGTAGTTTTATTCAGTTTTAAATGTGATTCGGGAAATATTCTCATCAAATATCATTCGTGCTAGAGGATTTTTTCGCAAATTTTTTAAAATTTTCCCTGAAGCATTTTGGCTCTGGGAAATGTAACTCGTGCAATTTGCGGCCTTATTATGAAGATTGAACAACTCAAGCTTCGCTTTCGTGGTTTAATCAGATAATGAGACTGTAAATCGCACTCAGTAAAATTTCCAGGCAAAATGCTTTCTCGAGTATTTTTATATTACCCTCGATAAATTAGACGATCAAAAAATCCGGTCGTCTTTTTGCATACTTATTTTCTCATTAACGAATCTCATTATACTAATCAATATTTTCATGAAAATGCATGCTGATAATTTGTTATTGAAAATTGCAACGCATTCAAAATTCATGTGTACGCTTTGTTTACCGTATCCCATATGGGAAACATGTGAGTCCTTATATAAAGGCTCATGATCAACTGAACATTATTATTTTTTTTTATTTGTATTGTGAAAATAGCAAAAAGATGGTGGCTACAATATAGGATAACCGTGGCTATGCTATACTCACCGAACGATACAAAACCTACGAGTTCGTGATAGTCTGCGTTATAAATCAATGGTAAAAAACAATATAACTACCAAAGCCTCGGAAGACAAACCTACCACATTCCTTGGTCAGCGCATCTTTCTGTATTATCGATTATACAAAGATGACGACTTATTTGCATTCGAAACAGGTTCATTTGGACACAACCCGGCTGGTCAACTTGAGTCCAGCAATGCCTAACGCGGTTTAGTACTTGGATGGGTGACTACCTCCCAGGAAAATACTCGCGTCGAAAGCCGGTAAAAATGCAGCGTAGTATCATATACACAGCTGCAGGCGCTATGCCAATGAGTGAGTGATAGATATGCCTCCTTCGAAGGGCTGTGCCGATTTCATGGATATGGAGCTCGTTGAAGATCCCTACTTCTGATTGGAAACACCAGAGGGTTCGGAGAAGGGTGCTCATCGGCGTTGGTCGCAGAAATTTAAAAATATTTTTGTAAATAAACAGAAAATATAAAAATATACGATTATGCAGGTACGACTTGCATTCCACTCACAATATTTGTTTACTTTCTATGAATATGTTCTGAAAAAAAAACTGTAAAATTTACTATTATTGCGATTTTTGACGGAGTATTATGTGCAATTTTCAGTTTCTGGAGAGGTTTAAAGAGCCCTAAATAGCTATTACGCCCATACGAGACTACTCATTACTAAAAATCTAATTTTCTCATAGCAATTTGTCCAATGGATGTGTTTGTATGCAAAACAACCTTATCTTCAAGTAGAAAACTTTTTATTGCTTGCACAAACATTAATTACCCAATAAAAATGTTTTTATGACGTGAAAAGAATTCAAGCGATCGGTTGTACAACTAATCTTGTAATTTCAATTGTACACCATGGGACCGACTTTTTCAAAAAAGGAAATAGCTGCTGTATTTGTCGCGTTGTTCTCGAATGAGACCAATAATAATGTGGAAAAGAAGAAACAAGTGAGGTGTGAAAACTTGTTCTTTGACTCACGTCTAAAAGTATGAATAAAGGTATTTGAAAAAGTAGAAAGCAAGTCATCGGTGTGTGATAAAAAATACAGAACGGTGCGCTGGCCAGTGAATGCGTTAGTTGTTTTTTCCAATAGCATATGGTGTACACTGAAATTTTTTAGGACTGTGAAAAAAATACTGCCGCTCCTTCATGAGCGCGTACGAAAAATATTCCAATGAATCATTAATTTGCATGTTTTGTATCATTCAATCAGTCTAGCAAAGCTGCGGTTGTCGCATATTGTAGCTACTTTTTTTTAATATTCTAATAATGCAACTTATCTCCTAACACATTTTCAGCACTGCGAAAATAAGTGCATCAATTTAGTTTCAATGTTTTCACTTTTTTACATGCCAGAGTTATTTTCCATACCTACGGATCAGCCAGACTGTATTTTTTTTACTTTCCGGATAACATGAGGTTGTGGGTTCGAGTCCCACTTGAGGATGCTTTTTTCTTTAATTTAATAATCTGTCCATTATGCCACAAATTCCTTCTTCATAATTTCTCTCCGATAATAATTTCTCACTTTCACATTATATATTTGGCTAAATCTTATCAGTGGTTGGAGATCATCATCCTAGATCTTCTACTGAAATCGTCAATTCGACGATGATGTTGGGTGAATAGGTATCGGTTCTCGACGGCCATTGATAAGTACATTCGATTTTCGATTCATCCCAACATTCACATTAAATTATTGAAGTAAAGTGTTCGCAAGTGTGTGTCGATTCCTATAGCCTCGATAGCTCAGTGGTAAGAGTGTATGTCCGGAAAACATAAGGTTGTGGGTTCGAGTCCCACTTGAGGATGCTTTTTTTCTTTAATTTAATAATCTGTCCATTATGCCACAAATTCCTCCTTCATAATTTCCCTCGGACAATAATTTCCCACCTTCACATTATATATTTGGCTCCACCCATTAATATAAAAAATTTCAATATCGGGAAGAAAGTACGACATAATTATATTTTCCTGTATTTTTTGAGCCTTTTCGTGGCACAATCCAATTTAATAAAGCACAAATAGAAAACACTACAATGGATATACACTGAATGGAAAATGTCTCCCAGACTATTCTGTAATAATTAATTGGAATCATCGTGCCGTATATGTGGATAATGGAAAAATAGTATACTTACGCTAGTATGCTCATTTCTCACGATTCTGAGAGTTAAATTGAGGAATGAATATTTCATGGCCGTTGAACACATTTTTTAACACGCTTTTATAAGCTTCACTTGTAACTAACAAACAATGTAATTAAATTTTGGAAATCGATTTTAACCTATTTCTAATTGTCGAATCAAAATGAAACTTGGTATGTATATGTAGTTTGGATGACAATACTAGAATTTGGTATCTTGGAGCAGATCTGATGATGGAGCCAGGAGGTGGCTAGTGGAAATCTTCAGTGGCTACTAGGTGAATATGGTGAATGCACTGGGGCTGATCTCAGCATAATTTACCATTCGAAGATATAGCGAATGCACTGGATCTCAGCATATTCCCAGAATTTAGTTATTGATAACTTCCATTTCATGTGGATGAATAAATCGAAGAATTTTTCTGTCGTAGTCTTTTTTAGACTAAAATGGATTAAAAATAGAAAGTTAAAAATAAAATTAGTTTGAAAAAAATTAAAAAAACACGCATATATGGCAATAAGGACTAAAAAGTTTAAAATAATAAGAATTGACCAAAACATTTCCTATTATGTTAAAACAGCGTGGTGTGCTCTTCTCTCACTGTAAGATATCAAGATAACTGATATCAAGAACCCCATGCTCTTTCACATGAAAGGAATTTTTTTGTTCAATGGCTTTATTCTTATTATTTACGATTATAGTGATATTTTTCCTAACTTGCTCAGACTTGCAATGAGAAGCAAAAAAAATGTCGAGTTTTTTTTGTGACGCACTTAAAAACAACACAGGAATATAAATACTAAATGCTGAAGATATACCACTCTGAATTTCCTCTCATCCTTATTAATATTTCCACCACTAGAAAGTGGCGGCCACGACGCAGGCCCATGACTCACCACTTCAAAGTTATAACCTAAATATTACAATAGGTCTCATACTCTTGGAAGTGGCGAATACGTCGCGGCAATTATAATCTGCCACTTCAAAGTTATAACCTCAAAATTGCGGGTACATGTCCATTAATTGTGTAAAACGAATATGTAGTAACAAGTAAGGTATGCATATTGAGCAGGCACACAAGTCAGAGATCCGATCTATTTAAATTAACCTTTTATACGAAATCAAGCAAAAATTTCATTTCATTTTGAATAAATATAATTCACGTTTTACGAAACAGGTAAAACGCACTTATTGTAAGCTGTACTAAAATACCACTCCACGGTCACTTGATGGTGAATTTTAAAAGTAATTCTTACTTTGTAGTGAATTTTAATAAATGCGAACTGTGGCAATCACTTATGGGGATAAGTATAAGAACGTGGCAACCATCACCACATATCACAATCAAGTGCCTGCCACCTTGAAGGTTTGATGAAAGTTACTAAAACGTCACCGAAACTATCATACTCTATTGAAAGTGATAGTGACTTCTAAGTGATATTCAAGTGGTACAAGATGGTTACCGCAACGGTTATTCTCCACTTTCAATTTCGAAAATCTTTAAAGGCGATTCCGCTCAGTGGCCATAATGTTTCAGACACCTCAATGGACACTAACAAGTTATAGAACTATGGAGTGGCTACCATGCAAATATAAATCTTTTGTTATTTTCAGTCTATAGTGGTAGATTCAGTGGTGATTACGTAAAAACCACCGAGTCGAAGTTGCAGTATCAGTTTCCGTCACTATGATGCTGCTTGGGACTCCGTCCGTAGGTTTAAATTACCATGCGCTCATTGGTTACAAAATGTCACCTTCTCCTAGTGGACACCCCATTTTAACGATGCCCCCCCCTCTCACCCATCTCCCCCATCCGAAGAGAGCTCTAGAAGGGTACTACAGAAACGTGTAACATTTTTCCGGAAAACGTGTTTTTTTTTCCACGACCTATAATTTCGACCGAAAGGGGGTGGGGAGGGCTGGATCCGAAAATGTTTTGCCTCGCGGGCTCCCCGTAACGGAAAAATTTCCTAGAGTCGATAGGGGGGGTAAGCACCCTCCTCTAAAAAAATTTCGTCTCGCCGCGCTCGATCGAAAAGGCAAATAAAATTTTTCAATGCGAGCGGAAAAAAAAGGATTAACCTTAGAATTTTTCATAGATGACGAATATGCAATCTTATAAACGAACCACTATTTTCTCTAATTATACCTTCCATATTTTTGTGAAAACGGATCCGATTTTGATTTTCCGCTCTTTTTGTTTTTTTTTCAACTGACAGAAACAAAATGTCAATTTTTGTTTTGAGCACAGTCACCTATACAAGCTTCAAAAATAAATTATTTGTATCGTCATAAGATGTATGAAACTTATTAACTCCTTCAAATTTCAATATTCAAAGGATTAAAAAAAAATTATACAATAATTTGGGACAGAAGTTGTATAAAGTCTTTAGACATACTTCGAATGTGTTGGAAAACTTATTATGAAATGCATTTAGTTTGAGCCAAAAAAAATACAAATATTTTCAGGCAATTCCTAATCTATTAATCACTAATATAAGAAGGGAGACCAAAAAGCACCAACCATCTCTCTTTGGTGAAGACAGATAAAAAATTGTCTTTGAATAGTTACTTTCCACTTACATGTCTTCAGTGTATTTGAAAAATTCGTTCATTCGTATTCATAATTCAATCGAACAATAAATGACTCTGTTATCTGCCATCTTGACACCGTTATTTTCGATTATTTGATTAGGACCAAAATAACTCATTTGTTTTCTCAAAAACCCTCAGATGTTGATTTTTGAATAGAAATTGATAATTCAACCCCCAAAATCCACATCTACAAATTTTCAATGGAGTCGGACACTAAATTTAAAAAAAATCTTACCCTCCATATTGTTGAACTGAAACTATGGAGGTATCAACTCAACTAAAAGTCACAACAAACATACATCAGTCGAATGCTGGGCATTATAATAACAAAATTGAGCACGTCATTTTATTTTTCGATTCAAACAGGATTTATTGAATTCAATTCCTGGAATTCATTCCTTTAACTATTTTAGCGTACATTAATAATGTCTGTCAGTCTTTATGTTTTTCCGATAGTCTGCTTCTGAAATACAAATCGTTCAAACTAAAAAAAAATCGAGTGACAACTTTTGAATGAATGAAATGTAGAATTTAGCATATTAGTGCAGTGCATATGAGTTGGAACAAAAATAAAAATAAATTTAACACGTATTTCTTGAAGTATTCATAACAAATATGGAATGGGGTTAAGCATGCCAAATAAAAAGTTATGTGAGATATCAATTGAGCAAAGTGATGTGGCTATAGACCCATATCGATATATCCATGTCCAACTCTATAGTTGTGTACTTTGTGAACTGGAGGCTTCTCGAAACTAATACAGGTTTTTCTATTCACGAGTCTTGTCACATGCTGGTGCATAAAAAAAACGTATTTCAATCAATTTATTAATTTGAAATTGTGTGATAAATGAGTCATCATCAACAGAAAAATATTATTTTTATAATATCTTCTGCACGAGAAATACACCCTTAGTTGATATGAAAAACACAACTGGGCTCTTATTGAAAAATTATAACAAATCGCAATATATTACCAATTCTAAAATTATTGAACGAAAAAAAGTACATCAAACAATATGAAGCAAATTTTGATAAAATTATTTCCTAGACTACGATTCCGGTCTTCGATTGATAATATTTTTCGTTAGGAATTGAATAAATATAACCTACCTCAAAATACCTATATTTGTCATATTATTTTTTGTTTTTTTCCATATAAAAATTTTTGAACCCACCACCGTTAGTAATATAGGCTTTTTGGCATTAGATTAGTGATGTTTTACACACCAGTGACATCGGCTAAGATGAGAGAGATGGAGAAAATCGCTATAATCCGAGCGATCATGATTGGTAGCGAAATCGGAGAACTTAACGGCGAAGCACTGTGAGATTCACTGAGTGACTGGCCATTGACTCTGAGAGTACCATTTATATGCCTTCATCTTGCAAGTGGTCATTCGTTGTGCTAAACAAAGCTCGCAGTTTCCAAATCGACCATATTTTCAGCCAGCACAACGTGTTTTTTACCTCTCGTGACCTGCGTTGGGTAGGATTTCATTTCGGGTTATAGTGCTTCTAGTCCAGTCTATAAACATACTTGTTACAAATTCCACTTCGCCTTCTCGAAAATTATGGTAGAGGTGTCATTCGATTCAAAATGACCCATAGAAACTTTTTGAAAAAATTCAAGTGGTGCTTAAAAAAATTTCATACGTGAAAAACAATTTTTAGTAAACAAATTTTTTCGTTTTTCGCGAATATCTCAAAAACTATTGCAGTTATCGCAAATTAAATGAAATCTCCTCAAAGAGCAGGAAATTTCCTAAAAAAAAGTTCGTTCTCTCGGAACTCTACCACCTATATTTATAATTTGAATTTATTGATCAAAATAGTGCTCAAAACAGAAGATATGGCAACCACGCGCTCAGCACGATTTTCTTGTATTTACAACAACAAAAAATCTCATTATATATGAATATTAAGTAAAGAAAAAACGAATGAACAATAATCCATAAAAAAAAATGTTTGTCCACAATTTTTCGGTTACTTATGCTTTTGTTAATTATGTAGTTTTTACTATTTGTAAATTACCTGTGTAATTTTCAAATTAAAACCTGCGATTTTTTCCACTTCTGGAATCCAATTTTCAAAGGGCTTATATAATTTGTACATTTTGGTTTTTCACTTCTTTATTAACAATTTAAGTGATTAAAAATTATAAAACCAAATGGGGCTAGCAATATTTTCGATTGTTTCACTTCATAATCACTGACAACTATTTTTTTTTTCTCTATTTTTTACTGCAATTGTTTAAAAAATGTTATAAACAAACGCAATGTTTATGACATTACAAAAAAAATCTTTTTGAGAATTTGACCATGATCACGATTTATAAAAACCCTATTGTTTAAAAATGCATTTTTTTAATTAACAATATTTTTTTGTTGCTAAAAATTGATAATAAGGAACCATTTTTTCAAGTGCTCTTCAAATTCTGAAGAAACAATAGTTTATTTTTTATTTGTTTATTCAATAAACAATTCGAAGTAAACAAATAAATAACCGTACTATATTTTTTCAGATACTAAAAAATTTAAAACTATCATGCATGACTTTTTGAGGAATTCTTTTATTTTTTTATGTAATTTCACATTCACATTCTCATATTTTTAATCTTGCCATTTTTATAAAAGCTCAATTTATGTATTATTTAATGTGGTATGAAAATGACATGAAGGAATAGTTTGAAGTTATTTGTACTGCAATTACAAAATAATGGCATGCTCAAAAACATGAGAATATTTGGAAATATATAAAAAAGAGAAAAACATTTTTTCCCTCAAAAAGTCATGATCAAGGTTTTTTTAGTATCTAAAAAAATATAGCTTGGATATTAATTTGTTCATAACAAATTGTTTATTAAATAAACAATTAAAAAAAAAACAAAAAAAACATTTTTTTTCGATAGTAAAATTCTTTTAAAAAAATATGATAATGTCCTGAACAATGCATTTGTTTATAACAGGTTTTAAACAATTAGAGTGAAAAATAAAAAATATATATATAATTTTTTGTTATTATAAAATGAAACAAACGGAATGTGAAACAACATTTTTTTATAGCTCTATTGGTTTTATGATTTTCAATAAAAGAGTGGAAACATTTTCAAATAGTTTTCAGTGATTATAAAATGAAACAATAAAAACGTTAGAAAAAAATTATAGCTCTATTTGGTTTTATCATTTTTTTATTCCATAAATTGATATTAAAAATGGGAAACACAAAATTTACAAATTTTATAAATGGAGATCTATGATGAACACTTTGAAGAATGGATTCCAGAAATAGAAAAAACTCAGGTTTTCAATTTGAAAATTGCACAGGTTTTTATGTATACTCACACAAATAAATGCATACTACTTCCGATTATAAAAACAAACACTCTTCAATTGTTAACTGGGCTTCTTGACTTCCTAACTCCCCAACCCCTATATTCCCATCTAGCTTTTGCCACGACAGAAACCTAACTTCAACTCGATCGAACCATCAGCCCTCTCTTTAAAAAACCTTGTTTATGTTTCCAAAAAATAGCAACACTGTGACCCTCTTGATAAACAAGAAAATTGATTTACCCTGCGTAGTATTCGATACATTTTCAAGAATATTAACAACGCGTTATTGGGTACTCTAGGTTCTGAAAGTTTCCCTTGGTCCTTACCCTTACTAGAGAACAACGAAACTTGAGAACATAGACCACGACGTTACTGCGAGTAGGGCGTTGTTGAGCGAAGCACTGCGCCATCTACAGGATTATTCAACCTCAAAGTGGTTGTTTTCAATTTTGTAATGAGGTATTACAAGTTTTCTGTTATGAAGGATAGCGAACATAGGTAGGCAATCTGGAAAGTGAGGAGAAAATAATTTTATTTGGGATATCTTCACTCTTGAAACTGAAGGGTTTATTGGTGAGCAGAATATAAAATAATATCTTGATATTACTCAGTAAAAGTTCATGGATATGGTCAACCTTGTGAGCAATGATGAATATTTTTCAAGCAACAGAAATAAAATTTCAGGAGATTATTCAATATTCTCAGTACCAATGACTAATGAACGGTATAAGTAATTTGTTAAAAATATCTGTATGTTCATATTTGATTCAATTATAAGTCATATAATTGAAGAAATGTAAATGTATTATATCGTGTTCAATTACTCATTTCCGAGAATTGTAAAAAATTGATACTTCCTCATTCTCTAAGTAAATCATATTCTCTGAAGCATTTCAAATAATTATAATGATTTTATTTTGTTTGAAATATATCATCGATTACGTTTTTTCGAGGGGCTTCATGAATCATCAAGATTTTGAGTTTCGAATAAGGAGATTCTGTTAAATCAAGAAATGTGTTATCATGTTGATAATGATGTGGCTATGTCGCGTATTTGCTGTTACATACATTGACAACAAGTTTTCTCTGTTCAGGACATAAGAGTAGGAAAAAGGATGGTTTCAGAGATCCAAAATAACTGTAGGAATCAGACTGAAACAAATTCTTCAAACAATTATAACAAGGTATATTTTCTTGACAAAAACTCCAATTAATTATACATATTGTTCGGTTTAGGCATTACTTCCTGAGTAAAATTCGTAAGACAGGTGATTTATTGAAATATTATCTATATAAAAGTTGCAAAATATCGGATATATCATTGACTGAATAAAAAACAAGTAACGTCCTGGCCAAATCACTTCGCCGATTGATGTCAGCTTTTTGCGCTTGAGCATACTGAACTGTTTCTGATTGGCCACTGACTTCCACGGAATTTACATTTTCAATCAGCAGCCATCCGGAAAAATAAGCCACCATGTGCTTCAATTGTTGCTTTTTGTTATGTGCATTTTCTAAATATTGGCACACGTTCACGAAAACAATTACCTTGTAGATATGTTTTCAATTTAAGGATAGTGCTGCAGCATCACAAGCCTAGTATCCACTTGTTGGGTATCAGCGTATCGTAGTGCCATTCCGTATCAATGATTGTTCCAGCAGCACTGGCCGCAGCTACATATATTTTCATTAATACAAATTAAACCTTGGGGAAAAAATCGTCAAACGTATAGTTGAAGCAGTTTATTGGCAGATTTTTTGTTCCAGCAGCACTGGCCGCAGTTGGTTATATGTTCATTAATAACGTTTTATCGAGAAATAAAAAACGCAAATCACCACATTGGTGAAATCACGACGAAAATGTAAACATATAGTCAAAGCAGTTCATTGGCAGATTTGCGGTTTCACCAGATTATACAAAAAAAATTCTCGGATTATTAGTGATGCTAATGTTTTGTTAATCTTATATAACTGCAGTACAGAAATCTGTAACATTCTTGATAATTCCATTAAAAATGGAAAATGTCCGAGGCAAAGTACCTTGTAGGACTTTGCACGTTTATCCATGTATTCTAACGTCCGTCGAGGCAATAGCCAGGGAAATAGTTGTTTTTTGATGGATATGCGACCAACATACAGCTATTCTATAGGTTTTTGTAGTCAGCTGTCTTGAGAAATAAGACATTTTGCATTTTTAAAGAAATTATGGCGGGCTATCAAGAATGTTACAGATTTCTGTATTGCAGATATTTCTATCCTGAGATTCAGGATGACATTCGTAGTTGGTTAGTTTCAATATGTATATGTATCATTCTTATTGTTCTTCTTTATATGACTTGGTCTATAAGAATTGTTTTCTTCTGACGGAGCATATTTTGATTTGATGACGTGAAGTGATTGGGACTATTTCAAAAATATAATTGAACTATTTGTAAAAAACAGCTATATGGCTCGTTAGAAAACTGAAAGACTCCCTCAACAGAAGTTACTTTTTCCACAAGCTAACGATTTTCTGTTTATTCTCGGTCAGTTTCAAGCTCCAAATAAATCTTCGTAATGTCTTAATGGATATAGTTCACGCAAGGTGAACATCAAGGGTGGAACAAAGAAAGGGATCAGGAGGTTCGTGAAATCCTCCTTGGTCGCTCATACTTTTTCAATAAATACTTTCGATTCTTACAGTGTGGGGCAGTTCAGCAGAGTTTTTCGATGTTTTCAGGAAGTGAAAAGTGAATGAATTGTTAATCAATGAATACACATATATTAAAAATTCTATGGTAGATTATAGATTGCCGAAAAAAATTGTGTAAACGAGCAATAATATATTCGACTGCTGTGGAGCGCAGATTTATTGTCTTAGGAAATGTGGGATTATCTATATCAATCAATCAGGTAATTTGAGGATAATGAGGAAATGTATCGTCAGTTTTGGGATAACGAATTTGACGATATTGAGTTTCTGAAGCTTCCTTCAATTTCCTTTTTGTTTCAATGGGTTTTGTCAATAATTTTTTTGTATTTTCAAGCCCAATATATGTTTCGATTATTTCGATAAAACTAACCAGTCATGGTAGATTGTCTATCTGACCTTTCACAAATCCTTTTCCAAAAAAAAACTGTGAATACTCACAACAAAACAACTTAACTTTTTCATTTATTATCAACCACATAACAACATAAACGTTGAAAACTTTGGGTAATAGTGACTCACTGAGCTGCAAAGTGACGTCTCTCTCTCTCTCTGATTCCACTCAGCGCAATATGGAAATACCCCCTTGCGAGAAATCCATTCGGCCTCTAACCGTCGTAGACAAGGGGGTTTTATCGAGGGAATGCAGATTTGACTTGCTCTAGGCAATACTGCATCCCATATTTTTTCTGCAAAGCACGTCTATGACAGCGGGACTCTCACGAACATAGAATGTATCATTCACACAGTGTTCTGGGTAGGCCTTGTTACTAACTCCATACGCCACCTAGGAGCAACACTGTTAATTTGAACGAAACGGCGAATCGTCGAAGAATATCCTGAGCCCAGCTTCGAAATTTATAATTTAAATTATCACTATTCAAATTAAAAAATTCTGTCCGGACTGAGAATCGAACCCGAAACCTTCCGCTCCTGAGGCGGGCGCTAAACCACTGCGCCACTCCCAGCAAAGTGACGTCAGCTGCCGAGTGCGGTGGTTGTCAATCAATCAATCAATATGTACTTTATTGTCTGAAGAAATAAAATTCTCATTGACAAAGCATAGTTTACAATTTATAATAATGAACAATGCAATAAATAAGAGTATATGTAGAGTATACGTAGGTATACATGTATAAAATCGATCCATAAACGAGAAACAATCACATCTGACAATATAAAAAGATAAAATATTAAAAAATAGTACTCAATCACAGTTTGGTTAGAGAGATAGAGAAAAAAATTATTGTCGTCAAGAAGAAAATAAAATCATATGGACAAAGCACTTACATAAATCTAAAATTATATCTATATATAACACGGTCATGACACTAAAAAGAACGAAGCAACATGAGTATGATATTGGTTTATGAGATTAATTGCTAAGATTAATTGATAAGATTGAAGGTAGAAGAGTAAAGGGTTAAAAAGTGTCAGAATAAAATTCTTCCAAGCTATAATAAGGTCGATCACATAGTAATAAATGCACAGCCTTTTCGAAATGATCATTGTAGGTAATATCCCTTATATAATCTGGTGAATGGTTGAACATCTTGCAACCATTGTAGATAGAAGAGTCCTTCACCAAGGACGAATTTGGTCTTGGTAAATTGATACTGTTATGCTTGCGAATAGAGTAATGGGAAGGAGTAATATTAAAATTATACAAATATCTTCTAATTGAACATACTGTTTCAAGGATGAAAATGGCGAAAACAGTATGTATTTTGAGGAATACAAATAATGGTTTACAGGGATCACGTGCCTTTGCTGTAGATGAATATCTATATGCCCGTTTTTGTAGTTTTATGGTGCTTTGTAAGAGATTGTTATTGCATACTCCCCAAAATGGAATTCCGTGTCTTAGGTGGGACTCTATCAAGGCATAGTAACTTGTTTTTGCTACTGAGAGTCCGAGCTCTTTTGTTACAAGTCTCACAGCAAAACATCCAGAGGCTAATTCCTCATTTAAATTAAAAACATGATGTTCAAATTTCAATTTATTGTTGATGAATATTCCCAGAAATTTAGTGTTATCGCGGCTCTCGATAGAACCATTATCTGATTTAATATTGCTTAGTTCACACCTGAAAGATATAATGTTGATTTTCATTACAGTCAAAATAGGACGATTAGAATTACACCATTGTTTTATTAATTTTATGTCGGTAATGATTTTTTCTTACAGAGAGTTAGCATTTTTGTCTTGCCATAAAATGGTAGTGTCATCGGCAAAAACTGTGAATTTTCCTGATATATTTATGCTAAACAGATCATTAATATACAACAAAAAATGGGTGGGGCCCAATATAGATCCTTGGGGTATACCACAAATAACAGGTGCACTATCTGATAGGGTAGTGGTCTTACTATTTGGTAGCGATCGGTTAAATAAGACTTCATCCAGTCGTTAACTACACCTCTAAAGCCTTAGTGGGAAAGCTTAGCTAACAGTATCTCGTGATCAACACAGTCAAATGCCTTTGAGAAATCACAAAACATTGCCGCCACAGATCCACCACTATTGACTTTTTCCTGAAGCAAAGAGAAAATGGCATCACTGGTATTTTTTTAATGAAAACCGTACTGATTTGGAGAAATTATGGAATATTTTTCAGAGAATTCTGTTATTCTATTTTTAACTAACTTTTCAATGATTTTATCTAGAGTAGATATGAGAGAAATTGGTCGGAAGTTTGCTAGCTCGTCATAATTACCTCCTTCATATATAGGTATGACAATTGATGGTTTTAGGAAATCAGGGAAAGTCCCTCTGCGAAATGAATTATTAATCAGTGTGGCCAATACATCAAGAGCCTGATCTGGCAGATTTTCAAAAAAATGTATAGAAATTTCATCTATTCCATGGGTTTTTTTATTTTTAATTGATTTTATAAGTTATTTCAGTTCCCTAGTATCAGTATCATAAAGTTAGAAAGATTGAGGAATAGGGGGATTTGTAAAGTGGTCCATAGGATTGATATTTCTTGATAAGTCTTTAGTTAATGAGCCAGCAATAGTGCAGTAATGATTGTTTAGTTGTAACTTCAGATATACTGCCTGAATTTGTAAAGAAATAAAAACTATTGCAATATTCGTTCTATCGCAATATTTTCAACTGTTGGTCAATCTCAATTTGCGTATTTATAACACTTTTACGAACTTATGTAGATATGTCCCAAGTACGTTTTGAAAATATTGTCACTGGACTTGTGAACTATTTCGGCAACATATGGTGCTGCTTTGGAGAAAACAACATCAGTTTCTGCGGTTTCTGTGACCCAAACCCCCTGCTACTTATGCACAAAAACCAGATGAGAGCGTGGTAAGAGAAGCGTGAACATAAGGTAAAACGGTAATGGGAATGGATGGAGATAAATTTGCAAAGCAGTGCTGGTCGGATGTGCTTTGTAGTTGAAATGTAGAGATAAACCTTCTTGCATTTCGGAATATATCACCTAAATAATTTATATCTGTATTAGTTGGAATTTGTTTCGGATACCGGTACAAGCGATCTGACCTAGTTTCTTGAATTCTGTAAAATATGAAAAAATCTGGATCTGAATGAGTTTTATCGTATGTTTTTAGGAAAAAATTAAACCTGTTTTCTAAATCAGCGTGTCTTTTGGGTATGAGAATTCAATTTATTTCGCATCGTTTTCCAATCATAATCCCTGAGAATTGTAATTTTTTAAATATTTTGGGTTTGGCTGAGAGATTATACGAGCAATTCATTTTTCCATCAGATTTTAGAGGTGTTTGCGATTTTTTGAAAAAAACCTCGAACTTAATACATCTATACTTATTATGTCTTGATTGTTGAAAACAATAGCACTATCTTCCACCATTTTCCAGTCTCCCTGACAAATAGGGAAAAAAAATCGGAAAAATGGGAAATACTTCATTGTACTCGTATTTTTCAGACTTTTTATCATTTTTCTGATGGTAGTCAGAATTATCTTGTATATGGTATACAGCTTTTTTACAAAAAAAATCCCTGAGCTGAAAAAACAATTTTTATATCGAAAATTGGAAAAGAGTGTTTTTTGACCTGAAATAAGTGGGTTTTGGCGCAACAACTCAGTAAACTGAAATGCTTTGATCACTGATTTCCTAACAAATCAAACCTAAAATATTGTTAGCTAGTTTTTTGCCTACTTTCTCTAGCAGATCAAATGAAAATATAATAACCAGCCACAATACCAAAACTCATCTCAACTATCGTAATGGAACACGTAAAACACCCAAAACACTTGCATAGACGTATGATGGAGGCATGATAAAGGATGTAAATTATCTGAGGGAATAGACTAAATGCCAGAGTACACCCCTCACCATCAGCGGGGATGGCCCCCACTGTTTCCTATGAATTCGTGCGGGACACTTGGCTCAAGACCAGTACCCTCTCTATATGGCAACTATGGAGATAGGTACATTGGATCCTACTTCTTACCTCTACCCCATCATATTTGAATATCCCAACTGTATCGCGATTGCATATATTGTATATATGAATGTATTGTATTTAGAAAATTCCTACCATAGCTGTAAGCAATATGACGAACAGTGAATAATATTACTACTTATGTTAAACTTATATATATATATATATATATATATATATATATATATATATATATATATATATATATATATATATATATATATATATATATATATATATATATATATATATATATATATATATAATTCCTCAATTTCTCGGAATAAAGGTCTCAACTACGTTTCGACATGGTATTTGTCATCATCAGGTTAAAACACTAAAATAAAAAATATGGAGTTTGAACATATTCAACTTATTTTATTTTATTTTATTCTTATGTAACCTATAGGAAATACATTCCATTAATTGATTACAATTTCAACTATAAATGAATTAAGTGAGCTCCAAAACCTAATAACAATATAATAATATAAAAAATTATTCCGTTATATTAGCAGTTTCTGAGAGTGAATATTATCATTATACAATTTTTTGACAAGTGATTGACAAGTGAAGAATGTGATTGACAAGTGAAGAATGTGATTGACAAGTGAAGAATGTCTATTTATATATACACATATATACCCATACACATTATATATAGTTATCAACTGAAGGAGAGAAAAATAATCCAAATTAAATTATTTTAAATTATTCTAAATTGATTCCGACATTAGCTTGTCATTAGTTTGTAGAGAGGTGCGTTTTTACCTTGATTTGCATGTTTTCGTTTCGATTGGTTTGATTTATATGTAATCTTGAATATGCTTATATCATTTTCAAGTTAACGATCTGTGATAACGTAAAAAGATTTCGTTTCTGAAAACAGAAGGATTTTTTGATACCATGGTGGGATCTAAATCATTTATGACTTTGCATAGTCTATAGAGCACTGAATTCTGGCCAAGATTAGTGTAAGCTTTAGGGAGAGCGAATAAAGATGTAGTTCTGTGATTATAATTAGATTGCCAGTAAATTAATTTTCCTAAGAAATACGTGGAATTGATTTCATTATTAAGTAATCTGTACATAAATAGTGCAGAAGCAATTTCTCGCCTGTCCTCAAGTTTGATGAGATTAAATTCTGTCAAAAGAGTCACGTAAGGTATATCAATGCAGTAAGTTCCTGTTTTTTTAAAGTAGAGATATCTGAGGAATTTTTTTTTTAATCTTTCCAAGTTCATTTTTGTATTTTTCGTAGTACGGAGACCAGACGATAGAGGCGTATTCCAGAATGCTCCTGACATAATATAACACATATAACACAATATTGAAATGTATGCACTAAAATAATTCTTTAAAAACATATGGCTCGAAATATAACACGTTATTTAACTCAATATAAAAATATCTATAACATTTATGAGTATTCACTTACAAATTATATTCTTTGAATTCTGCGCTCGCATCGTACGAACGTTATTGTAGGTGTGTGACTGAGTCGAATTTATCGGGAATGGTTTGTTTATGTTGAAAAGGGAAACATTCTCAATTGAATATTGATGGAAAGATTTTTCTGTGAATTGAAAAATCCACGATTAAAATGGAGTTATTTTTTGTGAATTTCTAACAGAAAACAACTACTTCCCCGGCTAAAGCCACGCTGGACATTGAACTACATCTGATAGATATTCTGAAAAGGCCCTAACTCAAAAGAAAAAATCTGAAATTGAAAATTTGCATTTTCATTCAGATAGTTATTTGATTTTCTATTCCAGTCTTAATTCAGAACTCATAGAGATGAATGAGGCAAAGAAGAATGTTTTCCAAAAGAGAGTACTCACCAGAAATCGTTCGTAACATTGACGCAGGAGAGACATCGCATTCACTAGGTCTTCAATACATTTTTGTCGACGAAAATCTATTTCACGCTTCCACGATCATCAGGAAGGCCGGAAGAAATGGGAAACACATTTTCAAGAAGCAATCTCACTTTGCAAAGATGGAAAAAGTTAAAATCATTTCTTTTGGAGAGACACTTTGAAATTAGTGTTTTCTGACATTGAAACCTGTCATGGGGTATGATAGATTGATTTGTTGAAAATATAAACAGGATGTTCATAAAATCAGATGTGGAATCATCTGCGACTGAAAGATAAACTTTAGTCACTATCTTCCATCGTCAAGATAACCTCTTGTGGGTTTGTTTATCTTTCATGCATTTTTACCCTCTTCATAAGTACACCAGATTGTTTATATTGAGTTCTAGTATATGAGCCGGACTGTATTTTTTTGGCAGCATGTAAAGATCAGTTTTCATCATTATTGCTATAAACAAAGGTAAAAAAGGTTGTTATAAATCTGGCTTGAATTTTTGATATCATTTCTATTGGGGTCTTCTTTAATACGTATCATTTCAAGGAATGTTCTTACTCTTGGATTCCTTTCTTTGGTCAAAATTTCAACGTTGTTAGTGTCAAACTTATTTTGATTTTTTTTTCGTGTTTGGATAAGGCTGTAGTGTCGGTTTTTGAGTATTTGTAGGCTTGTTGTAAGAATAACAAATGTCACAATAACTTGTTGACAATTTGGTTGGAGTTGTCGTTCTTTATCAGTGTTTATGTTTTTCAATCTATCAATAGAAATGGCTCCAAAACTGAGTATACAAGAAAAAATAGAAATAGTATTGCTTATGGCTAAAATTATCATAGCACAAGAGAAGTAGCTGAAATTTTCAATAGAAGGCATCCAGATCAAAATGTGCATTTCAGTACGGTGCAAAGATATTCGGTTGAAAACAAATATAAAAGTGTTCGCGTTCAGCCTGTTGTAAATAAGGAAAATAATGTTTTACTGACAGTCACTGAGACGCCAAGAGTTTCGACGAAAATTATGGCAGAAAAGGCAAAAATATCTCAAACCTCTGTTAGACGAATTTTAAAGCAAAATCACTTTCACCCATACAAACCAAAATTTGTGCAAGTACTGCGAGATAGGGATTAAGACGCTCCATTTAATTTTTTTGTATGGTTCCAAGGAATGTTAGAAGACAATCGTGATTTCTCAAATCATGTGCTATTTTCTGACGAAGCAACTTTTACCTCAAATGGTGTCGTCAGTTCTCAAAATTATAGATGGTGGGCAGATCAAAATCCTCATTTTATTATTGAAGCCAAGGAACAATATAGTTCCAAAGTATGGTGTGGAATTTTAAATGAGCGAATTGTAGGTCCCTTCTTTTTTAGGCAAAGTTTAAATGGAGAACGGTATTTGAACTTTTTACGGACCGAGATATCTACATTTATCGACGACCTACCATTACAAGAGCGGATTCGTTCATTCTTTCAACAAGATGAGGCTTCTATTCATTCTACGAATGAAGTGCGGAAGTGGTTGAACAAACAGTTTGGTGAGCAGTGGATAGGTCGATATTCAGGTAATCCTTGGCCTGCTAGATCTCCAGACCTAACGCCGTGTGATTTCTTTTTATGGGGTTACCTGAAAAGCAATGTTTAAAAACAACGCCATTTCGAAATATAGAACATTTAAAAATTTGTATAAGAAATTGTGCAGCATTGATCAACAGAACTATGTTGAAAAATGTTCGCCGCGAAATGTTTTCCAGAACAATTCTATGTATGAAGCGCCAAGGTGGTCACGTAGAATATTGAAAATTTTACATTGTTTGTTTATTGAGTTTTTTTATTTTTCCACATCCACCTAAACAATACTAAATTCAATTAGGATAAATGATGTATTATTAAGTTCTAATTACAAATATTAGTTGCTTTTTATTTCATTTACGGGTTGAGAATATTGAATAAGCTCATGTGCATCAATATACAGGGCATGACTACACCTAGTGACAAGACTAAATCGTTTTTTTCATAATTAATCTCCCGCAAAATGTCTATTCTACAAATATTTGATTAGTTTTGTCCCAAACTTATGGGATTTAGGTTATTAAAGCAGTTTCGAGATGAAACAAGAATGTATTGTGCTTTTTAAATCGACTGATACGTATGGGTATTCACTTTGTATGTGCTATTCTGTTGATTCTAATTTATTCTATTTTATTCCATTTTATTTTTATCATAATTTAATTAATTGTAAAGATCAGAATTCTGATTTCTGTATGTACCCTTCTTTTTTATGTATAACTTTATACTATAAATAACACCTCCAATTTTTAATAAACTGACGTCTAGTGACTAACATTAATATTGTTTGAAATTCATTTTATGTAATGTATGTTTTTGTATATATAGACTTCTACTTATATGAATAATTTGACGTGTAGTAACCTGCTCTACAAATTTTGTGTTATAATGATGATAGTACCCTCCATACCGCTTTCTCTTCCAGGGCCCCTATATCAGCCCGTGAAACCAGAAATGAACGAGGAAGAAATGTTAATAATATAAATATGGACTTAGCAACAATTCTCGAGTGGGGATCTAATAACTTGGTAGAATTCAATGCAAACAAAACACAAGCATGTCTTTTCTCTAGAAAAGCCGATCTCACTGTGCCTAACATAACTTTGTCAGGAGTAACCATACCACTGAAGTCATCCATATCGATGCTTGGTATTACTATCAGCAATAACCTTTCCTGGGAAAATCACGTGAGGTCCATTGCCAAAAGTGCATCCCAAAAACTTGTTTTTTTTTTCGCCAAGAGCATTCCACCTCCACTCAGCTGCTTATGATCTATAAGGCACAGATCCGACCTGTCCTGGAATACTGTTCCCATATTTGGAGCGCGGCACCTAAACATATCCTGAGGCTATTGGATTCTGTCCAAAAAAGGGCAATTCGTCTCGTCGGTGATGCCTCGCTTACAAACTCGCTCACTTGTCTGGAACACCTAGAAAAGTTGGCGATTTGTCTCTATTTTATAGATATTTTCATGGGCGATGCTCTTCTGAAATATCAACCATCGTTCCTGCTTTGGCAGTCTCTTCGAGACTAACCCGTCAAGTTCAGTCATCACACCCCTTCGTGGTCACTTTGGAGACCTGCAGAACATCACTTTCCAAAGACTCGTTCATCCAACGAACAGCGAGGCTTTGGAACTCATTGCCTAGGGAGGTGTTCCCCGAGGCATACAACCTCCAGAAATTTAAGAAGAACACCAACTCCTACCTTCTTTCCCTTGGTTCCCACGATGTTCTCTGAACATTACAGGATATCCCTTTTCGTGGGAACCAGAACATAAAAAAAAAATATTCAATATATTTTTGAATAT
Source organism: Gonioctena quinquepunctata (assembly GCA_018342105.1). Classification (NCBI taxonomy): domain Eukaryota; kingdom Metazoa; phylum Arthropoda; class Insecta; order Coleoptera; family Chrysomelidae; genus Gonioctena; species Gonioctena quinquepunctata. The sequence goes on along the minus strand of JAFIRS010000223.1, from coordinate 426,242 downwards.
GTAACGAGGTATGTATAAAAAATAAGCATATATTCAATTGCTATTGATGTTCTCTTTTTTCTTTTTTACTGTTTTTTCACTTTGTCAATAGGAATTTCATTCTTCAGACAATGAAATAATTTTGATTTGATTTGATTTGATATATGTTTCTTAGTAAGGGTAGAGGAATAAAATGGATTTTTGTTTATTTTTTCAATCTGGTTCACAATTGGTACATGGGGTCCTCGTTAGATTCCAAACACATTTTCTCGATAAATGTTTTCGATATCTTGTCAATTTAACCCATTTTTCGGCACCACAGACAACTTTTTTTTAAATTCCCGCCAAATCTGAGGTCACGTGATATAAGTCGCAACGGACTTTTTTGTTGGCAGACATGCAGAAACGAACCGCCATTGGAGTGTTTCCCATATGTAGCCAACTTTAAGACGGACACTGTATATTACTTTTTAAATGTTTTTTTTTGTGTTGGGGTTATTTTAAATCCTTAATTGAAGTTTGTGTTGCGAAAAATATTTAAGGAAAATAATTTTTCAAATAAACGTTAATGACAAATTTGAATTGTTCTTAGTAAATTTTTCAGTCTAGAATTTCAATGCAGTAACGTATCGACACAAATTTACTAATTGAACCCTTATTGAACTGGTATCTGAAATTTTAGACTTTCAGGGGAAGAGAAATGTGATGTGAGTCCTACTGATTTTTGCGAAAAGAAAAATATCCAGCTCAAGGCGTATTAATATTTTAATACCTTCAAAAACCTCCTGGGAAGGGTCGTTCACCAAATTCTAAGACCCCCGAAGACAGGACGGAATTTAAATTCGGGTTACAAGACTGAATCGATTTTATGTTTAAGTATAGGGTAGCAGAAGCTTCGAAGTGGCTGAAGGGTGGATTGGAATTATTTTACATTCGAGACGGTTTTATATGACTCTTGAAGCGTGGGAAGGGAAAGATTGATGGTTCTATGAGGGCTCTAACGATATTTTCATCGAAATAATACTGTGCTTTGTCACCAGGGAATCCTATCCCAAGTTGGAAATTGGACGCGAATACACGAAAAACATCAATAAATTACAATCTGCAAAAAACAAATGTATCTTCCCAAAAATCAGACACCTAATATTATGGAACTGAGTGGACTGAAATAACACAGGTTGCATTAATTTTCTGCTGTTTCGGTTATTTCACAGATTTTCCATATTTTTTTGTATATTCGAGAATATTTGTCAACCAAGACTATGCCGACAAAGAATATATCAAAAGAAAATTCCTCAACGACTGCAGAAAGGAAGCAATCGTGAAAAATCTTGAAGCAGTGATCAAAAATAACGAACTCATTGTGAACGGTATTTGCTTTTCATATAACGACTTGGTAGGGGATTGGAACATTTACGAAAAAACTTATAATGGTAACAACTCACCTAAAAAAGATCAAGGATTCGCATCTTCCAGCCCAATGAAAAAAAAAACGTAAACAAGACGAAGAACTGAAAAAACAAGAAACAAAAAATTGCTGAAATAAACACTCGTTCTCAAAGGAAAACTGATTAGATCTCTATTATAATTCCTGGTACGTATTTCGTGCATTATTTTGTATTGTAAAACTTTATTTCAATTTTTTTCTATCTATATTTGTCAATATATTCATTGTACTATTACTCTGTATATACGTTAAAAAAAATCTGAATATATATATATGTTATGTTATGAAATGTTATGAAATAATAAAACTTATAATTATCATTATTATTATTAGTTAATTTTATTAGTATCGTTAATGCTATGTTATTTTACAATTTTCTTCACCTTTTTTCACTACTATAGAACCTTATACTATGCTCTAGTCGATACATGTCTTTGGAGAGAACATTCCTGAAGTAGTTCAGGTATCAAAATTATATATCCAACAATACATCTAACAAAAATCCATTATTAAACCATATCAAAATTGAAATTTATGGAAAATATTGAATTAAAGCAAGATCAAAGTATAGATAAGTTTTGAACATCCTGTATGACAATTCACATGAACAGAAAACCCACCAATGGGATTCGAAAGAGTTTGTGTGGAAAAAGTATTGATATAGAATAAAATGTAAGGGCAGAAATTGAAAAAAATATATTTTATATGAATCTGTAAATAGTATGTAAGAGTTAGAATTAGATATCATTCATAAAATCATCAACATTAATTAGAATAGCAAATAATTCGGTAGGAAGTGATACAAACTCGTAAATTAGTCAAACAATAAAAATTGGTGAGTGTTGCTATGGATCGAGATAACAAGGTTCTAGAAGATTGAAAAAGTTTCGAGAAAGCCACGTACTAAATTTGAAAAGAAGCTTTCACCCATAATATAAGAAAACCTGATATAAAATTGCCGAACGAGGAAGATTTCTTGAAAGGCTGATCGGAGGAAGCACATAGAAAATAAAAATTCCATCTACCTGGTCCAGAAAATGAATCCTTGGAAGGAGTGCAGGGGAGCTGTCATTGACATCCCAGAAATACGTCCACAGGATTGGAAACGTCAACTGAAACGCAGCTACAAGGTATTCAATAACTGAACTCACCTAAGTGCAACTTTTCACATAAAACCAAGAACTTTAAGTGTTGTAAACCACTGGTTATTTTGTTTTGGGCTGAACAATCATAAAATTCCATACCCAAAAAACTGATAATACGTTCAAACTTTCTTCATAAAATTTTCATTATCACAAACATCAAACTGCACTATATTTTTTTGACATTGTTTTGCTAGTATAAGGTAGTTATCGCAGAGTAGGGTATATTCAAGTTTTCATCTGAATAAAGTCAACTACTTTGATTATTTTCTGCAAACCTTTGTTTATTTTTCAATTTCTTACTTTACTTTTCTCCACTGAACAGTTTTATTATCGAATCGATAGTGCCATAGCCGGCAACACCGATTACAGGAACTTACTACTGAAGAAGGAGTCATACATGTTCATAGGCGTACCTGACTGAGCTGGGATAAGGTAAATTTAAAATAAAAAAAGGTAACAAAACAGCCGGTGTTTTTCATTTGTTATGATAGGGTTTCAGAAATTATAATCTATGAAATAAATTCTTAAAATCATACAAATTATAAATCATATAAACAACCCATCATTACACTATATAACATATATATATATATATATATATATAGTGAATCTATACAAGAATGTGATGAGTACATTAATAGACGAATATTTTTCACAATAATATTAGTCTGCAAACTATGTTTGATATCATTATATTGAGTGAGTTTTGGAAAATACACAACCTAGAGATGTTCAATATCCCTGGCTTCAAAATTATTTATTTGTAGGGTGACCTTAACAGGGCAGATGGGGTAGATCTTGTTGTCAAATCTTTCAAAATAGTTTCAATGTATAGGTCTCCTGAGGTACGGTATTCGTGGGCCAACATTAAACATTTTGCAAAATGATCTATCGCACAGAAAACAAAGCGTCAAAATTGACAATGAACCTAGTTTTCCAAATGAAATCACAGTTGGTGTCCCACAAGGCACTTTTCTGGGGCCGATCTTATTTCTAGTATATATACACAGTATCGGTTATATTGAATCTATTGATAACCTTATTTCATATGCAGATGACACGGCAATTATTTTTTCTGGCAAAACTTGGCAACAAGTATATCAAAAAACATCAAATGGTTCGAAGGATATCCAGATATGCCTGAGCTATGATCTCCTTAGTTTGAATCTGGATGAAACCAAATTCGTTTGCTTCACACTTCTTAATAACGATCAACCAACCGAAAATATCCTAAAAATGTATACCTCTGAATGTCCAAAGGGAAAACAATGTGATTGCCATTCGATAAAAAAAAGAATCAAAGATAAAAAATCTTGGTGTAGTTCTCGATCAGCATATGAGATGAGACGAACATGCCCTATATGTTACAAAGCGACTTCGCCAGCTTACTTACAAAATGTACAATTTAAGAGAAATCCTAAACATAAAAAATCTGATGACGATATACAGATCCTTGGCAGCATTAGTTATTAGGTATTGTATCTCCGTATGGGGTGGTATATTTGACTGCAAACTGCAACCTGCACAGTCTCCAAGCCATGCAAAATACAATAATAAAAATTATTCTTAAAAAAAAAGATTTACTCAACAGAACAGCCCTATAAAGAAACTAAATTGTATAACATAAGATGTATATATATATATATATTCACCACCGTATCATTTGGATGTATACTAATAAATTCTTTACCATAGCGAAAATAAAAAAATACTAGATCTACAGGAAACCTAAATGTAATAATCCCCATTTTTAAAATAAACTCATTTTGCAATATACTTGATCGCAGTTTAAAAGAAAACCTCTCATTTAATAAATATAAAACTGATATAAAACAATTCATCAATCTTAACTATCTAACACTACTAAAATTACTATGAAAAAAAAAGGGCGTACCTATATATGTATTCACGTGTGTATGGTGTGTATTTATATGAGTATATATGAACGAACCTCCACGTGTAATATAAAAAGAAAGGAAAGAGAAAATAAAATTATTAATAGAACTAGTATCAATTTCAGCAAGAATTCCAATTATTCATATTTTCATTGTAAATAATATATTGATATGTATACATTCATTTTGATTACCTAATGAAAATCCAGAATTATTCCAAGGAGCTGCACAAAACAAGCGACTTGAGTGGTTAGGTGAACCCTCGGGATTATAAAGGATAACCGTTATAAATATGTATGTATACAAGGATCTTGTTATTATGGTTTACGAAATAAATTGAATTGAAAATTAATCGCTATTTTTCATTTTCCCTGTATACCACCAATTATTCCACAAATTTGATATTTTTTTATTGATTTCTAAGCAATGCAGGACATTTTATCAGGAATATATTTTTTGTCAAATCAGGAATGAATGTTTTTCCCATTTGTAAACTACTTTTTGAGTTACCCTGTATATTCATTCCTACATTTATTCATTCACTAGCGATTATCGACATTTTCACCTATACCATATCCAGCTTTATTCTAACCGGTATCAAATATGTGAATCGTGTTTTAACAACCCTGTTATTACCTTTTTCCTGGTGATTTTTGGTCCGTGGAAGAAAATGCACTCTACGAGAATCTGGGTCAGTAAGTGGAAGACGGTGAATTTCCTCTCGCGTCATTTGACAAATGAACTCAAAGGGAAACATCTGCTGACATGCTACTCATCCCCGGAGATAGCGGAAGAAATTAAGATAATCATTCTGCAATCACTTTGAAATCCACAGTCAGAGTTCCAGCAAGAGATAAAAACAATAATGGAAAAGAACTCGTAATTTGATTTAAGCTGTTGGTTAACCTCCGTGGCGTTGTTTTCTCCGATCGTGTTTTCTTTGTGGCTCAATGAATTACAGTGGGGTGGCGAAATTGGGAAAGACTTTCTGATGATGAAGAAGATGTTTCATTTGCTCTCAATTAAACTTCGTTGATCATAAACTTCAAGAGAAATTTTGTATTTTCGCCTGGTTTCAAAGGAATTTTCTATTCCCTAAGGGTTGAGAGAAGATTATCATCAGCCCCACTGCTTCCTAAAATTCATCTAGGGAAAGCATTAAGAGAATGGAGACCCCATTACTCTTTGGAGTTCAGAAATACCAAGTTTGTAGGCCTGAATGCTTCTTGTCTTATATGTTTAGCAATAAATCTTCAAGAGTGTATAGTATGGGGCAGTTTAGATTCGTTAGGAAATGTTCCAAGTTTTCCAATACCGATGAAAAAAAGATTTTGAATTCAACATGTTTTCAAAAGTGTAATAAATATTTTCTCAGAATTATTCCATAATGCTCTACGAACTGATTTAAGACGATGTTTTATTTCATGTATTTCATTTGTATAGTTATTGTTTCATTCTTTATATATCTAATTGTATATGATTTTTCAATCTTACATTTTATATCAATGTAATATATATTTTTCGTCAGTTGAATATATTCCTTGTTAATGTTTCCAATGCTTTTTTCACATTCGTAATCCTTGAAATTTGAATATTTTTATGTACTTGTACTGCACTATGGTAGCGAAAAACGTCTGGTACTTAAAAAATACAAGCTATGAACTAAAATTCATAAAAAAACAAGAGGCGAAAAAGATGAAAATTTGAGAAAAAAAACCAGAGGGTGTAGACTGAACCTAGAATATGTAAACATTCATTTCTCACTATTACATTTTATAGATGTTCCCATAACATAGTGAGTAGTATACTACATATTTTTTTGTTGTTTCGGGAAAAAAGTTAATGAATGTATTCCAGAATTTTCCCATACTGAATATATGGACGAACTGTTTTCGCATCTTACATTGGTAATTGGTTTCAATACAATGAATAATGAGATAATCGAGCTCTCTCTTTTCTTCGTTAATTACAAGGTCCATACATCTCTGCCACTTCTAGGCAATTACTGGCTCCGAAGAATTGTTCCGAAGTACTCGAAAATACAGGGGTAACCACCTGGGTCCATATTAATTGGAAAATTCGCTGGGATGTAGTTATAAATGGATGGAAGTGACATATCGTTTCTTTCATGTCTATTCCATTTCCAATAGGAATATATTTTTCAGGTGAAAAAATGCTGAAAGTATCTCCTATTTAATGGGGTGGTATATAATTTATGTCAGATGCTTATAATATCATCTAAAAACATAGGAGAAAAAACTGATACCGTAGTATTATCCAAAACTTAATCAGTAAGAGGATGAAATAACACTTCCCCAAATATTTATTTATTTCAAAATCGTTAGTTTTTTTTAAACAAAAACAGAAAAAAGGACGAATGGTGGATAGAACAAGAAAAAAGACGATGAAATAGAAAAAATATCCAACTTCAAGGAAAGATTCAGATTTTTTGAATCTGACCTAATGTCAAAAAATTATTTAAAAAAAATCGTTAACAAACAGTAATTATATCAAAATAAAAATCGAATCAAAAAATTGTTAAATGTCAGTTCGCTGAAGTTTGTTTCTACTACCAAATACCAAACAATTCCGTACGTATTTTCAACTTCCAATTTTTTTAATTCCTCATTTAGAAAAATCAAAGGAATAATGAGAAATGTGTCCATTGCATTTCTCAAACAGTGTAATGAACACTGATTCCAGTAATTCAGCCTTGTTAAAATGACTCAATAAATACCCAAATACCCCAGACAAAGCACAAAGCAACTGTCTATCCAAGAGAACACATTGTGTTACTTTGAGAGATGAAGTGTCGAATGCTCAGCCCGTTCATTTTGGTGTACCCCAGGGTCCCATCTTGGGTCATCTCCTCTTATCACCCAATTCGTCCTAGAATTCGGTTACAATGATTCAAATGGAAGTAAATTCAAGATTAATGAAGCTCTCAGAAAATTTCCAAAAAAAAAAATTTCATATGGTGCTTTATTCCTTTTTTTAAGTTCACCTGAGGCATTGTTAATTTAAACTATAAGATTCTTCAAGCCAATAATTTTTCATTCATTCGTAGGATTTTCAGTTCATGGTATATTATTATCTTCATTATTTTGTATTTGCTAACTTTTTTATAACCTGAGTTTTTTCAAAAGATAATTTGACCTCATTTATATGGGAAAATTTCTGGCAAATATTTATTCCAACCCAACTATTAGGAAGTAGAGGGTATTTGAATATTATGTTTTAAGAAAAAACCAACGATTTGGTTTTATAATGTTTTTAAGGTCGTTGTTAGAAATGACGAAACGGTTTTGTGATGTCATAAAATCAACTTTATTTCAACAACAACAGTTATTACAGACACAGTTTCATTGGCTGATAAGAGCCATTCCAATGTAATATAATTATTCATCATGTTAGCTATACAAAAACAAAATATCATAGAAAAAGGAGAATTAAAAAAAATATATTGAAAGTAAAATACAATAATCTTTATACAACATTAATCTTGCTTCTTCCAGAGTGGAGTAAAATACACCTGGGCATATGTCGCCTGTTTTGTGCTTTTTTTTTGGCCCACTTGAAGAAGTATTCAACTTCTGTAATAACATTTTATATGCATATAACAGCAGTGGTAGAGAATGGAGATGAGAATTAAAAATGTAAATGAAAACAAAGAATAATACAAATTTATAAAACAAAAATTATAAGAAAATATAAAAATAATAATGATGGTACTAAAAATGACAATCATAATGATAATGATAATGCAGAGGAAGGGATAGCGATGCAGGATTTTGAGGTGAGTCTTCGAATCTTTTGTATTTTAAAATATTTTGAATGTTATCGGGTTCTCTAGTATGGAGGGTCGGTTTAAATTTACTTATTTTTTTTATTTTTTTCAGGTGTGTTGGGAGAAGGTTGTACAGTTTAGGTCCGAAGAAGAAAACAAATCTTTGTGTATGACTTTTTTTGAAGAGCGGAATTTTGATATGCAAGTTTTCGACTGATCTTGTGGTTTTTTGAGCGATAAAACTAAATTTCTGGATATTCGAAAACATCCATATCAAACATTGGTAGCTGTATAGGGACCTAATGTTAAATATTTTGGTTTCCCTGTATAGTTGCTCCGTTGGGAAACGTCTAGCTCTTTCAAATGTAATTTTCATTAATGAATTTTGAGTTGTTTGTAGGCAATTGATAGCATTATTGAATGCTCCTCCCCACACAACAATACAATATCTGGGTATAGATTCTGCCAAGGAATTATATAAAATTAACATATTTTTTCGAGAGAGTATATCCCTAAGGGTGTAGAATTTGAACATGAGAAGTCTCATCCTTTTTATAACTTGGGAAATGTGTTCTTCCCACCTCAGATGTTGGTCAATAACTACGCCCAGATATTTTATGGATGTCGTTTTTTCTATTTTTGGGCAGTTGCATGTCATATTCTTAGTGCAGGTGGGCATGTGTATTCTGAGTTTGTTGATAGGGGGTTGGTCATCAGAGTTTAATGAAAAGCACATAAATTTTGTCTTTTTTATATTAAGACTCAGTAGGTTATTGTTGAACCAGGTTTTCAATTTCTGTAGGTCTTCCTCAGCTCGATTGAAGATATTATGCCAACTATCATCTCTGAATATTAGAGCTGTGTCATCAGCGTAACAAATGACATGGCTATTGAAATTTTGAATTTGGGATTTAGCGTTAATGTATACAAGGAACAGAATTGGGCCCAAAACTGTTCCCTGTGGTACACCAATAGATATATTTAATGGCCCACTGAGCTGGTCCCCGATGTTTACTTTTTGCGTCCGTTGTGACAAATAGTCCCGCACAAGTCCAATGCATGGCCTCGAATTCCGTATGTAGAGAGTTTGTTCAATAGAATCTCATGTGAGACGGTATCAAAAGCCTTTGCTAAATCAATAAATACCGCTAGGCACTTTGATGATTTATCCAAGGCTTCAACTGTTTGACCTATAAAATCTATTATGACATTTTCTGTGCTGGAATTTTTGATGAAACCAAATTGTCGTTCAGTTAGTACATGATATCTTTTGAAAAATTCAATAAGTCGTTTTTTAAGTGATTGTTCAAAAAATGTTGATAAAGTATTGATAACAGAGATGGGACGATAATTATTCATTTCATTTCGATTTCCCAATTTAAAAACGGGGGTGATTCTAGATTCTTTCCATTGGTGTGGTATATTTGAGTTTTTGTAAGATAAGTTGATTATATGTACTAATGGTTTCAATAAATAGGGGTGAATATTTTTAATGAGGGTTGTTGTTATTCGTTCTGGACCTGGAAAACAATTATTTTTGAGTTTTGAAATTATTATTATTACCTCGTTTTCATCAATAGGTTCAAGAAATAAAGCGCCGTCACTGAAGGTTCTTTCAAAAAATTCTGTGGTAGATTACATTTTTCAATTTTTTTTGCCATATCCAATCCTATATTTGTGAAAAATTCATTAATAAATCAGCTTTTTCTTCATTATTTACTGTAGGTTCCCTGTTCTCTTTAATAATAGTGGTATTTTCTATATGATTTTTATTCGATTCGGTGTTAGAAATCTCCTTCATTATTCTCCATGTCTGTTTACAATTGCCCTTAGCTTCATCAAGCTTGTTTTTATAATATTGATTTTTTTTCGTTTGAGTAAATTATTAAGTTTGTTTCTGTATTCTTTATATTTTCTTTCGGAGTCTTCAGAGTATTTATCAAAAGTTTTTTTTTTCAGATTGTCCCTAGTTTTTATAGAAGTTATCAAACCTGCTGTGATCCATGGTTTCAGTTTACTTATTTTCTTATTTGAACTAAATGTTTCGGTTGCTTCTGTTATATATTTATTTAATACCTCAATAAAAGCGTCATATGATTTTTGTGTTTCATTGTGTTGTATATTTGCCATTGTTCTTTCTCTAAAAGATATTTTAATTTTTCATACCTAACCCTCTTATATGTATTGATTATATTTTGTGTTTCGAGATATATGAGTGTTGAATAGTGATCTGTCATATCACTATGGATAACAAATGATTCAAAATTGATTTTATTTTGTAAAATTTTGTTTTTTTTCAAGAAAATATAATCGATAATCGATCTTGATTCTTGAGTTTCTATCGTTGGTTCATTAATTAGTTCTGAAAACTTTCTTAGGAGTGAACCTCCTTGGATTTATGACAGCTTTATCACAGTTTTACGGATTTTGGGGCACATTGGGGGTTGTTAAAAACTCAACTTGCTCTTTTGCTTACCTGCTAGTTTCAATTAAGCAGTCGAATTTGAAAGTATATTCCACTACTAGTATATTCCACTACTATTTCCATTGCTAAGACATGAGAAAAGTTATTTTTCCCATATTTCATCGAATAATAAATGGAACACGCTATGAAAAATTATATAAAAATGGTCAATGATGAATTATAAGTTCGTATCTACCTTTTATCGGCATGCGTTCATGTCGATTTAAATTTCAATATTTGGAATTATTCATCGTCCAAAATACATTCATTCTCATAATACAAAAATTCGATTTCACCGTTGAATATTCATTTTTTTTTGTTCAAGCACGAAATTCGTGATCGTATCTTTTAATCCGCATCATTTTTTTTATAAATAGAGATAACCATACATTTTTTCCGATTCATCTGGCACCGTGTATTCTACCCGGAGGTAGATCGAGTCTCAAGGCAAAATACCACAGAATATTCGTGTTAAGTTCACCAGCTTCTTCGAATGCAAAAAAACATTGTCTATGAAGAGGCAACATTGAGTTATTCTAGAAATGAATAGTGATCACATCATAAACGATATTAATAATGTTCATCGATTTTAGTCATCAACTTGACCTCTGATTGTTCTTCACCAGAAATGACGAGATGGATCATGATTCACATCGCTGGAATATACTGGGTGTGGAAGTATTCTTCCGCCCAATTATATTTTCTATTTAATGATACTATTGAAAAAAATTATGAACAGAAAACTGATTAAGAGAAAAGACAGACAAGTAAACCTCCCACAATAAGTATTTCTCGTCCAATGCAAAATAATTCTAATAATACAATTTATTTACTATTTATTGTCAATGAAAATTTGTATAGGATACGTCAATAGAGGGAGTAAGATTCAAAATACACAAAAAATTACTGACAGCTGAATATAAAATAGATGGTACAATAGATATATAGATTTATTCATCCTTTGAGCTACATTATATAGATAGGACAGGTCATATTTCTAAGGAAGTTTTTGTGAAATGAAAAAATAAATAATAAAAGGACATGAAAACACATTGAAACACATCAACAGGTCAGGTCAGTTGAACTTCAAGATATAGATAAAACTAAAATAAATAAATGAATAACATATTAAAATATATTAAAATAAATTCGTCACAATGAAAGTGATCCGGCATTACCAACCTGAATTAACAGTTGTTACAGTGAACTTATCCGACAGTTTGTCATTCTGTTTCACCTGGAAATTTCTATTTATCGAGAACGATACAATAAACTGATTGATGTTTCCTCGAATACCCAGATCAAATAGTTTTTCTGATACGTATTTAATATTCAAGGTGTCGAAGGCTCTAGATACTTAAATCGAAAAAATTCCTACCACAATGGTTTTTTATCAATTAAATCATGTACTTGATGTACAAAGTCAAACCTTGCAGTTTCTGTCAAGTGGTTTTTTCTAAACCTGTATTGGCACTTTGTCATTTGATCAAATGTTTCCACGAGATATAATTGTTTCAAAGATTTTTGAGAATATACTTATTATAGAAATGGGAGGAGTAGTTTTTTCTGATTACTCTCGTTTCGGACGTCCATCGTCTTGATGGATTTAGAAGGTTTTCACGACGTTTCGAATGCTTGTATCTGCAATCGTCTTCAGGTGAATACTGACAAGTTTAAGTGCTACTTACCAATTTATATGACTGCCGGTGCAATGATGCGTGTAACCCCGCCATGTGCAGTGGTGCGTGTAATTTCGCGCGGTGTGGTGGTGCGTGAAGTTTCGCGCCTCTGCAGCCCGCCAGAAAGAGCAAGCAGTGGTTTCCGTACGTTCTTGATCTCAACGCTTGGTTGACTAAAGGCGTTATTGGCTTCGATGTAACGGCCTCTTTGAACTTTCGTTTGAACCAATGCTCCTCTCTATGTAGAACACTTGCGTTGTCCCATAGAACTCGATGGTGCTCAGTCCAGGCGTGGTCAGCGATTCCCGATTTCGACGTTTCTCCACGTTGAGTCCATTTCTTGTGCTCATCCAATCTTATCGATAACGGCCTCTTTGTCTCTCCAATGTAGGAATCTCCGCATTCACATGGAACTTCAGAAATGCAATTTTTACTGATTTCATTTTTGTTGTCAGGTTTGGTCTTGGTCAGGAAACTCCGTAAAGTACTGCCGGTTCGAAAGCAGCCCTTGACGTTGAACTTGTTTCCAATCCTTCTGATCTTCTCGGAGACACCTCTGATGTACGGAAGGCAGATCACTGTGCTTTGTTGTTGCTCTTCAGATGTCTTCGTTCTCTGGAGTTGTTCCAATACTTCTCCTAGGAGTTTCTTGAGATATCCATTCCGGTGTAGGTCCTCTCTGATGTGGTCTAATTCGGCATCTAGTGACTCTTCGTCGTTGCATATGTGCGTCGCTTTCTCTACTAATGTTCTCACGATCCCTCTCTTTGTCGAACTCGGATGGTTGGAGCTGTAACTGAGGTACTGCCCTGTGTGTGTCTTCTTTCTGAAGACAGAGGTGCGGATTTCATTGCCTATTCTCTCAACGTTCACATCGAGGAAGGGTGAGGCACTGTTGGTTTCCATTTCCATCGTGAATTTGATCGAATCCCTGATTCTGTTAATTCTTGAGAACAAATCCTGGAGATGTTTATCTCCGTGATTCCATATGATGAAGGTGTCATCCACGTACCTCAACCACAGCTTTGGTTTGTATTCTGCCTCCCGTATAGCTAATTCTTCGAACCACTCCATGTATGTGTTGGCGATGATTGGAGAAAGGGAAGATCCCATCGGGAGTCCGTCGACTTGAGAAAAGAATCGGTCCTTTTCCTGGAAATATGAGTTCTGTATGCAGCACTGCAGTAATTCCAATATTGCTTGGGTAGGAAGGTCAGTCCTCTCGTGCAGCTGGTTATCCTCTTCGAGTTTCCTTTTGATGATACTGAGGGATTCCTCTATAGGGACATTGGTGTGAAGGCTCTCCACGTCGAAGATGATGAAACGATCCTCTTGTTCAACATATGTGATGGTGTCAACGAAGTGCTTGAAATTCTTGACGTATGAACTGCTATTTCCTTGTAAGGGTTGTAGTATCGGTAGGAGGTATTTCGATAACTTGTAGGTTGGTGAGTTCCGCGAGCTGATGATTGGTCTCAGTGGCATGTCTGGTTTGTGGATTTTCGGAAGCCCGTAGAGATGCGGTGGTTTGCTATAGTGTGGCGTTAGATGTGATCGTTCGTTGTCTGGAATGAAATGTTTAAATTTCCTGAGAGTGTTGTAGATCTTCCTTCCTATAGTGGGTGTCGGATCCTTCTTCAAGAGTTTATAGTTCCCTGTATGGAGTAACGACTCTATTTTGTGGTGTCCATGATAACCCTGGCGTTTCCTTTATCGGCTGGAAGAATCTTTATAGATGAATCCTTTTGTAGGATGTTTAGGGCCCTCTGTTCCCGTGCAGTGATGTTACTCCGGGGATTTCGCTCCTGCTCGAGTGTCTCTCTCACTTTCCATCTGAACTCTTCTGCCTGGATGGGATTCATTCTGCTGCTGGTTGACTCTACAGAGTTTATAATGTCCAGGATAGGTATTGTTTTAGGTGCAACTGCAAAGTTCAATCCCTTTTCCAGCAGGGACTCCTCTACTCCTGTAAGTGCTTCAGTTGAGATATTAATAATGGTTTTCTCACCTTCGCTGCTGGTTTGTGGGGTCCGTGTTCTCCCTGCTATTCGATTCCATTTCTTCTGATGCCTCCTCTCTTGTTCCTGGCGGATTCTCGCGCATGTATTTTCAATCTTGGCAAATGTGGGTTGATTGTCCTCCTCTAAGGTGTACTCTCTGGTTTCTTGGAATCTGGCCGTGGCATCCTGTAGCAGCATCTCTTTCTTCCAACGGGGGTAGTTGATCTGCGACCTGATTAGTGCGTGACTGGCCCGCTCCATGATGCGTTGTGCTCGTTCCCCGGGAATAGGTGACTTAACCTGGAAACCGTCTGGGATGATGTTGTTGTCTCTGGCTCTTCGTAGAACATGGATGTGAGTATCCTCCTTGGTAAGTTTTATCATTGTCCTTCCGTAGCCTCTGAACTTGTCGCTGATGCCGGGTCCGTACCGGGTTTCCAACGTTTGTTTGAAGGTTGTAGACAATGTGGTAACTTGATTACTCTCGTTTCAGACGTCCATCGTCTTAATGGAATAAGAAGGTTTTCACGAAGTTTCGAATGCTGTATCTGTAATTTCGCGCGGTGTGGTGGTGCGTGAAGTTTCGTACCTCTGCAGCCCACCAGAAAAAGCAAGCAGTTTTTTCTGAATGTTTCCATGTAGTTTATTCTACGAAATATAATTATTTCAAAGATTTTTGAGAATATACTGATTTTAAAAATGGGACGATAATTTTTAAAATGTTTTAACTTTCACTATTTTTTAGTATAGGGACAAGGACCGCAATTTTAAGCATGTCAGGATATTCTCCAAAAGAAATACATAAGTTTATAATATGTCCTATTACTTCAGATAGTATATATCCACGCATTCTTTGATAATTTTCGTGGAAACTTCATCTGGTACTGTGCTTCATTTATTTGCTAACGAGGCTATAACCGTTTTAACTTCATCCGTAGTGACTGGTTCGGAGGACATGGTTGAGTTAACATTTGGTATTGTAATACAACGTCCCTGATCATTCCCCGGGTAATGCGTCTTGATTTTTTCATCAATTATTGTTGAGAAATACTCTCCACGACTTCTGCTTCGCTACTGATTGCCTGTGACTTGGAATTATACAGTCTGTATCGTACCGTTCAAAAATGATTTCCTTAAATTATTTCACAACAAAAAAAAATATATGAAATTATTATTACTGTCCTTTTTTTAATTCCAGACGGACAGAAAATCCGAAATGTGGAAAGCAATAAGTATTGGATTTCTTTATATTGTTTTCGGAATGATGGTACAGCCAAATATTGTAGGGTATTCCGTAAAATTGTTCAAAGTGAAGATTTAAATGACAATTTCTGCTGGAATAAAATGTGAATATTGGTCGTTTTCTATACATACATACAACCGTCATACACTCGTATTGAGTCACAAGCCCAATCGAATAGACATCACAGATCTTTATTTCCTATTTTCTTGGAATTGCGCAACTCTGAAACGGGAAGCTCCACTCTAAGGGTGGAAAGTGTGTTTTATGCGGTTTCAAAATTATTACACAACCAGAGTCGCTCTATACGCCTTGTTAAATACTAAAGTTCTCCTTTCAAGTCTGAAGCAATCAAGCGCTCTTGTGGAGTTCGTGTAAACAGTATTACGTATAAAACCAAGAGTGCATTTTCAGCCACTATGTGTTGTATAACTCATATTTCTCTGCGTTCGATACAACAACGTGATGACTACCAGGGAACACTAATGGCATCGTCCTGGTGTCTGTCGGCCTGTTCGATTGTTGTGTCACACCCCTCGGATCCAGACTAAAGAATAGAGTTGCAATTTGCCATAATCAATGGGGTGTTAAAAAACTGGGGTTTGTGATTATTACTATACAGTGCTTCTCAAAAGTCCCCTGCCCCCCCTTATTTTTGGAACGATTATACATAAACAAGTGAAATTTGGAAACTGAATGGTGTGATGATAGATGACAAAATCGTCAAAGATGACGTCACAAGGCCATTGTGAACAATAATTTTAAATGGAACCCTACGGCAAGCGACATCTCTTTTAAAAGGTATCGAAAAAACCTATTCAATGATACTAATTTTGTTTGTGTTTATGGCAGTTTCAATGGCTCATTAGTAAACATTAAAATTTAAATTCCATTCTGTATGATATTAATTACAGATTTAAGAATCAGTATCTACTTAAAGAAATTGCTCGAAGTACCTCCATTCACTTCCTGACAGTGAAATATCCTATTTTCAAACTATTCTCGTACTTTTGCAAATGTGTCTGCGGAAACAGCCTCACATTCTGCAACAATACGTTGTTTTAAAACGTCAATATTGTCAGGTTCAGTGGCGTAAACCTTCGATTTAAGGTACCCCCACAGAAAAAATTCAAAGGTGTGAGGTCCGGTGATCGAGCTGGCCATTCCGTTGAACCTCGTCGTCCAATCCATCTACCACGATACTCCTCATCCAAATACCGTCTTACTGCACCGTAATAGTGTGGAGGAACACCATCCTGTTGGAATGTTATTTCCAAATTGTCGAATTCATCTGGATTATCTTCCAAAATTTCAAGGATTAACGGTTCTATTGCGTTTTGCAACAGCTCCAGATAAACCTCACTAGTTAAATAAGTATTTGAAAGAAGAGGCCCAACGATGTGGTTACCCAGGATACCTGCCCAAACAGTCACCTTCTGGGGAAATTGGGTATGTGTTTCACGAAACAGGTGAGGATTTGCGTCACTCCAATACCTCACATTCTGTGTGTTTACATTTCCATTTAGATAGAAAGTACTTTCGTCACTAAAACAAATTGTTTTGACATAGTCTGGCTGTTGGTTAATTTTAGTTGCCATATTTTCACAAAATTCTAGTCTTCGGCCTGGGTCGTCGTCGGAGAGTTGATGAACCATTTTTAATTTGTATGGATGAAATTTTTTTTCAACACCTTGTGTACTGTACTTCGACTGACTTCACAGGTAGTTGCAACGTGAGTTGTTGAAGAAGTAGGATTAACTATTACTTCTGCCAGTATATCAATTGTTTTCTCATCAGAAATTTGTGGTCTGCCAGATCGTTTCGCATCATTAATACTACCCGTTGTTTCAAACTTACGAAGAAGCTCCCTTAAATAAGTCCTTGGAACGGGGCGATCGGGAAACCTCTCAATAAAAATGCGTTCTGCTGCATGAATATTTTGTCCAGTTTCACCAAGAATTAGGATCGCTGCTACTTTATCACCTAAAGCACGTACCATTTCACTTCTTGAAGCGCTTAAACGTTCGGCTCACAACAGTTTAACAAATTATTAAAATGTACAAAAATATTAAAAGTACCAAAAGCTGCTAAAAAAGTTAAACGTTCGATCAACAATACACAAATTATTAAATGTACAAAAACTTGGACAACTACAAAAACGTCGAATTAGGGAGACTAATAAAAACGTCAGCTTATTTGACAACTATCCAGAGGCGGAGCTTGAATTTGGAATTTTAGTATTAACTGATTTAATTCATCACAGCTTTGCGTTTTTTGCGAGTTGCCAAAACTGCCATAAACACAAACAAAATTAGTATCATTGAATAGGTTTTTTTGATACCTTTTAAAAGAGGTGTCGCTTGCCGTAGGGTTCCATTTAAAATTATTGGTCACAATGGCCTTGTGACGTCATCTTTGACGATTTCGTCATCTATCATCACTAGTAGGGAAGTTTACAACCTTTAATATTCAGTTTCCAAATTTCACTTGTTTATGTATAATCGTTCCAAAAATAAGAGGGGGGGAGGGGACTTTTGAGAAGCACTGTATAAACAAATGTATTTATGAAAATAACTTGAATATGGCCCAAGTGGTACAGAGCAATTTTTCCAATTTTGCGAAAATTGTGGAATGCAATAATGTATTACGCGAAACAAATTATGGCGCAGATGCACGCAGTATACTGAGGATTGGCAAGTGGCATTTATGTAATGCAATGAGAAAATACATTCATAACCAAGAGTCGCAGGCTACACCCGTGGAAAAGGAACAAAACAAAACAGCTAAAACTCCAGAGCAAGGCCTAGAATAAATCAACAATGTTGTCAACATTTCGAAAGAAAGTGAAAATGTGAAAATAGCCAACATACTGAATAGGACAATACATTCCCCTAGTCTGAATATCAATCACGAGAACCAGTCAAACTCTTTTTTAGGATAGGCAACAAAAGACAGTTAGTTACATAACTACGTTATTATTGAATATTCAGTCAGTTCGTAACAAAATAGATGAGTTAGATATATTTCTAGAACATAATCTACCTGATATAGTCCTTCTGACTGAGCATTGGCTGAAAACTGATGAATATCTGTATGCTCCAGAATATTCTATAGTTTCGAAATACTGTAGAAAAAACTCAGTACATGGAGGAACTCTAATTCCTGAGAACTTGTTCCTTTATAAATATTGACAAATTTGATTGTATGTGGTGTACCTATTGTGGTGCCAGACAACAACTGACTCACTAACTATACTCTAGCTGATTTACGAACTAACTCGAATAAATAACTGTCTATCGCTCGCGTGCGTTGCGCTTTTATAGTCGTCCGCCATACAGCCGAATATTCCAGAAAAATTGGTTAACTTTCGAGAATGTCCTCGATCCTTCCGTATGTGTCACAACTACGTGCTCGGGGTTTGTTTACATCGGCAATTCCAATCTCCTTGGCAGCGCGTGACAACAGACAGTGGCGCAATGTATTCGTAACAATACTGTGTCGTTTCGAGTCTGGGATTCGTTATTGGAATTTTGAATTGATTATTCTTTGTTAAGTTACACTTCAAAAAACAATAATAAACTCTTACAGTTGAAGAACTGAAAAAAATACACCGCTAGAATATATCAGTGGACTCTGGACTATGTCTGACTTGCTTTGCATCTGACTAGAACTGTTTCTGTTCTCAAGTGCAGCTGTTTATATGGTCATTAGACACGTGGTAGAATTCACTGAAGTGTTCGAGGTGGTCGCTTCTCGAACTATCTGGCGTTCTTCCGGCACATTCTGGAACATCGTTATGTCAGCGAGACGAAGTCAGCGGTGTCACAAGATGCAGTGGCGGAACATCGTAACAATATCTTGAATAATCACCGCTGGCCAGTTGGTACAAGATTGTTCTACATCATAGAGTTTGAGATTTTATTTTGTAGGCTATGGCTTACATTTCACGTTTTGAGAGATATAAAAGGTTCGGGATAATTAGTATATCTTTGTATTTGAATTGAACTGTTTCAGGTGAATATCTCAGACTCTCAGTAAAGGAGATCGTTGGGGTAGTTATGTTCCTCCTGCAGAATACCGATTCTATATGACTGCGAGAGCCTGTAGGGCAGTTTTGGAAACTGTCAGTTTTCACCTGAAGACGATTGCAGATACAAGCATTCAAAACGTCGTGAAAACCTTCTGAATCTATCAAGACTATGGACATCCGAAACGAGAGTAACCAACCAATCTGGCCATAATTCAGATAATATTCGATTAAACTTTCATATAAAGTTATTCTTTTGAATTTCAAAAAAATGCATTGTATTTTTTCTAACCGGTACTCTATATGAGATAGCTCTAGAATGACGCTAAGGAACCTAATTCCTCTGGTAGACATAATAACGGATATATCAGAGATTGCAATAACTTTATCAGATCTATGTCACTGCTACTGAATGGTAAGTAGTATATTAATATTTATTGATAATAAAATCGAACCATTTCCTTATCTGATACAAGTTTTGTTCCACATCGAATTTCAAATCAAACCAGTCATCGCCCTTACAGTATATTATCTGCAAAACTTAATTTCCGAGTAATTATCCAATAAAAATGGATTATTGGTCCTAAAATTTGTCCCTGGGATACACCACATGATATGATATTTTCGTCACTCACTGTCACCAATTCTTTCTATTTGTCTCCTGTTCAACAAATAGCTGATGAAAAGCTCATGTGGGATGCCCCATATCCTTATATCTTCTGGTTTCGAGTAATGAAAAATTGAGTGACCCAGGATATCGAGAGCTTTTACTGGATTTATGAAGATATCAATGATAGCCTACATCTATCCAGACACTGGTATGAATTTTGGGTCAATATTCTCATTGGATCTTTAAGATCTTTTTCGAAATGAGTATTTGTGATTATCTGAGATGAAGCAGAAAGCTGAAGAAATATAGATTTTATTTATATACACGGTGTTAGTGAATGAGTGCGACAAGTTCTCTGAAACGACTATTATTTATTGCTCTGAAACCGGTCGAGATATGCAAATGAAATTTGATAAGTTTCAAGAAGTAGTTATTGCGCATTTTTTGACATGAAATTAGGAATTTTATGTTCATCATTGGTGCGCATACGGGTAATGATATCAATTTTTTTAAAGAAAAAAATGGTACGCCACTGAGATATTTCAAATAAAAATCATTTTTCAATTCCCTGTTCAGTTTGTGACAAAAAAGCTTTCTTGCCTTTTTTTCGTATGGGGCGCCGTTTCTATGCACAAAACTAAAACATCTTAACGCGTATTTTTCATTTCTTTAATACATTATCAAGAACTATCTAATACAATAACGTTAAACCAGAACAATAACAGAAAATAGCACTAATAAATAAATAGGCGCAAAGCTACAACAAATGTTCAAAATTACCTCCCTCAGACGTGATACAAGATTCAACTATTCGCCTCATTGATTTTCATATTCGCGCAAATATTCCTGGTGTATTTATTATTGTCTCACAGCCGGCTATAATTCGATTCCTCAGGTCTTCAACATTTTCGACGGGAGTGGAATAAACTAATGACTCAAGAAAACCTCAAATGCAAAAATATATAGCATTTGAATCCGGAGATCGAGCAGGCCAATGTTCCGTACCTCCCCTACCTATCCAACGATTTGAATATACTGTATCTAGGAATTTCTTCAAGAAGAACAGGTAACTCTTCCTGTAGGAAATTAAGGTGAGAGTCGCCTGTTAGTCGTTTTGGGAGGAAATATGGACCGATTAAATGATCATCAAGTATCCCAAGCCATAGATTTACTGAAAACTGATGTTGAAAATGAGCTTCAAAGATTCCATGTGGATTTTCCTCAGCCCAGAGGTGATTGTTATGTCGTCCAAAATTAGCCTTGTCAGTAAACAAAACGCCATTTGAAAAATTAGGAATTTGAGCGATTTGATGAAGAATCCAATGGTAAAAAACTAGTCGCGGAAAAAAGTTTCTAGGTAGTAGAGCTTGCACACGTTGAATATGAAACGTATACAATTGCTGTTCTTCAAGAATTTTAAATACAGTGAAGTTGCTAACAATCAATATGTTGGCAATTTTTCGATTACTTGTTTCAGGTGACTCCGCAATTAACTCGAGAACTGCCTTTTCTAGTTGCACGGTTCGTACTTCTCGAGGGCGCCCGCAGTCAGCCGTTTGTTTCTTAAATGTACCATTTTCGCGCAAAGGTTGGTGAAGACGAGCAAATATTGTGTGATGGGGTACCCTACGTCCTGGATACAACTCAGCATACCATCGTCGAGCTTGCCTACCATTTCCATTACTTCGACCATAGTCAAAATGCATGTCGGACAATTCCGCATTTGTATAATTTACCATTCTTTTCGATAAAAGAAAAATTCATTACTTATTATCATTAATGTTATACCAAACTGAAGGTTTGAAAATGGATAAACGCTAATTTGACATTTCGTTGAAATATTCGTATTTAGCAGAATGTTGACAGTAGCCTACTAGCATCGCTACTAGATAATGTATTAAAGTGATGACAAATACGCGTTAAGATGTTTTATTTTTTTGCATAAAAACGGCGCCCCATAAGAAAAATAGGAGAATTTTTTTTTTCGCAAATTGAACGAAGAATTAAAAAATGATTTTCAATTTGGAATATCTCAGTGGCATACCATTTTTTTCCTTAAAAAACTTTGAGATCATTACCCGTATGCGCGCCAATGATGAACATAAAATTCTCAATTGCATGTCAAAAAATGCGCAATAACTACCTCTTGAAACTCACCAAATTGCATTTGCATATCTCGACCGGTTTCAGAACAATAAATAAATAGTCAGTTTTTAAGAAAAACTTTAAATCGGAAAACGAAGCATTTGCGGAGAAAAGTTATTATTTTTTCATGCAGAATCACTACCTGAAGTTTGTCGCAGTTATTCACTAATACCCTGTATAGAAAAACTTGAAATAAATATAATTGTTCCTACCCTAATGTATCAATAAAAAATAATTGACAAGACTATTTTAATTTATTAATATTATTTGAGATTATATAACAGTTATACTAGAGAAAAATCATATAAAATATTATTATATTTTATTGTATCTGCACGATTTAATTATATAATTAAAAATTTAAATAAAAATATAATATATTTTGTTTGAATGAAATACATTGGGTGAAGAGCTTTCATATTTTTGGTTACAAAAAAATCCCTTTACTGCACGGGAATAAAATGTTTTCCTCGGGATGTGTTTTTGTCCTTCGAGGAGAAATCGCTACCGGACCGCTAGTTAGAGACCTTGAATTTCATCTTTATAACTGTGAAAAGGTATCGCCACGCAAACTGTATAAGCTTACATAATGTCAAATCAATTGGATTATTAAAAATGTGTGAAATACATTTAATTTCATCTACAATAGATGTGTGTTGAATGAATTGAATATCGCTTTGTTTTTTTTCTGCTCTTTTCCTGTGATACAAAACGATCATTTATAATTTTGAATTAGCTATTTAGTAAAAAAGAAGCTTTTCAAATTGAATGTCCCATGAATGTTCAAATGATATGACCATCGGACATTTATAGGACTGCATTGTACTATCCATTGACAATCATATAATAAAGTTCAGCATCTGTTTAGCGGATATATGTGCTTTGTCAAATTTCTCCAGCTTAAAACATCGTCCTGTTAAGAGGATTATTTTCGTCTGTTTGAAGATTTGAAACACCGTCCTGACCCTTTTTCTCATTGGAGGTATTGCAAAATCCCTTAGAGGAAATACCTGCCTCACAAATTAAATGAGTATTTGCATCGTTTCTTGATAAGTATAATTCAGTCCCTAATGAAAGCATTTCATTGTTCTTGAATAATTACAGATTTTCAGCAAAACACGCCATTATTCCCACAGTAGTTCACAAAGTTTCAACCAATGGTGTTCACAAACAACAAGAATGAAAATAATTTAATCATTCGTAGACTTCGGAACTTTGAGGAATATCATCGGTATCTGATTATTATATAATTAATATTGTCGACCATAGACAAATCAAAGGAACTGGTTTCACGCCACTCTATCGTTCCTAGCTATATTTCTAGTATTTGAAGACGTATAGCCAAATTTGTGGCTTGTGTTAAAATGGAGATTAGTTGGAGATATTTCTTAGTGTGGAATTCAATATTTTGCGGTGAGTATTATTTGTGGTTATTTTCCGAAAGAATCATTTATAATTACCTTTAATTAATACGTGTCTGAGAACTTGTTTAATTAGTGTTACAGTGTTTTAAATTGGTTAAAGGTTTTATACCGGATTTCGGAAATTCGTGATTTTTTTGTTAATATTATTCGACGATATTGTTAATTATAAATAGATGGAAAGTAATCGGGGTAAGCGGCAGAATTTCTATTTTTTCTTAGCTGAAACTTCGGTGTTGATATCATATATGTAAAAATAGTTACAAAAACTATCTTGTTTGTTTTCATTGAACTGTCTGTTTCATCTTTGATGCACATTTTGTGAATCCATTAGCGTCAACTGTCGAAACAGTTTCTGGAAATAATTGAAGAAATTTATTCGCATTTTTATGAACTATTTTGGCAATATCGTGTTCATAGGCGAAAATGGGTGTTCTTATCACAAAAATTAAAAATATTACGTTACGAATCTAAGAAAATAGCAACATCAATAGTTTCACGATGATGAAATTCAAAACATAATCGAGCGATGAGGATCTCTTCAATCAAAATTGTGACTTTAGAGAATAATTTTTCTATTGCCGTTTTTTAAAGAGAAAAAATCTTGAAATGTTTCTCGAGAAATTTCTAGAACCCGATTATTTTTGTTGTATATCACACACTAGATCACATATAACCTTTTACCAATTTCCTTCATATCGTCACTTTTTATATTCATCCAGGTCATTTCTTGAAAATTATGCCCAAGCAATAAAGCATAAATAACCGTAAACCACTACAGATTATACTTTTTCGGGTTTGGGGTATATATAATAGAATCTATTAGTAGAACAGTGGTGTGGTGTGTGTCTGGTCATCCACATATAATTTCTGGCTCAAACAGAACTGCTTCAAATCTGTACACAACCAATGAAACTGTTTAATACTAGTCATTCAGTATTTAATGTGCCACATATTTTGAAATATTATATATAGAAAAGCTTGTAAACTCGACCTAGAAAGTTTGGAGATCAATATTAGACAAAAAATCAGAATACTTGCTTAGATTAATTTGAAAAATTATTATTTGTTGAATTTGTTTCACCGAAGATTAAACAGTAGAAGGGAATGTCTTTTGCTTGCTATTTTGATGTGATTTTTGAATGATATCTCGTACATTTTCAAAGATGTAACAAAAGTTCGGAAAACTCTTTTGGTGGAAAGAACCAGTTTTCTTCACGCGAAAAAGTGACTGCGGAGTGTTTATCGAAGCAATTTTTTGTTAAATCCGAACTTATTGTAAATCAGTGATTCACATGAACTTGAATAACAATTAATGCAAAACAAAATAATGTTCTCATATTTGAAACTAAGAAAAAGTAGTGCAATCAATTTTCTGTAACAAATGAAATTTTAATTCAGAAAAAGGTTTCTCAGATGTGGAAATTACAAATGCGCTGGGTTGCAAAAGGATCTTCTAAGTATATATATATATATATATATATATATATATATATATATATATATATATATATATATATACCTCGGATTCACGGCTAAGAAACCATTTCAGCGGACTTCAGTAGCAATCAGAAACTGTTTCATGATTCATTCTTGAATGTGAAACTGCGCTATGGCTTTGGATTTGAAAGAAATTTACGTTGGAATTGTGGAAAATTCCCAATGTTATATATTCGCTTTGGTAGAAAACTTCAATAAGAAACAAAATTAATTAATTCCACAACTGGAAGAGTTTCCTCGAATTTCATACAGAATGGAGAAGCGGAAATCCTAAATTTCCTTCGATTCCAACACTGTCTCAATAAAAAACAATTATACAAATGTTCGAACAGATTTGGGGAGACGAAATCTAATTGTTCATCAACACAAAAGGAATCTTGAGAGGAAAAGGATATGTGGTAGATCATTATCTGGAAAGAAAACGAAAAGATCGAAAATTTAAAAAAGTTGATGAGGCCCCCTTGGACTCAATTACCGATAAATTATCCGACTATCCTGAATATACCTTCCAGGCCCAGGGTGATATCAAAAAACGGTTACAATATTTTTGCTAAGATACAAAAAAATATTTTTATTATTAACTTTCGGACCGCTTCTTATTATCACCCAATGGACCTACCAAAAAATGTTATTTGTGAAAATCTCTTCTAGAATCCTTCAATACTATCTTTTTCCAGATAGTTTACCGAAATTTATTTTTGAACAAAAATACGTGAAGTTACATTTGAAGTAAAAGATTAAATCTCCGCCTATGGTCGGAATTTTCGATCAAAGCGCAAATACTATAATGTTTTATCAGGGGTGATAAACCCCATCCTCATCCAACTAGGAATGGATATATTATACTTGCAAACCAACCCATCACTTTTACTAAACAATAAATTCTACAGTGTCACACATAAAGTTCGCAACATATGGAAGTTTCTTTTATTAATAGATATAATGAAAATTTGACTTTAGCTTGTGCTTGAAAAATGAGTGAAAATCAGCCTCTTTCCTTTTGTCATGTGCTACTAGAACCTGTCAAACTTGACATTTTATTCGTAAATCCTCAAAAAATCAGTTTTGGAAATTTCGAAAAATGCCAAAGGAAAAAGTTGCTCAAAATTTAGACTCTCTACTGTCACTTCGACTTTTTCCAATTTTTTTTATTTTTCGAATCTTTCGCTCTACCGATTCGAACGAAACATGATTCAAATTCCATAATTTTGATGAATACGAGACTTCAATGTCATATCTTGCCCAGAAAATACCCACATTGGCCTGTTACCAAAAACAAAAATAAATGCACCACCACAAATTCGTCTTTGTTGTTGCAAAGTTCATCAAGTTTTTTCATTTCATTGTGAAACTGATCCGGATTTTCAATGTATGAACGTGTCAGTAATCGAATAAACGAATTTCTCTTCATTCTTACTACACTCGTATTTCTTTTTTAATAGATTTTCATCCAGTTTGATTATTTTTCTGACCACTAATTCAGTTACAAACAAACCCGAAATATCATACTTTTCTGTGAACTAAACAATGACCTACAGTTTCATAACTATTCAAAAGACTTCCGTTCTAGCGATTTGTACTAAACATGATATAAAATTCCGTGATTTCAAACAATACAAGACTAATGCAACATCTCGGGAAGAAAATAGTACAATCGATCGAATCGAAATAAAATTTTCCCTTAGTAGGCTTTTGAAACAAATTTTTAGTTTTGGTTAATGTCAAATTATTGCGTTTAATAAATCGAGTTGTTTTGTAAACAGATTTTCGTACATATATAATTCACAAATAAGTTTTATGTACAATGTTATCCACACAAGATGAAGTGGAAATCGTTCTTTTATGTGGTGAGAATGTGCCATATCGCGATGTTGCTTGTATTTTCAATCACCGGGATCCAGGAAGAAATATTCACTTTAGTACCGTGGGAAGGATATTGAAAACATTCAAAGGAATCCAATAGGGAATAACATAATCCAATAAGGTATAATGAAGAACAACTCAATGGAAAACGAAAAAACTAATATTAGGAGTAATAGTGAAAATACAGAGGTTGGCAGAGAAACTGTGAGAAGAATTTTGCACAAAAATAATTTCCATCCCTATAAGCCAAAGTTTATACACACTCTCAAAGAAAGAGATTTCGATATTCGAGTAGGATTTTCATTTTGGTTTCAAGGTGAGAGAGAATTTCCCTACAGAATTTTATGGACAGACGTGGCAACTTTCACGTTGAACGGAACAGTTAGTTCCCAAAATTGTCGCTGGTGGTCCAATAATAATCCAAATTTTGAAATAGAATGCCGTGACCAATATTCATTCAAGACAAATGTGTGGTGTGGTTTATTACATAACCAAATAATTGGAGCATATTTTTTCAGAGAAAATTTGAACGCAGACATTTACAGAAATTTCATTATGAATCAGTTGTCTGAAGTTTTGACGAGATTGGGAAGATTATTGGCCACCAATGGACTTTTTTCTATGGGGTTAGATGAAACAAAAAGTGTATAAGCACTGACCATTTGCAAACAAAGAATATTTAGAGAATACCATTCGGGAGTATTGTGCTAACATAAATCCCCTATTTATTAAAAATGTTTGAATGATGAATTCGGGTTCTTTATAAGATTATTGAGATAAATCAATGAATGTTACGATGATTTGTTGTGAATTCGATTACAGTTATTTTGGTTTAATGTTTTTTACACATCTAATGGTAAAAATAAAGAATATGAGATTTATGAAATTAATTCAGAAGACGTTGCGAAAAATTTATATTTGCTCGAAAATTACATCTAACAGTTTACATCCAACAGTCACACTGTTGGGTGTAAACTACCTGGAACTCATCTGCAGCTAACGGGATACAAATCCGTTATAAAAAGAAATACGAGTGTAATAAGAATGAAGAGAAATTCGTTTATTCGATTACTGACATATTAACGCCCATATTGAGAATGCGGATCAGTTTCACAATGGAATGGAAAAACTAGATGAACTTTGCAACAACAAAGACACATTTCTAGAGGTGCATTACCGTAAGTATTTTTAATTTAATGAATAAAGGCTTACAGGAGTCACGAAATTTAGCTTTGCACATAAACCTAAGCCCTCTTTTTTGAAGAACAAGAATACTGTTCATGCAGTTATCATTACATGCACCCCAGAATGGGATGCCGTACCTGAGATGAGACTCAATTAGGGAATAATAAACGACTCTAGCCGCACACGATCCCAACTCATTAGAGACAATCTTGACTGCGAAACACCCAGACGATATTTTTTTCTTCAATGCCAGAATGTAATCCTCGAATCTCAACTTCGTATCAATAACCAATGCTAAGAATTTTGTGTTGAATTTATTTTCAATAACATTTGACCCAAGGGGTAAGTCATCAAGTAAGCATCGGAAGGTTATTAAGTTGGTTTTTGAAATATTGAGTACAAGATGATTAGAGTCACACCAAACTTTAATACTGTTGACATCATTATATATCACCTCTTTGAGTTCACTACTATTCTTGGCGCGCCAAATTATTGTGGTGTCATCAGCGAATAGTGTAAACTTTCCAGATATGTTTATATTCGACAAATCATTAATATACAACAAAAACAGAACTGGGCCCAATACTGATCCCTGGGGCACTCCACAATTTATAGAAGATTTTGATGATCTTGAGGAGGTTACTACTATCTGGCTGCGATTTGATAAGTACGATTTTACCCAATTCATTGTTACTCCTCTGAAACCGTAACACTCAAGTTTCTGCAGCGGTATTTCATGATTTACGCAGTCGAAAGCTTTAGACAAATCACAAAATACTGTTGCCGCAACATCACCATTGTTGAGTTCAGTATATACTTCATAGAGGAAGGAAAAGATAGCATCATTTGTATTTTTACCGGATTGAAAGCCAAATTGTTGTTTGCTGATGATACCATTTTTAATCAAGAATTCCATTATTCTTTTTTTCACTAATTTTTCTATTATCTTGGCAATTGTGGAAATTATAGAAATTGGTCGAAAATTTGCCGGATTCTCGGTGTCTCCCCCTTTATGGAGAGGAATTACAAGTGATGTTTTTAAAAAGTCAGGGAAATAGCCATCATGAAACGAATCATTAATCAGACTTGCAAAAATACTGAGAACATTGTCTGGGAGATTTTCGAAGATTCTCGCCGAAATTTCATCGATTCCCGAGGATTTCTTGTTATGTATTGACTTTATAACTGTTTTTAGTTCCTGAAGATCTGTATCATAAAGTAGAATGCTATCCGCAATTCTTACGTTTAAAAGGTAATCAAGTGGATTTTTTTCGGACGATAGTTTGTCCGTTAACTTCTCAGCTACTGAGCAGTAATACTCGTTTAGAGTGTTAGGATTTAGGGAAATTTGATGTGTATTTGAAATTTTTCCTCTGAGCTCATTAATATTAACATTAATTAATATTTTTCACTTGTAGAATCTCACCTTGTATATGGTATACCTTTCTGGGGAGCATGTAGTCGATATCAGTTCAACATGATATTTGTTTTTGCAGAAGAGAGCACTCAGATATCTCTGCAGAGCAAACTACAGACAATCATGTAAACCCCTTTTTTGTTAAGAATAAAATATTGACCCTTCCAGCTCTTTTTATTCTAGAAACAGTCTGCATCATATATAAATATTTTTAGATATGACATTGAAGTCTCGTATTCATCAAAATTATGATATTTGAATCACGTTTCGTTCGAATCGGTAGAGCGCAAGATTCCAAAAATTAAAAAAGTGACAGTAGAGAGTCCAAATTTGGATCAAAGGTATGAAATTGGAAACTGAGCCACTTGTTTTTGGCATTTTTCGAAATTTCCAAAAAAAACGGATTTTTTGAGGATTTTTGAAAAAAATTCAAATTTGACAGGTTTAGAGTAGCACATGACAAAAGGAAAGAGGCTGTTTTCCACTCATTTCTCAAGCACAAACTAACTGCGAAGGCAAACTTTCATTATAACTATTAATAAAAAAAACTTCCATATGTTGCGAACTTTATGTGTGACACTGTATATCGTTCTGGGGATTTTTTAATATTGATCAATAATAATAATAATATTAATAATTTATTTGCCATATAAGATTATTTACATGAATTTATGAAAAATGTGTATATCAATACATAAAATGGTAAATAAATTGCAGCAACCACTAAAGGAAGGTCCTTGAAAGTAGTGTAGTAAACTTTTTCCAAGTATAAATAAATAAACATTTCTGCTTTTTCGTTTTAGACATTTAAATCTTCGTTTGGCTTATTATCGCATTCTAGAAATACATAAATTTGAAACATACATATATAAATAAAATAGAGTTTTTTTTTTGTGTCTTTGTTTTTTGGTTATCGCATTTTGCACATTAGTATTGAGTATGGTAAATATTAAGTTACATCACCCTAGCACTCCGAATATGGGGAAAACACTTTTCTTACGTGTTTTTGCCTCCTGAACACGAATCCGGAAGAAAATGCGGCGGTCTCATACCGTTTCAGAGTTATATAGGTTTTTCAACTGAAACTAACCTCAAATTCAAGCACCGTTTTCTCGCACAAAAATCACTCAAAATGCCTCCTTCTTATAACCAGCATAAACAATACACCCTTAATCACTTATTTTCGGCACAAATTTGCACAAAATATCGACGTTTTTATCGAAAAAATCATATTTCTTACACCATTGCATATGAACAATTTTCCTTCATTTGACAGGAGAAGTTTAGTAACTCTGCCTGATTTTTTTCATGTTGGCAATAAGCACCGCCAACTTTTCGATTTCAAATGTGAGCAAAAGTTTCTCCTTCATTTATGTATGAAATTGTTGATAGGCACCATTTTGCATAAAAATATGGATTTAAAAAATGGACTAAAAAAAGCATATGAAGCAGATTATAAAAGTGAGATATTTGAGAATGAAAATAAATTATTTTTTTAATAACTAAATGTAATTTTTCCAGATGATTATTTATGGTTAATCCAAGATATTATTGGTAATGTGGAACTGTGGCCTGATTTTATTTTATCCACTTTGAATTCACCAACCTTCAAGTATGTCGAAAGAGTTAGAATATGCTCTTTTTTCTATTTAAATGGCATACGAGATCATATGTATCTCTATAGATTTTTAGTTAGAGTCAAAGGTATGGCGATTATGGATCCATATTTCCATACTATAAGAGATTTATACCGATATTGGAATCATGATGAAAGTGGAAGGAAACAAGAACACGTTATTTTAGTAAATGCCTTATTCATGGAACAAGAAATAGACACCAACAAAATTAATGATTCATATTTGTATTTTTTAATATATTATTTCTGTTACAAATATATTGCTCTGATACAAAACAAACATGTTTTTCTTATGAACTGGGAATATTTATGGAAACAATTCAAAATGCACAGGAAAACACAAATTTAATTATTGACATATCGATGACTTTCTAGTGGTACATATTCTTCGTGGTGGAGAGAATTGCTCAATCCGTTGACCAGGTCTATTGTTTGTTTGAAATATACTCCGAAAGATAGCCCAAAAGTGTTCCTTCTTGCGGCCATATTTCGGAGTATTGTCTCTAACATCTCCACATCCTCTCAACGGATTGAGTATTGGCACCTACAAAATAAAATTCAAATAATATAATTCACTCATTTAATGAAAAATACTAACCAGAATCGGGATCGACAAAATTATAAGTATGATTAACTGTCAGATGCTGGAAGCCTTCTTCTCCTAAGCTGTTGTAGGCTCTCCAGCAATCTGACATAATCGTCGTCCCTGGCTCTATCCACTTTTGATGAGATCGACGAGGGTCCGAGCAGTTCTATTCGGTACAGGCTCCAAAAATACTCTTCGAGAACCTCGTTCGATCCCACCAAAAACCCATTGGCCTTCAACTACCCTCCCGCGGTTGTATTTTCTCTTACCAAACTTGGCTTCATCAATCTCCACAATCTTCCCAATTCCACCAAGTTTGGTTTGATTGTTTTCGACCCAATTCATGCAAACCTATAAATATATTTATAAGAAGATTTATAGTGGTTAATTTTCAATATATAATACATACCTCTCTACAATAATTATTCCAGTCAATAATTGTAGGTATTGACAAATGCAGTTCCCTTTGCATGAATTGGACCCGCGGTGGGGTAGCTCAAGAAAATACCCAATGATTAGAGCCATCTTCTGAATGCCAAACCTCCCACGAAGAATGTACCACATTTTGCTGATTTCGTAAATGTGCATCTCAATCTGATGTCCTTCTTTTTGGCCTTTTCAGAACGGTTGTTCTTTACATCGATATGTCAAAATTCTCTATTCAAGTTGCATTCTCCTGTGCATTTCGGACACTGAATTGTTTCCATAAATATTCTCAATCTAATCAGAAATGCAACTAAGGCATTTCTGTTATGTACCAGAGCAATATATTCGGTCAATTTCATGATTATCAGATAATCTATATTTGTTTACAATCAAATGTAAAAATTGTTGAAATGGTTAGAAAAAACAATTGCACACATAGATGAAGGAGAAACTTTTGCTCACATTTGAATTCGAAAAGTTGGCGGTGCTTATTGCCAACATGAAAAAATCAGGCAGAGTTACTAAACTTCTCCTGTCAAATGAAGGAAAATTGTTCATATGCAACGGTGTAAGAAATATGATTTTTTCGATAAAAACGTCGATATTTTGTGCAAATTTGTGCCGAAAATAAGTGATTAAGGGTGTATTGTTTATGCTGGTAATAAGAAGGAGGCATTTTGAGTGATTTTTGTGCGAGAAAACGGTGCTTGAATTTGAGGTTAGTTTCAGTTGAAAAACCTATATAACTCTGAAACGGTATGAGACCGCCGCATTTTTCTTCCGGATTCGTGTTCAGGAGGCAAAAACACGTAAGAAAAGTGTTTTCCCCATATTCGGAGTGCTAGGGTGATGTAACTTAATATTTACCTTGAGTATTTGTAACATCAACGAATTGATGGATTCTTAGTCTCGGTATTTGTTTAATCCACTTCTTTAGTTTCGAGATGAAAAGTTTCTGAGCATTAATATAACTAACCAATTCTAATACGGTGTTCAATTCCATGTATAGCTTGTAGCTTGAATTATCCTTTGAACCACTTGTGAGTTGTTAGGTGAAGCATCTGGACTTACTGAAATTCATAATGAACATTTCTATATGTTGTTAACTATTCAACAAAATCCACTAATATAATTTCAAATGGTTATATTTATTTTTTCTTCAGCGAATATGACTAAACTTCCATCTCCTAATAGTACGCCAAACATCTTTGTCTAACAATAAATAGAAAAATAAAAACAAAAACCACATGTATCGAAAGTATTAATATTATATCCAAACTAAAATATATCATACTAGCCAAATATCGTTTGATTGAAAGTCATTTTGTTGAGAAACTATACCGGGGATTCTCCAAGGTGGCTCAACCCTATAACTTTTTTATTACTGAAGATATAAAAACGAAATTTGGGGGTTGAGTATTATAGTTCATCTCACGTTTTTTTACATATTTACTTGCTTTGCCGTACTTCCGGTTTGACCGGAAATGACCCCATCTTTCGATTTTTGAATGGGACATCCTATATATTTTTACTAAATCCAACAACATCTCACTTGTCAATATTTGTCAAATAAAGTAATTTTCATTCCAATTTTTATTTTTCGATCTAGAATGCCATGGATCGTGTAAATCGCTTCATTCTTGATCAAGTAACATGGGAAAAATACGACTTTGAGGCTTATGACTTCACAGTCGTTTTAAGAATTATTTAAAGTCGCAAATTAGTCCATTAAGGTTATAAATTTTCAAAATGACCTCCTTGATCACGGCAAAGTTCAACTTTTTCAATTGTTGCGCGCACCACATTGATTAGCTGTTCCGCAGTGATGTTCTGGAATGCCACCCTTACTTTATACTCCAGTTCTTCACGAGTAGCTGATGCTGTGTTATACACCTGATTTTTAATTGGTCCCCAGAGAAAAAATCTAGCGGAGTAAGATCTGATGATCTAGAATATGAAGAAGAAATAATACATTATGAAAAAATATGACAGCTTAAGAATGTACCTCGCAGGCCACTGAATAGGTCCATAAGTGCCAATCTACTTTTCTGGGAAGGTGTCATTCAGATGTTCTCTTACGACTTGAGAATTGTGAGGTGGCGCTCCATCTTGTTGAAAATAGATATCAAATTGGTTAGCCAGTGGCAAATTTCAATGAAATCATTAATTTGATTTCTTAGGAACTATAGATATCTTTCCGCAGTAAGTGTCCGTCGAAATTTATTGGCCCCAAAAGTTTTCCTCCGATAATACCCATCCAGCAATTGAAACCAAATCGCTCTTGAAAATTTCCTGCATCAGATGGAAATTTGTTTGAGACCAGTACCTTTTATTATTCCGATTGAACAGACCTAAGTTGGTGAATTAAAGATTAATTTTTGCAACATCCGCGGACTCAACAAGAACATCAATGACGTCCACCATCACCTACAAACGAAAAAACCGGATATTCTGGCTCTAACAGAAACACAAGTAAACTCGTCCACCAACAAGGTCCATATGCTTTGTCCTGGTTACGAACTCCATTCTCGATTCAGGTTCAAAGGTGGAGTCTGCCTTTACGCTAAGGCTAACCTTTCATGCCAGCGTGAAGAGAGTTTGGAACCGAAAGACTTTGATGTGATGTGGTTCAAGCTATCTGATACCAAACTGACTAAGTTCCTCTGCTGCCTTTACCTATCACCTAATGAACCTTCATATAACGACCTCTTTGAGTTTTTATCACTCAAACTGGACTACATTCAGGAGAACCATCCAACAGCTGAAACCATAATCATGGGAGACTTTAATGTACATAACGCTGCCTGGCTCAAATTCTCTAACAAAACAGATGATGCGGGTCGTCAAGCCGAGGCCTTCGCCATCACTCATGGTCTAGAACAACTGGTCGAGCTACCAACCCGCATCCCTGATGTCAACAACCAGTCTGCCAATACACTAGATCTTTTCCTCACCACCAATCCTGACCCGTATAGAATAGAAGTTTGTGCCCCACTTGGAAACCCTGATCACACCCTCATCTCCACAACATGCTCTTTCCATTCACCATCGAGCTGCACAATACCACCCCGTCTCATGTGGCATTACAATTCGGCCGACTGGGAAGGTCTTCGTATGTTTTTCTCAGCGTTTCCATGGAAGAGAGTTTGTTTCTCTTCAGTAGATCCAACACGATGTGCTGAGACAATTTCTGAAATCATCATGTTGGGGATGCAAACCTACATACCGAATACCGAAAGAAGAACATCATCCGATAAGACCTGGTTTAACAGAAACTGCTCTAGAGCTGTGGCTTCCAAACAGGCAGCATACCATCGATGGCTAAAAATCCGGGCCCTGAGACCAGAGCAGCATATGTCGAGGCTAGAGGCATATGCAAAGAGACAATAGAATGCTCAAAAGATGCCCACAATGCCAAAATAAGATCAAACTTGCTGAATGTCCTAACGGATCCCGTTCATTTTGGTCTTTCGCCAAAGCTGTGGGAAGAAACTTCACTTCCAGCTCATTTCCTCCTCTAACCAAAGAAGATGGAACACTAGCAACGACTGCCCAGGAAAAGCCAATATCTTTGCGCACCTATTTGCTGGAAATTCCACTCTGGATTCATCGGGAAAACAACCCCCGAACATTACACCTATTGACAGTCACATGCCTGAGATCACCTTTCGCCAACGTACTATCAGAAAGATTTTGCTGGGTCTCAACACCAACAAAGCCTGTGGATCTGACGGAATCCCGCCGATTGTTCTCAAGAAATGTGCCCCCGAACTAACACCTGTTCTTTGCAAGTTGTTCAACCACTCTTACAATTTGGGGTATTTCCGTCCAATTGGAAAATTGCAAGAGTACAGCCAGTCCCTAAAAAGGCAAAAGCCCTACCTAGCAACTACAGACCTATCGCACTGCTATCTATTATTTCGAAGGTCATGGAAAAAGCCATCAACATCGAGCTCATGAAATATCTGGAAGACTCAGGAATTGTCAACGATAGGCAATATGGCTTCCGCCATCAGAGATCAACTGGTGACCTGCTCGCTTACGTCTCACATATATGGCAGCTATCTATTGAAAAATATGGAGAAACTTTAGCTGTGGCATTAGATATCTCCAAGGCGTTCGATCGAGTTTGGCACCAGGGACTCCTCGCCAAGCTTCCGTCTTATGGCTTGCCCCTCAGCTGTGTTCTTCTGCTTGCTAGTTTTCTCTCAAACAGGTCTCTCCATGTAGTGGTCGATGGAGTTTCATCTGACACTCTACTCATAAATGCTGGTGTTCCGCAAGGATCTATTCTCGCACCAACACTATTTCTACTTCACATCAACGACCTGTTGAAAGCAACTTCATGTCCAGTACACAGCTTTGCCGATGATAGTACCCTCCATACCGCTTTCTCTTCCAGGGCCCCTATATCAGCCCGTGAAACCAGAAATGAACGAGGAAGAAATGTTAATAATATAAATATGGACTTAGCAACAATTCTCGAGTGGGGATCTAATAACTTGGTAGAATTCAATGCAAACAAAACACAAGCATGTCTTTTCTCTAGAAAAGCCGATCTCACTGTGCCTAACATAACTTTGTCAGGAGTAACCATACCACTGAAGTCATGCATATCGATGCTTGGTATTACTATCAGCAATAACCTTTCCTGGGAAAATCACGTGAGGTCCATTGCCAAAAATGCATCCCCAAAACTTGGTTTTTTGTTTCGTGCCAAGAGCTATTTCACCCCCACTCAGCTGCTTATGATCTATAAGGCACAGATCCGACCTGTCCTGGAATACTGTTCCCACATTTGGAGCGCGGCACCTAAACATATCCTGAGGCTATTGGATTCTGTCCAAAAAAGGGCAATTCGTCTCGTCGGTGATGCCTCGCTTACAAACTCGCTCACTTGTCTGGAACACCGTAGAAAAGTTGGCGATTTGTCTCTATTTTATAGATATTTTCATGGGCGATGCTCTTCTGAAATATCAACAATCGTTCCTGCTTTGGCAGTCTCTTCGAGATTAACCCGTCAAGTTCAGTCATCACACCCCTTCGTGGTCACTTTGGAAACCTGCAGAACATCACTTTCCAAAGACTCGTTCATCCAACGAACAGCGAGGCTTTGGAACTCATTGCCTAGGGAGGTGTTCCCCGAGGCATACAACCTCCAGAAATTTAAGAAGAACACCAACTCCTACCTTCTTTCCTTTGGTTCCCACGATGTTCTCTGAACATTACAGGATATCCCTTTTCGTGGAAACCAGAACATAAAAAAAAAAAAAATCGAGTTTCATCTGAATAAATAATTTTAAATGGAAAACGTAGATCTTCTCTGTATTTAGTCATCAACCAGTTGCAATAAGTTAATGTTCGGTTGTGGTCGTTATCGTAAACATGTTGGTGTGGATGGTACTTGAATGATCGATAATTATATTCGTGAAGAATTCTCCAAACGGACGAATAACTTATATCATACTGAGAAACAATTTGGCGAATTGACGCCGTACAATTCACTTCAACATAGGCCAACACGTCGACTTCTTTTTTTTCACTGACGATGAAGTTATTGGCATTTTCTTCTGGTTCATTTCGCATTTTCCTTTCCAGTTTTGAAAAATAATGCCGAGTGGGATGGCGACGATTAGGGAATCTCTGAGCATAAATTCGAGCTGCATCAGTTGCATTCGTTTTTGCTTCTCCGTAAATTAGCAACATGTCAATTTTCTCGTCTCTAGTATAATTTTCCATATCAAATTATAAACTACGCAACGAATACATTTTTAAAAGTGACAGCAGATTCATTATCCTATTTGTTTAGGTAGTCCTAGCAACAGCTTCAATTGTTTCTCACGGATAACTAGAATAACAGGACTTAGTGATTAGTATACCGAATACGTATTATTTGTTATTAGGTATGATCGTTTCTTGCAATCATTCAGAAAAATAGTGAAAATAAAGTGAAAGTGTGTGGTATCAAATTATTCGTAAGAAAATGATATTTCACAAAAAGCCGACAAGCCACCCCCTTTCCATTTGAAAAAATCAAGTTAACTGGAAAAATTCATATTTGCGACTTCTAAATAATTCTTAAAAAAGCCTCAAAGTCGTATTTTTCCCATGTTACTTGATCAAGAATGAAGCGATTCACACGATTCATGGCATTCTAGTTCGAAAAATAAAAATTGGAATAAAAATTACTTTATTTGTCAAATATTGACAAGTGAGGTTTTGTTGAATTCAGAATGTCATTCACGATCGAAATAAGTAAAAATATATAGGATGTCCCATTCAAAAATCGATAGTCATTTCCGGTCAAACCGAAAGTACGGCAAAGCAAGTGAATATGCCAAAAAATGTGAATTGAACTATAATACACAACCCCCAAATTTCGTTTTTCTATCTTCAATAATAAAAAAGGTATAGGAGTGGGCCACCTTAGGGCATCACCCGGTATATCTGAAATAACTTTTCATAACTTGAAAATGATCAAAATCGGTATACTGCGTTCCACGAATTATTCCATCTTTATAGAAACAATTTACAAATATTCAGAAACTTGTATTCTAAATTGTCCATTAAAAAAATGTTGAAGGAATATAAGTGATTCTTCCCTACAATACGTTGACATACCTTATATGCGTTCCTGTTTTTAAAACCTATGCGGAAAAGTCCCACATGGTTGTTTTTTGGATTTTTCAACTTGTTATCATTTCAAAAGACGCACTCAATACAATTAAATTCCATTATAAAAGCAATGAAAAAGGATATTCCACTATCGCATATTCTCGTTTAACCAAACCGCAACATTCATTTTGATGGTTTGTTACGTGGAATAGTTGATGGTTCGATCATGTGAAATCATTTGAAATATATTCAGAATATTCATGAGTTCATTAACCTTGATTGTTTCATTAACCACAGAGAGAAAAACAAATTGATGGTAACAGATGAATTCTATTCGCTGTTATACATCATAGTAACAAAACTGGGTCCGTTTTATTAATACTCGATTAATTATTGTTCGTTTATTACACTTCCCTACACGGAAAAAAAGTATTTGTTAATTCAACCAAATTTATTTGGTCACTCTTATTGGCTTGCCCCTTCAAAGTTAGAATTCTTGAAGAAAATTTAAAAAAATCTATGAACCCGAAGTTGTGGCCATATGGTTCCTGCATCTCCCGTTTTTTAGACTTGAGCAAGAGGAAAAATCACCAGAGGTTGAGGGATCAGGCTCCATCTATAAACCCAGTCTACTCTTATTAAACGTGGGTAACCTTAATATAAATAAGATGAACCTTTTGAATGATGATGTATTTCCTTCATTAGATATTTTGTGCTCAGTCGAAACGGGTTTGAAGGAAGATGAGGTAAATTTCTCTCAAATAGAAGGATATAGTTTGATTAACCGTTTATGTAAAAGGAGTCAGTTAACGTTTCTGCTATAGAGCAAGATTTCTAATACTGAGTTATATCGATGAAGATAAATGATGCTAAAACTACCTTCTTAAATGTATAGAGGTCACCATCTGGAAATGTTTAAATGTTTTTTGATAAATTGACGGAGTTTTTGAATTTGTTATTCAAACCAAAAATGAGAATTTTATTATGTGGGGATTTCAACTTGGATTCGTATAAGAATGATGACTACAATAAACTATGTAGAATATTAAAAAGCTTCGACCTAATACCATTAGTTGGGTGGCCAACTAGAGTGACACAGTACACTTACACAATGATCGACCACATTTTTATCAATTTCAGTAATGAAGAACTATGCTGTGTTTTTGATAATTGTATAGCTGATCATCGTTCTATTTATTCAGAATTAGAAGGAAATAACATTGTAAGTAGCAAATCTAAATATCGCAGGAGTTTCAATGCAGATAATGTTGAGCGTTGTGAAAAACCATTAGTAGAGGAGAACTGGGAGCCTCTATATTGTATCGAAGACTTAAATTCAGCTTTTGAGTATTTTTATTCAATTGTTTTGTATTATTTCAATCTTTACTTCCCTCAAAGGAAATATCATAGTAAACGTACCCCAAATAAAAAAGGGGTCAATGATGAGGTCAGAAGATCAAGCACTAATCTTAAAGACCTGAACTTTTTATGCAAAAGATATCCTGTTCTCCAACCAGCTTATCGAGATTCTAATAGAAAGTACGCTGATCTGATATCCAAGGCACAAAAAGAATATGTATTACCAAAATAAAATATTCAATTCTAGCAATCCATCAAAAACTGCCTGGAAAGTGATAGATGAATTATCAAATAAAAATAAAAATCAAGGTAACCTAGCAATAAGAGATGATGATCAAGAAATAAGTGACACCCATTTGATTGCTTCATCTTTCAACAGTTTTTTTACAGATGCTCCCAAAACAATAATTGAAAACTTGACTAACAAGGATAGATCCCATGTATTAGATTGCAGAGTAATCCGACATGATTCCTTTTTTTAACCCTTTATGGAGAAGATGAATAAGAAACACTTCTCAAACACAAATTGAAAAATAAAAGTTCTTCCGGGTCTGATGATATACCCATGTAGAAAAGCCACTTACTCACTTGGCGAATTTTTCATTCACTGCTGGCACGTTTCCTTCCTGTTTAAAAGTGGGTAAGATTATTCCAATATTCAAAAAAAAAAAAAAAATTTTTATTGAAAACTATAGACCAGTAACGGTCCCTTTCTCGCTTTCTAAGATTTTTGAATACGCATTTTGATCACGACTTGATAATTTCTCAGTAAAATTTAATATATTAATAGAAAAACAACATGGGTTTCGTGCAGGAAAATCTATTGATACGGTAAATCACTCTTTGCATAGTCAAATTATCAAATGTATTGAGGCAGCCGAGTGTCCTGTTGGGATTTTTTGTGATCTGAGCAGGGCATTCGACTGCATGCAAATTTTTGTTAAAGCAATCAGCAAATTTTGTAGATCTGATTATTCGATTCAACAAAATAAATACATGGTTGAAACAACATTTCTGAGTTACGAATAGAGTTGGTAGATTAAGATATTCGGTTCATGCAACTTAGTTCCAGTTGATTGAAACTTTGAATTTGATTCAAAACCAAGAAATAATTTTACTGATTTTGAGATTATATTTTGTCGTACATTTTATTTGTTTGATTCAAATAAAGTTGATATGATTCAATAATTTCTTTTTTTCTGTGTAGAACTCGTTAATATGAATCAATGCTTCCTGAATGAATGACTCCCGAGGATTAATTTTTAATGGAATATTGGATGTTATACAAAACAATAAATATGCTGTACTAATTCAACTTCTATCACAGTGTCAACATGAAGAATAAAACTGCATCAGAGCTTTTTTTAAATGGGGCGAGGTGAAAGAAAAACATAGTTCTATTCGAAAGATACCAAACTACATCGTTTCATATAACTTCGAACGTTCATTTCATTATAAGTATCGTGTTACAAGACTGTACAAACAAACTTGGTGTATAGGGCTCCATTCAGTTAAAGTTCAGTATGGGTTGACACTGTTGACAGTCAATGCATTGTTTGTTTTCCTGCAGCAAGATCAAACTGAATAAACATCACTAGGTAGACCGTCACAGCACTCACAATCTGCAACAAAATTGATACACGTGTTACAGAACCTTCTCAGTTAATATAAATGAAATTCGAAAAGAGATCGGGAAATAAACAGAGTGTCACAGAATGGAGTAAATGAACGATGTCTCCTGTTGTGGAATATTTGAAAGAGTTTGTCCAATTCAAAATATTTCTGTGTTATTAGAATACTTCATTTCAAGAACTCCCATTCGGGATTGGAGCATTAGATCGTTTGCATTGCCTACCCTATACTGATCACGGGCAGAAATAAACTAAGAGTTGATGAAATAAAGTAACTTTATAATTTTTTGGTTGAATAGCAGATAATGTAAAAACATACACATCACCAACATCTTGTGGTTCTAGAAACAGTAGTCCAAAACAATAATCAATCCATTTCCTTTTTAATCTGCTGAAAGTCCAAGTTTCTGAATTATACGCTAACAAGTTTGCGTTACATGAAATCTGCATCCAATTATTTTTATTTGTGGCCAAATTATTTTAGCTGCATTATGGATATATAATAATAATAATAATAATAATAATAATAAGTTTATTTACCAAGTGTTATTAGTACAGAGTTAACAGTAGAATTTTTGAAATGTAAATAAATGTGGAATTCCCACTAAAACTAAAGTTGCGCGTTGGATAGCCAACTTAAAATCTGCCACAATTTCGGTGGGACAAAACGACAGATAATATTCACTACACTTTTCAGTAACAAATTTGAAATACTGTTTTATGTTTCAGTTGCTTTGTATCATCCACATAAATTTTCTGGCTTGATCAAAAATGCTTTGAATTTGTAAACCAGCTGAACACTAATATATTCTTTGCTGTTGACTAAAATAAATTCTTCCTGGTCAAAAATTGCATCTCTATTGTGTTCTCTGAGCCCACTGTATAAATATTTGCTAGCCACTCGGCAGTGTTGCACCTCCACTTTTTCTTGCCACTTTTGAGTTCTTCTTTGAAAGAAAACTTCTAGTTATCTACAAAGAGGACAACTTTTTCTCGTTGACTAACTATTTCTTTAACATTCTGCATTGTAGGGTGAGTGCACCAAAAAAAATACTTATAGATACTAAAATATAAATTTTTATGGAAACCAAAAAAATAAACAAGAAGAACTAAGGTTTGGGATTCTTAATATCATGTACAATCTTGAAAATAACGGTGAAATGTAGTTGAGAGAATATAGGAGTCAAAATAGTCATGAATCACCAGTGATTGACCTAGTACTTGACCACAATTTTACCCAGTTGTTGACCACTTGATAAAATCAAATGAAACAAGTTGCTGAGCAAAACTGTAGATTTATTGATACAAAAAAAAGTTTTGATTTTCAAACAGAATCTCATAAAACATTGATAATTTTTGAACTCAAACCTTTTCCAAAAATACTAGGTTTTTCACGAGTTGAAACTTCTTCACACGGGTTTGGACTACAAATTTCCTTCAATTTCCGTATAATTTTTATATTCTTCACTTCAGTCTCAATATCAAATTTTGGATTTCTTGCGTTTCAGTATTACTCTCAGTCTTCTCTTAGAAACAGTTTCATTATCATTATTAGTTTCATTTCCTAATTCTATATCAATGTGTTTTCCTTTATTGTGTTCTTCTTGGTAATATCATGTAATTCTGCTGCTGACTCATCGCCACCCCATCGAATCGAAATATAGAAACGTTAATTGGCTTGATTTGTG
Source organism: Gonioctena quinquepunctata (assembly GCA_018342105.1). Lineage (NCBI taxonomy): Eukaryota > Metazoa > Arthropoda > Insecta > Coleoptera > Chrysomelidae > Gonioctena > Gonioctena quinquepunctata. Next base: position 382,497 of record JAFIRS010000223.1, on the reverse strand, counting down.
CTATCCCGTCTTGATTTCCCAAAGTTCGCGAAGCATCATTTTTTGAAATCTACTGCCTCGACTTCAAAATACATTTTCTATGATTGTTTTTCTAATAAAACTGGAAAAGTGGCTTTATTCAATCAATATCAATCAGAAAAAACTGTTTTCTATTTACTTTTCAAAATTATTTATTGAAGTAGAATGCGGTACCCCATACCCCATTCAGCCTCTTCGATTGTCTAATATTGCTTACATTGCTCATAGCCTCTTGCAATGGTACCTTCGTATATTCGAAAAATCTCCTGTTACTTTCATTGATTTTTTCTGGGAAATACAGTGGTTTTACTGAACCTGTATCTGAAAACAAAAAACCTTATATAAAATATATGTACCAGTTGTTGACCATGGCAAAAAACCAATAGTTGACCACTACAAAACTATGGTCAATTACTAGATCCGCTATAAAATAACGATATTTTTCGAATAAAAATAAATATTTTACTCATATCCAAAGCTATGGAACAGACGAAGACGTACAACCATTAATTCCTTTGAAACACCAGTAGTTGATCAAAGTGGTCAATTACTGGAGCTTCAACAAATATTTTGTTTTAGTAGTTGACCACATGAATTAAAATAGTAAAAACACACATTCAAATAATGAATACAATAAAAATACTTAACTATATTCGTATAGCAACTAGTACATCAAATATGTTTTTGATGAAATTGTCTTCTTACCATGCTTATTGCCACATCACCTGTTTTCTACCAGTGAAAGACGAAAAATGTGTAAAAATGACAGTGACCAACTTATCGCGAAATTTGTTTGGGTTAATTGTGACATCTACTAGATCAAAGTACCATTCAATTTTAAAAAACCTAGGCAACCAACAAAACAATATGGTATCCTTATTTCTGTGCATTGAGTGGAAAATGGTCAATTACCGGGTGCTGGTCAACTACCGGAGCCACAACCCTACCTAATGAAACTTCAATTGCAGTTTTATAAATAACTAGCTTATGCCCGCGTGGATTTCGAGAAAATTATACTATACACTTCTTATATCCGATGCAAGAAATATGCGAAATATAATTTTGATAAATATGACACCACATACCAATTTTGAATAGAATCGGACTATAGTCACAGAGATCGTCCACCGTCTTTGAGCCGCCATTTTGATTTTATGAATTTTGACAAAAAAAATCATAATTTTCAACCCCGAAAACCCCCACATACCCATTTTGAATAGAATCGAACCATAATTACAAAACTCGTACGCCATCTTGGATTTGTGAATTTTGAATGGAAATTCATAATCTCCGATTCCGAAAACTCCCACATACCAATTGTATTAGAATCGGATTGTAATCACAGAGATCGTCGACCATCTTGGAGCCGCCATTTTGTTTTTTCCTCTTACAAAAATTCCATAATGCATTGTCACGAGAACTATGAATACCTGCCAAATTTCACGTTAATCGGGTAACTAGAAGTGGGTTGAATTTAACTTGTAAGATTTGATTACAGACAGACAGACACTGGGACAGGTGAAACTAAATAAAAGCTTGTAAAATCATCTTCTGGCCGATTCTTACTGAGAAATGAATTTCGTAGTGATGACACCAACATTTATTAAAGTTGTACCCGCTACATATAATTTCGATACCTATACATAATCTTTATATATATATATAATTCTACTGTACGTGTCTGTCACTGAACTCCTCCTAAACGGCTGGACCGATTTGAATGAATTTTTTTGTATGCGTTTGGGTGGCGCCCTGGATGGTTCAAATTCACAAATCAGCCTGGCAGATGGCGCTGCAGTCGGTATCTAGGATACTGCAACTAAACGGTTCGACCGATTCTCATGAAATTTCGTGTGCATACCAGGTAGGTCTGAGAATCGGTCAACATCTATTTTTCATCCCCCTAAATGTTAAGGGTGGTCCACCCCTTAATTTTTATTTTTCAGACAAAATTTTTGTTTTTATTTTTTTATGATTCAGCATTCAAAAATACATACAACCCTAAATTTTCACCCTTCTACGATCGGGAAAACAACCCCCGAACATTACACCTATTGACAGTCACATGCCCGAGATCACCTTTCGCCAACGTACTATCAGAAATATTTTGCTGGGTCTCAACACCAACAAAGCCTGTGGATCTGACGGAATCCCGCCGATTGTTCTCAAGAAATGTGCCCCCGAATTAACACCTGTTCTTTGCAAGTTGTTCAACCACTCTTACAATTTGGGGGTATTTCCGTCCAATTGGAAAATTGTAAGAGTACAGCCAGTCCCTAAAAAAGGCAAAAAGGCCCTACCTAGCAACTACAGACCTATCGCACTGCTATCTATTATTTCAAAGGTCATGGAAAAAGCCATCAACATCGAGCTCATAAAATATCTGGAAGACTCAGGAATTGTCAACGATAGGCAATATGGCTTCCGCCATCAAAGATCAACTGGTGACCTGCTCGCTTACGTCTCACATATATGGCAGCTATCTATTGAAACGTATGGAGAAACTTTAGCTGTGGCATTGGATATCTCCAAGGCGTTCGATCGAGTTTGGCACCAGGGACTCCTCGCCAAGCTTCCGTCTTATGGCTTGCCCCCTCAGCTGTGTTCTCTGCTTGCTAGTTTTCTCTCAAACAGGTCTCTCCATGTAGTGGTCGATGGAGTTTCATCTGACACTCTACTCATAAATGCTGGTGTTCCGCAAGGATCTATTCTCGCACCAATACTATTTCTACTTCACATCAACGACCTGTTGAAAGCAACTTCATGTCCAGTACACAGCTTTGCCGATGATAGTACCCTCCATACCGCTTTCTCTTCCAGGGCCCCTATATCAGCCCGTGAAACCAGAAATGAACGAGGAAGAAATGTTAATAATATAAATATGGACTTAGCAACAATTCCCGAGTGGGGATCTAATAACTTGGTAGAATTCAATGCAAACAAAACACAAGCATGTCTTTTCTCTAGAAAAGCCGATCTCACTGTGCCTAACATAACTTTGTCAGGAGTAACCATACCACTGAAGTCATCCATATCGATGCTTGGTATTACTATCAGCAATAACCTTTCCTGGGAAAATCACGTGAGGTCCATTGCCAAAAGTGCATCCCAAAAACTTGGTTTTTTGTTTCGTGCCAAGAACTATTTCACCCCCACTCAGCTGCCCATAATCTATAAGGCACAGATCCGACCTGTCCTGGAATACTGTTCCCATATTTGGAGCGCGGCACCTAAACATATCCTGAGGCTATTGGATTCTGTCCAAAAAAGGGCAATTCGTCTCGTCGGTGATGCCTCGCTTACAAACTCGCTCACTTGTCTGGAACACCGTAGAAAAGTTGGCGATTTGTCTCTATTTTATAGATATTTTCATGGGCGATGCTCTTCTGAAACATCAACAATCGTTCCTGCTTTGGCAGTCTCTTCGAGACTAACCCGTCAAGTTCAGTCATCACACCCCTTCGTGGTCACTTTGGAGACCTGCAGAACATCACTTTCCAAAGACTCGTTCATCCAACGAACAGCGAGGCTTTGGAACTCATTGCCCAGGGAGGTGTTCCCCGAGGCATACAACCTCCAGAAATTTAAGAAGAACACCAACTCCTACCTTCTTTCCCTTGGTTCCCACGATGTTCTCTGAACATTACAGGATATCCCTTTTCGTGGGAACCAGAACATAAAAAAAAAAAAACCCCTATTTATTTGGAAATATTTTTATTTTTATTTTGTCATGACTTAGAATACAAAAAATCATATTACTCTTAATTTTCACCCTTCTACGATCAACCCAATTTTTTTTCATAGAAAAAACGGGATAACAGGAAAACGGGATAACGGGATAACGGGAATCACGGAATAACGAAAAAACGGGAAAACGGGTTAACGGGATGACAGGATAAGGGAATAACGGAAAAACTGGATAAATAAAGACGGGATAACAGGAAAACGGGATAACGGGAATAACGGGATAACGCAAGAACGGGAAAACGATATAACGGGATGACAGGATAAGGGGATAAGGGGAAAACGGGATAACGGGATAAAGACAAAATGGGATGACAGGAAAACGGGATAACGGGAATAACAAGAACGAAAAAACGATACGGGATAACGGGATAACGGGATAACGGGATAACGGGATAACGGGATAAAAACGGGATGACAGGATAAGGGGATAACGGAAAAACGTGATAACGGGATAACGGGATAAAGAAAAAAGGGGTAACAGGAAAATGGGATAACGGGATAACGGGAAAACGAGATAACGGAACAACAGAAAGCGGAAGGAGTCAAAAGCATAATCTAGATGGAACAACATAAAGGAAAAAAAAATTATACGCGGACGAGAGTTTTCGGGAAAAACATTTTAGGGAACATAGAAATTTGGACAGGACAATGTCTGTCGGGTCCGCTAGTGTAATGTGTAATATTTATAGACTAATTGAATCTTCATTTCATTCAATTATTGTATTAGAGTGGGGGAGTGCAGGGATTAGTTCTACCAACAGGATTCCAATTCAATTCAATACAAAAGAGTTATGTCATACAAAACCTATTCTATTATTTACAACTTAAAAACTATTTATATACACAGATCTTCCTAATTTGCTATAGGGTGTGCAGGCATCCAGCTTGCCGTTCCATGGTGGGTGGGCGAAGGGAATGAATGCCCTGCCTGTTGGTAGGCATCAGTTTGGTAAATCCCAGGAAGAGGTTTTATGGGAATGGGGGAATTTTCTTTCGTCTCCTACTTTGCGTTTATACGAAAATCATGTAAGGGTTTGTATTTGCGGTCGTTGTCATGTATTATGCGCTTGGTTGGTTGATTCCGGTCGATGCGACAATTTCAATCTTGAACTCTACTCACTCTATGTTCGATGCAACAACAGAGATTCAGAGCTAACTTTCAATCTGAATCGCCAGGTATATTTGAAGAAGTTTTCAAGATAATTCCGTTTTCTACATATTCCGCTCGGGTACACCCCTTCCACCTTTTCACTAGGGAATTTTACAGATAATGACTTTCCTTAACACTTCAATTATTGGCCTTACTCTGGAAAGGTATTAAAACTTTGAACTTTTATGGAAATACCCTGGAAATCTGAACAGAACTTGACAGAAACGAAAGTACGACTATCTCAAAGAATAAGAAACTTGTTAGTTGGAAAATAACCTGAAAGCATTATCGAATGGGGAAAAACTTCAGCGTTGCTGGAGTTTTTACGATTATAGTCATGATGTGTTTATGGATATTCTGGAAATGGAAATCATCTAAAAAGGCTCTTTTCTCATTTGGAATTCACGCAATACTTTTCAGATTTTGATTAATTGTGTTTCGTGCACACTACCATGTTTCCAACATACTAGTCACTTACCATGAGCAGAAGAGAGCAATTTATGCTGATGAACCCTCCCGCTGTGATGTCAAATTCTTGGTGGAGTATATGAAGAGAAAATAAATTTATCTGAAAAAAAGGAGACAAATAAGATGCAAGAACATGAAAATAACAAAATTGATGTAACTAAGCCCAACTCTGAGTGTGCAAGGCTGATTGAGTTTATTTTCAGAATATCAGCAAATTTTGAAAACTTGAAATATCGTTTATGTAAATATTGAATAGAAGGAGGCATAGATGGGAGCCTTGAGGTACACCCGATGTAATTCCAATTCCAGTTCCAATTCTGATTTCATTTATTTTCCATTTCGACATTTCACAATGTATAGGAAGAGTCATAATATGAGGGATATACAGGGTGTTAGTGAATAAGTGCGACAAACCTCAGGGGGTGATTCTGCATGAAAAAATAATGACAGTTTGGTATATAACTTTTATCCGCAAATGCTTCGTTTTCCGAGATACGGGGTGTTGAAGTTTTTTTTAAAAACTGACCATTTATTGTTCTGAAACCGGTCGAGATATGCAAATGAAATTTGGTGAGTTTCAAGGGGTAGTTATTGCGAATTTTTTGACATGCAATTAATAATTTTATGTTCATCATTGGCACGCATACAGGCAATGATCTCAATTTTTTCAAAGAAAAAAATGGTACGCCAGTGAGATATTCTAAATTAAAAATAATTTTTGAATATCTCGTTCAATTTATGAAAGAAAAATTCTTCTGCCTTTTTATGCAAAAAAATAAAATATCTTCTGCAAAAAAATAAAACATCGTCTGTAATAGATTCCACCTGATTCGTGTACATGGTGAATAGTATTGACCCCAAAATCGAACCTTGGAGCACACCTATATTAACCGCCAATAAATCCGAGTTGAATTTGAGAATTTCGTTATTAATAAGAGTCTCAATTGACACGTATTATTTGCGGTTTTCGAGAAAAGACTAAAGCCATGATGATACATTACCTCGTAGACCATAAATTTAATAATAGTTTCTTGTGATTGACGAAGTCAAATGCCCTGCTCAGATCACAAAATATTGCAGCAGGACATTCGCCTGCATCTATAAATTTGATGATTTGTCTATAAAATGTGAAAATAGTCGTTGACATCCATTTTCCTGATCGAAATCCAGCTGGTTCTCATTCAATATTACGAAATTATCCAGAAAGTTCAGAAGTCTGTCCAGGAAGGCATATTCGAATATTCTGGAGATACTGCAAGTGACCGTTATGGGTCTGTAGTTCTTCATTGGAGTAGGATTGTCTTTTTCGAACAGAGGCACAACTTCTCCAATTTTAAGAACTTCTGGAAATTTTCCCAGCTCGAATGATTTGTTTGTTCCGAAGCAACTTCTTTTGGATCTTCTATGATATCTCCATTTATATCAATAACTATATCATTATGTTTCTTATTTTTGTTGGATAGCTCGTTCACAACATTCCATGAAGAACGAATGATATTTTCAGAATTCATTATACGATCCTGATAATGTTTTTTTTTTCCAACAGTTGTCGGTGCTTTGTTTTCTCAGTGTTATCCAATTCAGTAAATGAGGAATCACAGCGCTTTAAAGCAAATAAATCTTTCAAGTTTTGATTAGACGAATCCACATGATTATTCAAGGAATTTCGGAATTTGAAATATTACTTTCATTGAAGTCTCTTTTGGTACGAGGAACTTTGTGAGATGATCTGTGCTTCTTCAGACTACTGATTTCAGCTAGCACGATTCTGTGATCTGAGATGTAATTTCTATTACACAACAAGTGCTGAAATCATGAGAACTGATGAAAATTTGGTCAATGACTCTGCAACTAAATCATCAACAGATCTTTCCCGCAATCAAGCAGTGGCTAACTCCAAATACCCTGAAGTGTAACGAAAACAAAACGGAATCTATCACTTTCTCAACAAAAAATATTGTTACTCATGAGAAATCAGTTGAACTCTTTGGCATCCATATTGATCAATCCTTGAAGTGCTGTATAAAAAATTGTCGACACAAACTTTTCTATTAAGGAAAATCAGCTCTTGCATAAGTCCTGGGGTACTACGCACAGCCTATTTCGCGCTTTTTCATACTCACCTATCATATGGTACATATCTATGGGGCAACTCCCCTTCCTCAAATCGGGTTTTCCTGATGCAGAAACGGGCAATTAGGATAATTGCAAATGCAAATTATAGGGACTCTTGTAGACCCCTATTTTCAAGCCTACATATTATGACTCTTCCTGCCGTGTACATCTATCAGTCTCTTGTAGAAATACACAAAAAGAATCAACAATTTCAGACTCACAGAGATACTCATTGCTATCAAACAAGAAACGCCAACAACCTTGTTGATAAATTATATAGATTGGAAATTTCAGCTAAAAATAGCTTGGACATAAAACTTTATAATAAACTGCCAGAGGAAACCAGAAACCTCTCAATTTATAAATTCAAGAAAATAATCAACAAAGTACTTTCCACAAATACTATATATAATCTACATGATTACTTCAGTTTACCAAACTCCCTTTTCCACACATAGATTTTAACTATTTTAACACATAGATTTTAACTATTTATATACTTTCATATATTTATTCAAACCTCATTGTGTTATATATTATTGTGTACATCTTTTTTTTGTGTTTTCTAGTATGTGTATGTGAGTGTATGTGTTCACATTGACCTGTATGGACGTATGACTGTGAGTCTTAGACATGTATATTTTTTTTCAACGACTTGTGTTAAGATTTTTATAATCAGCTGCACCAAATAAACTCTACTCTACTCTAGTATTTGTAACTCGGGTAGGCCAGTTTACGAGAAGGTTCATTGTATTCCACCTATTCTTGAAAGATAGTTACTAATTCAAATAACCTTCTTTGTAACTATTTCAGTAAGCTTTCAGCAATTCGTGGTCAATTTTGTCGAAAGCTTTGCTAAAGTCGTTATAAATGGTATCCGCTTGACCTCTCTCATTGAGACTCTCAGTATTTTCAAATGAGTTTGATTCCACAGATATCTTCTAGATAAATCCAAGTTGTTGGATATTTAAAAAGTTGAGGACATCATTGAAGAGGCATTCAAAAATAATAATGGTAAACTAAAGGTGTGATTTGGTGCCCTCTTGCTCATAGAAGAGGACGAATGCTTCTCCACTTGCTGATATCGGTGATATATGGAGTCATTGTACTCGTGCCATGGTCCTCCTTTAGAACGCTTACAGTAAGCCTATAAAATGTTCCACTCTGGTTGGATACAGCATACAAGTTGTATTGACACGGAGCTACATTATCTGCTGCATAATTACTCATATCTAATCCTTCGAGAGGGAAGTCAATGGTGATATTCAATTTTCCCCTAAATCTCTCCATCGGCGAAAATTGTTTCAAGTGAATTTCTAATATTTTGGGGAATTTATATATACATAATTAATTTGTGCATTTTATCCTTTCGTTACATTTACAACAAGTTGGTTTCTCTTCGCCATCTGAAGTTTCTTCTCTATTAAAAAAGTCTAAACATTGTGAGAGTCTCAGCTGGCCAGTTCTCTGTGAAATATGTAGTGAAAGGTCCCAGAAGGGGTCAAAAGAGACCGAACAATGGCCACAGGGAGTACAGTTCAACGATGCTTTCAGTTGACCAACAAAGTCATCAATCATTTTTGAGTTGTCCATTCTTAGATATCTTGACCTGTGCGTTTTCATGATCGCTCAATTTTTCATCAATTTCTGTCAAGATAGGTTTGGGCTTTTCTATCACTATGTTTATATCTTCATGAAGACCTTCCAATAAATATCTGAGAAATTCTTGGGAGTCCTGTTGAGCGTAACCCATGAAGCGAGGCGAAGCTTTTCAAAGATGCAGTATTCACCGCCCTATCAGGCAAATCTTCCGACCAAAGATATTTTATTACTACCGCAAATGCTTTTATCAGAGCACACTTGATATGCTTGTGTTGATATACCTCATATGCTCGTGTTTCCTCAGATACTCGAGCAACCATCTGGTATTCGGTAAACATTATACTACGCTATTCGTGAAGCAGTTGTTGGCAATGTTCTTCAACCCATTGACTCCAAGTGATCTAATGGTGTTGTAGCTGCTTGATATCGAGTTGAGCTTTTTCTTGGTGAATTTGAAGCCGAATCAAGGAGTTGTTTACGAGATAGTTCGATCCCAAGATTTTTGGGACCCTTGGAATCTGGAACAGATGTCCTGGTTTTCGAGCGCCACACTTCTTCACATCTCATATAAATTGAATCAGGTATATCAATAAGAGATTTGGGAAGAATCTGATCAATCAAATGACGGTTCTGTTAAATGAAGAAAGGAAAGCTGGTAAAGCGATTGCAACTGAAGAACGAATATCTAATTCTCCTCTGGTTACTGGATGAATGATGAATGCGGAAATATTTCAAACAAAAAAAATTATTATAGAATATTAACGTGGTTATGAATAATTCATTTCCAAAAGCTTTGATTATATCGTGACCGTATTTATTCTAGGGACATAAAAATGTCAGGAAACTTTGAATGACAATAAAATCGATAGCACTGTGTTATTCCATACGCATCAAGACGTTTTTTCCTGGAGACTACTTATTCGATGATAATGGAAGCTATTGCTTTTAGTGTTCTGAACCAAAGGTGAAAACAGAGCACTAATAATTATATCACCCCCCTGATGTCAGTCTGTTCGTCTCTGAGTCTGTGCAATTATTTGTGTTTGTCTGTGCAATTATTTGTCACAGCCTTCTAAAATATAAACAATTCAACCTAGAATGTGGATATTTATCATAGCTTTAGAGTATGACGAAGTAAAACTCTTTCGAGAAAGAAAGGACTCAGCACAGATATAAGGGGGTTTCTAGTAGAAATTTTAGCATGTTACACCTGAGGTATATCAGATTAAAACTACGCGACCATGATAGCAATTGCAATAGTTGATACAGGGCGTAATCGAAACTTTCTCTTTCTTGTCATGTAATAAGCGATTTCAATATAATGCGAATATTATCGAAATCATAATGCAAAATGGACATCTATAAGGGAGTAACCAGGGATTTCCAGCTAAGATATTCCATTGAAACGCTGAAATGTAAATTGCACAAAACATATTTTTTGTGTCGTCATAAAAAAATTCAAATCAGTTCCCTCATAAGGGATGTTTATACGTTTTGCGCTTCCTAACCATGGCAAATTTTGACTTTTTTGTGTTCGGAATCCTGAATATCAAAAGGTTGGAATTTTGTATGTTGGTGAAGTTAAAAAAATCCTAATCGAAAAAATCCACTGAAAATATGTGTATGCACGTATGACATTTCTCTCTCATTCTGGAAACTCACCTTTTTCATGAGCATTTTCGACCTTCTGTTTACTGGTATCCTGTATAACAACAGTGCAGTGTACTTTGACTGGTAAACAGTCGACTGACATATTATAGTAGTTGCCAGTAGCTGTCCAATAGGATGGACTGAAGACATTACCGGAACCACCAGATCTTGTAGAGTCACCGGTTTTATATAGACACCAGCTATATAATATCCGAAAAAACAGAAATACATGGAACTGAAGAGTGAGATGAATTGGTTTGATATTATCAGCAGCAGGGGGATGGAGTATATTTCACTCGTTTCTTTGGATCTTCCCAAAACATCCATGTATATTCGTTTCAATTTCTCGATGGCATCAATTTTCTTGATTTCCTCGAGGAAACTGACTGAGTCCGGAAGCTTTTTAGTCGAAAGATGTAGAATATTGTTATTAATTATGCGAAACTGATGCCACATGATTAACATTTGAACTTGAAATCGCAAGAGACTAATGTCGAATATTTTCGTCATTGTGAAGACGATTAAAAAAATACTCGAACACTCAAAGAAACTACCCGAGCAAGAGTTCATGTAACTTATGCAGAAATATGTCCATGAGAGGAATGTGAAAGTAATCACCCCATAAGAACATATGCAGATATTTCTATAATTGGTCCATTTCGGGAATCTCCTGAGCCTCGTGTCAATATCATCAACACGTTTTACGAGCATAGTTATTCTGTCTTGATAAATCAAACTTGTAAGGACAGTTCCCATTGCAGCAGCCACACTCGACAATTGGTTTAGAATATCTGCTGATTGGATTACAAAATTTTTATTTGGATCAATGCTGACATCGAAATTTTGAATCGACATATACAGTGTCACCAACACTGAAATACAACTATAAACGAGTTTAAAAACTATCCTTGTGACACTTTGCTTATCACTTTTTATTTTCTCATCAGAATTGCTGAAAGACAGTCCAAAAATTTGACCCAGGATCCAAACGGGTCTTAAAACATCAACGATACTTTCTTTCTTAGACATATTTCGCCGGAATGAATCGTTCTCACAGTCAAGCGGAAAATAAATCTATTTTGTATGTCAATGTCAAGATTGACCCCAAATGAGGACAGATAATTTATTCAATAGGTAAATGTGTTTGTTCGACGTTCAACGGTTTTTGTCTAAATAGTGCTTGAAACTCACGGTTTGATCGACTGCAAACACGCCTGTAAATAATCAATGTTCCTCTCTACTTTTTCAAATCAAGAAGTCAAGCGAATGTAATAATTTATCATAGAATGAATTATTGATAAAATTCAGGTCCGCTAATAAATAAAAATATATATCGTAATTATCTTATTATGTTTATGATTTTCAAACTCCTTGATCACACTTATTTTGTGATGGTTAACTTAATAAGTTTAATTTCACTGAAATTGTATTTTTATAGAGAATATGTTGTACATCAGAATATATTGCTTTTTTCTCCATGGCAAAAATATTCTCTTAGATATGGAATTGAATTCATAATTATTTTTCAGTCTTCCTTTGGAGTCGAAATTTACTGGCCCGAATATTTTTCAATAGTGAAGGATATCAGAAAAAAATGTTTAGTTGGTTGTGTGTCAGATTGTGAAATAATGTACTCGAAAATGTTCAATGAAATAGTTTTGGATACATTTCAGACATATCAGATACATATTTTGACGAAATTATGGAAAAAATAGGGTCAGCAGCAGTTTGGAAAAAATTATAGCATGCCTAAGAAAAATCAGTATATTCATTTATTTAATCCTAATAGTTTGTAACGATCTCTTAGAATTCAGAAATGTAATGCAAAAGTTTCCCAGTTACGCGAGGTTCCATTTTATACGAAGTTTACTAGAGACATCTGCAAAGTTTTGAACTCCGTTGAAATGTTGAGTGATTATACTATATTTGAATCGAATGCCATAATGTTATCTGAACGTTATACATCCGAAGAAGGGAGCAATTTTATAGTTCAGTTGGGATCCTACAACAAGTCTGCATAGTTTGAACAAATACTGGATCAAACAAATATTCATAGGTAATCAGAAAAAGAATAGGTCAAAGAAATCACATATTTTTAGGAAATCGATTTCCCATCTTCCTCTCACAGGAAATATACAGGGTGTTACCAAATAGGTGAGGAAGTTTTTAGGGGCGATTCCTTGTCGAAAATTAAAGGGGGTAATTCATGTAAACAAAAGCTCTTAGACCTTTCCCTGAAAAGTAACACGCTTCCAAAAATGAGATTTTTTTTTTCTTGAAATTGCTGAAGAGTTGAAGGAATGGCATTTTTGGGCATTTCTACCAATAAAAAGGCTACCTATGAATATTTTTTTAATTTTATTGTGATCTTTCAAAGGGGTGAAACATGCAACCGCTATTCCATTTTTTACCAGAACTTTTTAACGAAACAAAATTTCTCAATTTAAAAATATATGTTGAAAAGAGCGATTCATTGCAAAACTTTTTTAACTCTTGTGTTGTGTCCGTAAAATCAATAGTTTCCTAATAGGTTGCACAACTTGTGACTTCAATCGTTGTATTTAGAAATTATTCCGCTTGTTTTAACTTTTAATCTAGGCATGTACCAGTACCATGTTTTGTTTTAATAGAATATCGAATTAAATTTACAAAATTATGTGTATTACAACAAAGAAAAAGGCAACAAGATCAAACGGAACGGAGTTATAAAAACTGCTCGAAATCACCACCTCCAACCATTAGACAGGATTCAAGTCTTCGTCTCATAGACTGGCGCAAACGATGAAATATTCCTGGTGTGTTTTGGATTGTCTCGCAGGGTGCAATGATGCGATTACTCAAATCATTCACACATTCAAGGACTTCAGGTGACCCCAGATGCAAAAGTCCAAGGGGTTTAAGTCCGGAGATCTGGGAGGCCAAGGTTGAGGCCCTGCTCTGCCTGTCCAACGATTTGGATATACGTCGTCAAAGTACTAACGAGCAGTTATGCTGAAATGGACAGGCGCACCATCATGCATAAACCACATTCATGGTAATAGCTAGTGGAACATTTTCAAGTAAAATGGGAAGCTGCTCCTGGAGAAAAGTTGTTTAGGTTGCACCAGTTAGCCTTAACGGTAGAAAATACGGTCCAATAATATTTTCGCCAATAATTCCGACCCACACGTTAAGTGAAAATTCATATTGATACCGACCTTCTTGAATTGCATGTGGGTTATCTTCGCCCCATAGATGATCATTATGGAAATTTGTAATCCCTTGCCTTGAAAAGTTGAGCATTTTGGGTAATCATTTGAAGACTCCATTGACAAAAGTCTACTCGATGGGGAAAATCTCGCGGCAAAAGTGCCTGGACTCGTTGAATATGGTAAGAATACAATTGGTGATCCTTTAAAATTTTCTAGATTAGTTTATTGCGAACATTGTCAGCAATTTGTCTTGTACTTAATTCCGGACGATCTTCAATCATATTGAGAACCTCTTCTCCCAGTGCTACCGTTCTTATTGCTCGTGGACGACCACAATCAGTTGTTCGTTTTTGAAAAGTCCCTCTTTCACGGAGACGTTGATGAAGATGTGCAAACATTGTGTGATGAGGTATCACGCGCTGAGGATACATCCCTGCATAGAGGCGTCTAGCTGCCAAATAATTTCCATTGGCACGACCATAGTTAAAATGGATATCGGCCATTTCAGCTTTAGTGTGATTATTCATATTGAAGATTCAAAAGACACAATTGAACTTTCAACTACCACATAGAAATCAAAGCGAGTTGACAGCCACCTACTAGATTTTGAAATACTACGATTGAAGTCACAAGTTGTGCAAACAAAACCTGACAGCCACCTACCTACATTTTTTCGATTCCATTTATAGAAGATCCGTTGATGCACAATGTTGTATTTTATTTTTTTATTAGGAAACTATTACTTTTACGGACACAACACAGGGGGTAAAAAAGTTTTGCAATGAATCGTTCTTTCCAACACACATTTTCAAATTGAGAAATTTTGTTTCGTTAAAAGGTTCTGGTAAAAAATGGAATAGGGGTTGCATGTTTCACCCCTTTAAAAGATTAAAAGTTTTCAGAACGTTCAGTGAGGGTTAATTCTGTATTATCGAAATGATAATCATTTTGAAATATGTTTCTCATTGCTGTTCGGCCAAATAGCATAACTGCAGTCTTAGAACGATTGATCGTGATACAGTATTTTTTAGATGTGACGACTAATGAATCCAGGTCCTGATTTATTTGCTGACACGCTAATGACAAAATATTCAGGAAATTGTTTATAGATTTGGCTATCGTTAGCATAACTAAGAATTTGAGTATGATGTAAGTATTTATGAAACTGGGACATATAGATTATGAATAATAAAAGTCCAAGATTCGACCTTTGGGGTACTCCAGCAGGAGTTTCAAGATAGTTCGAATTTTAACAGATTGATGAGAAGCTGACATATTCTATCGAATGCTTTGGAGTAATCGATTGATACTAGGAGGGAAACTCATTACTGTCAACCAGTTTGTGTATGTCGTCAACTACTTTTAACAGGGCTATTGTACAGCTATGGCCAGGTCTGGCCTGATTGAGAGACAGGCAACATTTCATTTTCATCACAATATACTGATAGATGATTGATAATGAGGACTTTAAATTCAAGATGAAATATTACTGAAGATTTGGAATTGCAGGAACAAGAACAATGAATGTGATCTGAATTTCAGAAAGTTGCCGACGTTCCGAAGTTTATTGAGTATTGCACCAATGCACAGGCTCTGCCTCAGTTGATATTTGTATATTCTAGAATTTTCCTCAAATTTTCTCAGGTTTACCGAATTGTTTTCTTAAATAAACCATAATTTTAATTTTTACTCAGTCAGTGACTGAAAAAGTTGTTTTTTTTTGTTCGGTCTGTCTTTTTTCATCTTGAGTTTCTGCCTGAATGTGTCTTTAAAATTGATTGATTCTTCACTATCATTGGATCATTCGTTCGATCAGTGGGTGGCTGTACCTATCTTTTTTTATAACCAGTATCTTTTTTATTGTGTTTTTCAACTGTTTTCTTTGATATACTTGCTGATAAGATCAATTTCTAATCGTAGTTGGTCGATTTTACATGGTGGCAGTCTTGGTTCTTTCCTGTATTTGAGACGCTTATTATTATTATGTTCATTATAATGTTATCATTATCATAATTGATGTAGAATCTTTTGATTGGAGATCTTTATAATTCATTTGTTTTCAGTTGCTTCGGCTGGTATCTTCATGTTGGAAGGAATAGATGGACAAGATATGCAGTTGGTACCTAGAAGAAGACGTGGTTTCCATCTGAACTTACCCTTTCTAGCCACGGCTATTTCGGATGGATTAGAGAAGGTGGCAGACGTCCTCACCAACCCCAAACCTTTCAAAATCGAAATAACAGCACAACACGGAAGTTCGCCGAATTACATGTATCCCCAGAACCCCAATCAGAATGTTTATCAAAACCAACCGATGGTATATACGATTGAGAAACCAGGTGAGAATCCGCCATTTGTTTATGGCCCACCACATCATCATGGACCCCCAGGGAATCAAGTTCCACCACCGTTCCAACAAGGAAACCAAAACCATCATAATCACGGACATGGGAACCAACATGAAAGACCTCCTTTTGTTGATTTTCCTGGTGATAAAGACATTCAGAATCGCCCCTTTATTGATATTCCTGGTGACAGAGACATTCAGAATCCTCATGGCACCGAATATCATCAAGAAAACCCCCATGAAAACTCAATGATTCACCATTCTGGAGATACTCATCAGAACGTGCCTGAATTCGGTGACCAACCCAATTATAACCAAATGGGTCAAAATATTAATTTGAACGATCAGAGACAACCTGACCTTCATCAAAGGGATGAGGATAAAATTGTGGGGTACATCGATGAATTTCCAGTTATTTTACTCAATCAAAATGATATACGAAGATAGTAATTGTAAAAGAATGAATGAAAAGTTTTCATATTTTTGTGCCTTATTCATTATTTTTCAAATGTTTTTATGCAGCTTTATTAAAAGTCAAAAATTGCTACCACTTACATATGTTCGATATTCCAGTGAAACTGTATTTTTATTAAGAGTGAATTGGCTTTCTATGTCACTAAAATGTAGGATCGTGTAAATTCCCATATACAGTGTGATCCATTTAAAATGGAACCACCCCTGTAGAATACGCATTTTTCAGTCAATCTCAAAAATATTTCATTTTTAATATTAAACTTCAAAAACTGTATGTTGACAGAAATTTTCATAACTTTAGTTTCATTTCCAAGGCACTCTATGGTTTTTTTTCTTTGTCAAAAACGGCAAAAAGTTGATTAGGCAATTTTTGTTTTCAAATTTGACTACACCACTGGATTTGTAGTCGTTATAAATGAAAGAATTTCATGAAAAAATATTGGTCAACAACGAAGTTACAAAAACTTTAATTTTGGATTATAATTTTTATTTAGAATATAGACATATTTAAAATCTGACAACACTGCCGATACAAAGTAGAACACTAGTGAATTTGTACAGCGAAAATCCGAAGTCAATAGCTCATTCCGTTCTACAGTTATAACTCCTGAAAGTATGGTAATAGGAGCGATTTGGGGTGTACTAAATCACAGCCTACTATTGATTTAGTACAATACATATGCCTAATGTATTAGTTCAGCTTTCCTAAATTATTGATACCTTCTCTAAAAGCTTGTTTTAGTTCAGTTTTGCAGAATTTTAAAGGAACATTTTTTGTCCTGCTTTCTGTTTTATTATTGAATAAATAATTTTGATACTTTAAAACTTGATTCGGTTCATTTTGTTTTTATCGGCTATGGAAGACTGCATAACTTGAAAAGGAATTTTTAATTTTCTGTTATTTTCGAATACCCTTATAACCTAAACTTAAATAAATGATTTTAAGGGAATATAATTCACAAATCCAGTGGCGTAGTCACATTTTTATTACAAAATCGCTTCCACCACAAATCGCTCACATTACCATACTTTCAGGAGTTATAACTGTAGAACGGAATGAGCTATTGACATCGGATTTTCGCTGTACAAATTCACTGGTGTTCTACTTTGTATCGGCAGTGTTGCCATATTTCAAAATGTCTATAATCTAAATAAAAATTATAATCAAATACTTCGTTTCCAAAATCAAAGTTGTTGTAACTTCGTTGTTAACCAATATTTTTTATGAAACTTTGATTATTTTCATTTATAACGACTACGAATCCAGTGGTTCGAAAACAAAAATTGCCTAATAAACTTTTGCCGTTTTTGACAAAGAAAAAAAAACAAAGAGGGCCTTGGAAATGAATGAAATGATTTTTTTGAGAATGACTGAAAAAGGCGTATTCTACAGGGGTGGTTCCATTTTAAATGGGTCACACTGTATTTTAGAGGAATATTTTATTGATTTAATGAAAAAAAATTGAGGAGTGAATTTGTTCGCTGAGAACATATATATACCGTGTGACACAGACTCATCGTACGCCCCCCTTTTCTCCTTTGTTTCTCTAGCTATATTTATGAAATTTGGGACATTAAATATACTGACTAAACGGCACTTTTTGACATATTTGGAATAAAAAACAACTTCCGGTTTTTCCGGAAATGACATCAACTTTCGATTTTCAAATGGGCACCCTGTATATTATTCAATTTTTCAATCCAATGATATTTTATAGTTTATATTTTATTTGCCAGCAATACCCATTTTATTTTTCGATCTAGAGAGCCATGAACTCTCTAAAATGATTCCAAATAATGAAAATAATGCTACACTATTGCATTTTCGAATAATAATACTGCCAAAAAAGTAGAACAAATCGTTTTTTTACCCAAAACTCCATTTTTTCAAATGGTACCATAATGGTACTCTGACGTCATTCGAAAGTACCATCGATGGAGTATCCATCCATATTTACTCATTTTGTGTATAACCAATACGAACACAATAATGTAGTTAAGAAAAGTTTAAGTAGCTTCTCGGTTCAATAATAATTTATCAAGGTGGCTATGGAACACAAATCACATTTTGACTTTCGGTAATCTGTGATTATCAGTTAGTCACTGAATACATTATTGAATTGATCGCAGTGATAATAGACATAAGTTAAGAACGCCACCAGTTTATAACAGAAACGAAAAATTAGATATGCTGGTAATTTATGAGGAATGTCGGCAAAATGCAGTTGTTGCTCAATATATAGCTGTACTCGGAAAGATACCCCCATAGAGAAACTAAAAATAAAGAGAGTTGTCAAACCTGCAGTAAAAGTTGGCACCACGTTTAGACAGTGGCGACATATCTCGCAACTGGCCGAACTAAGTCAGTACAGTTGGTAAAACAGATTTATCTTCAGTTACCGATTGAGATAAGGCGGGTTTTTAAATGTGTTACTTTTATATGGTTGATATGGTATATATTCTATAAGTGATCGATTTGCCATTACTGTATTTCATATGAATGGTTGTATCATATGAAATACAGGAATGGAAAATCGATTACTGATGAAATATATACAGTAATCGATTCGTAGAATCTCTTAGTTCGTTCGTGGTTGAAATAAAGTTTCAAAATAAATCTTCGTTTCATGATATCAAGAACAAAATCGAAGTTCTTATAAAACAGAATAATAAGTTGAACACTATAAAAAACACATTTTATTGTATTAGGACAAGGTACAACTACAGACAAAACAATAATAAAACTCGGAAAAACAACAAAATTAAAAATATTCTTTAGTCTTATCATCAAATCAACCGAAATAAAAACAAATTACATTTACATCAAACGTTCAATAATTTTATTCATTTATTAGCACAAAGGAGAACGAGTAGGTATAACAAATACTCCAGTTTGATGATAATCTTCGTACTTCCTCAAATAGTGATAGGAAATGGAAACTGATGGATGGAAATAAGTATCAATTTGTGAAAACATTTCTGCAACTGATGGATGGAAATAAGTATCAGTTTGTGAAAAGCAGCTTATATTTTACCGTGTAAAAAATATTTCCAGGAATTTCAGCGTCAACTCGAATAACAAAACATTCTATTTTTGACGTTGGGTTCCTAATTCAAGTCCATATAGTATAATTTATATCATTAATTGAAGACAATAACAGTAGAAACATTATTCTGAAATTATTGCGTGGATTGTCATAGTAAAAAAATATGTGTGAACAATAAACTTCTATTTTCTGACAAATGTCGAAATTTGAAAATTATCATGTCATCACGTCTGTCGATTGCGGGCAGCGCCTCCATGCGCGACTGGCCTCACCAAAAACTTGATGGTCAAGATCGCCAATGTTTCAAACAGTCTCTTTATTTTTATTTGTCTATGGCAGTTCAGAAGAGAGCCTGATAATAATGTTGGTTATGAACATAATATTGTTTCTGAAGATATGAAGATAAATGTTCTCATGAGAATGGAAATCGATAAAACAGCATCTCTCAGGGGATCCTTCCGAGTTGGATACTAGTCGGAAGTGTCAGAAAATGTTTGTAAAAAATATAAGTATCGATCTTATAAATATCAAATACATCAACATTTATACGAAGACGATAGTATAAGAAGGATGGAATATTGCAGGTGGGTACTAGGTAATAATGTACAGCCAAATAATGAGTTTTTGAAATCAATTGTATTCTCCGATGAGTCAAAATTCACCAATCTTGGTTTATTTAACAAACAAAATACTCGATATTGGACGCAAGAGAATAGGCATTTATTTAGGCAGGGGAATTTCCAAGGACGTTTTGGGTTTAATGTAAGGCTAGGAGTATTTGGAGATCGAATAACTGGTCCCATAATATTTGATGGACCTTTGAATGGTGGTAGATACCTAAGTTTCCTCAGAATAAAATTGAAGATTAATTAGAAGATTTACCGCTGAATCTGAAAAACCGACTGTTTTTTCAGCAGGATGGTGCACCTCCGCACAATAGTAGGATAGTGACGTATTACCTTCGGGGCCGATTTGGGGAAATGTGGGTTGGTACACATGGTCCTATTAGGTGGCCTGCAAGATCACCTGACTTAACGCCTGTAGATTTTTTTATTTTGGGTCACTTGGAAAACATCGTTTACAAAACATACTCAACGACCCGTTATGACCTAGAATGACGAGTTAGACAAGTCATTCAAAGTATAACGCCTCAACAATTGAACAATGCTATTCAAAATACCGCGAAGCGAGCTCGAAAATGTTTGGATGTTGGTAGTGGACATTTCTGATGGTCTTTTTTATGTTTTGTTATTAATTAAATTGTGAGAGGATACCTTGTTATGCCTTTGATTACATTGCCATTTGAACCTAGGCTTTGAGCCTTCGAGCTTTATGCGCTCGAACGGTTGGATGAAATATTGACCAGATCTCCGTAAAATAACTCATTTCTATTATCAACCCGATCAATTCAATAATGTATTCAGTGACTAACTGACAATTACAGATTATCGAAACGTCAAAATGTGATTTGTGTTCCATACCCACCTTGATAAATAATGTTTACAATTTTTTTATATAGGGATTATATACCGAGTGACACAGGATATCGGGCCACCCCTGTAACTTCTGCATTCGTAAACGGATTTTTCTGAAACTTGGTACGTTATATAACAACCATTTCGGATTTGATCACATTACAAATTTTTTTATATAGGGATTATATACCGAGTGACAGTTTTTCTGGAAATGCCAGTAACTTTGTTTTTTCAAATGGAACACCCTGTATATTTTTACATATATAAGTTCAACAGGTCAAAACAAGTCCAAACCTTATGTCAAATGATATTTTTTCAAAACAATCGAAATTAAAATTGTTTTTTTATTTTACTTCGTGGATAAATGAGATTTGGTCGAAGCTATTCAGAATGAGTCGCAAATAACAGAAAAACTTATTTTTTTCTGAAATATCATTTTTTGTGTCATTTATTGATGAATCAATTCAATCACATCACATTTTGATCAAAAATTATATATTTTTTTTTTCAAATGAAACCCCCTATGGGCCACCTACCTGTCTCTCTAGAACATTCATTGAGGAAAAAAATTACATATCATTTTTGTATTTCGGTGCAGTAACAAATTGTATACATTCAAAAATCTACAACTAGTTCATGAGTTTCCTTGCAGTTCGAATAATCTTTCAATTTAGTAAGCTGTCGAAAACAACATTTCTGAATCTTGTCAACTAATTGTGTTTCGCTGTCATCTTTCATCTCAACTCTCCAAAATTAGTTAACCGAGAATTAGTTTAGTAGAAATGTAAAATCAAAATTATAGGTTCACAAGAAGTGAACAGGTTGATATGTTATTAATTTACGGAGAATGTCTTTGAAACAGTGTCGCCGCTTGTCAGTTATACGCTGAACGATACCCACACAGGAAAGAACCCAACAATGGAGAAGATGATCGTAAGTGAGGAGGCAGAAATGAACGTTTTGTTTATGTTGATTTTGATCCAACCGCTTCGACGCGGAAATTGGAATACCAATGCAATGTAAGTCGAGAAAACGCTAGAAGAATTTAAGAAAAAACACCATTATCGTGCTTATAAGTATAACTTACGCAATGAGTTGACAAGATTCAGAAATGTTGTTTTCCACAGCTTACTAAATTGAAAAATTATTCAAACTGCTAGGAAACTCATGAACTTGTTGTAGATTTTTGAATTTATACAATTTGTTACTGCACCGAAATACAAAAATGATGTCAGTTTTTTCCTCAATGTATGTAGGTGGCCCATTGGGGTTCCATTTGAAAAAAATGAATTTTTGATCACAATGTAATGTGACTGAATTGATTAACCAGTAAATGATACAAAAAATAATTTTTCAGAAAAAATTAAGTTATTCTGTTATTTGCGACTCATTGTGAATAGCTTCGACCAAATCTCATTTATCAACGAGGTAAAATAAAATAAAAATTCAATTGTTGAAAAAAAATCACATTTGACATGAGGTTTGGACTTGTTTTGACCTGTTGAACTTAAATATGTAAAAATATACAGGGTGTTCCATTTGAAAAAACAAAGTTACTGGCATTTCCAGAAAAACCGGAAATGTGGCATACTGGATTGTAATGTGATCAAATCCGAAAGGGTTGCTTATATAACTGTACCAAATTTCAGAAAAATCTGTTTACCAATGCAGAAGTTACAGGGGTGGCCCGATACCCTGTGTCACCCGGTATGTCCGTATTTCAATCACTGTGGGATCAAACCCCAAACTGGTTTTAAAAAAAATCAAGGCCTCAAGACTGGTTTCAGATCCCGTTATGATAAGTGTGACCTACCGTTAGAAAGTCGACTAAGATAGCGGTTAAAAACAGTGTCAAACGTATTTTGATCCCTAAAACCCCCCTCAAGTTTGAAAATTTTGAATTTGCATCCGAACACTCTAAACTTTGAAGTCGCACTATTATACCCTACTCAGTCTCTTCAATATATCCTATGCCAGACATAAGTAGCTTGAGATCAGACTTGACATGAAAAGGCTGGTTTAGTGTCTTCAATAAACCGATTGTTTTTTCCAAAAGTATTAAACCTGAGTTATCAAACCACATAAGAAAGAGATACGTTAAAATAGGCAACTATCGACTGATTTCTCTCATATCCAGACTTACAAAAGTTATAGAATAACTATTAGATCCTGTCATATATCAGTACGATTCAGAGAAGAAAAATTGAGAGAAGATGCAATATATCAAATAACATATGAGCCTCTGAAGAAATAAAACTTTCTTAATGCATCTAAGTTGACCATTTTATACTGTTTGTCATAAAAAACAATTGAATAAATTTAATAAACAACCATATTGCTGTTACTTATGGCGTAAGTTGAGTTACAGTCTCAGGTCCACATTCATTCATAATTTATATGAACAGTCTCCAGAATATTGAAACACATGGACACATCCTCATTTTTGCTGATGACACTGCCATCATGTGTGAATCATATTATTGGCCTAGTTCGAAAACGAAGGCAGAATCAGGCATTTCCAGTAGATGGGCAGTCTGCCAAAACGCGTCTCTTTCATTGATTTGCAAGTTCTCTTACTCCCCTCACCAATTGTAAATGGATTCTTGCTACTACTCCTGGAGAAGAAGCGACTTCCAATTCAACTGAAAAATAGGTCTTGTACAAATAAGGAAAAATATTATCAATATCAAGCTGAGAAATCTGTGATATGCATTCTAGTTCTCGTGACTAGATGACTACAGGATTCTTGCTTGCCTAGGTCACTCATGTATGTCACGCTCCAATTGAAAAACATGATGAATCTCTAGCTATAGCTCTAGATATATCCCTTGCTTCCGATAGAGTTTCACATCAAGATCTCGAATCGAAACTTTCATACTATGGCCTGCTTCATATCGATGCTTGGTATTACTATCAGCAATAACCTTTCCTGGGAAAATCACGTGAGGTCCATTGCCAAAAGTGCATCCCAAAAACTTGGTTTTTTGTTTCGTGCCAAGAGCTATTTCACCCCCACCCAGCTGCTTATGATCTATAAGGCACAGATCCGACCTGTCCTGGAATACTGTTCCCATATTTGAGCGCGGCACCTAAACATATCCTGAGGCTATTGGATTCTGTCCAAAAAAGGGCAATTCGTCTCGTCGGTGATGCCTCGCTTACAAACTCGCTCACTTGTCTGGAACACCGTAGAAAAGTTGGCGATTTGTCTCTATTTTATAGATATTTTCATGGGCGATGCTCTTCTGAAATATCAACAATCGTTCCTGCTTTGGCAGTCTCTTCGAGACTAACCCGTCAAGTTCAGTCATCACACCCCTTCGTGGTCACTTTGGAGACCTGCAGAACATCACTTTCCAAAGACTCGTTCATCCAACGAACAGCGAGGCTTTGGAACTCATTGCCTAGGGAGGTGTTCCCCGAGGCATACAACCTCCAGAAATTTAAGAAGAACACCAACTCCTACCTTCTTTCCCTTGGTTCCCACGATGTTCTCTGAACATTACAGGATTTCCCTTTTCGTAGGAACCAGAACATAAAAAAAAAGTATCTTAGTTTCTTTCCGTTGTTGTCGTTGATGGAACATTTTGACAGGGGTGATCCTCGGAGCTTTTTTCTGGCACCTACATTCTTCTACGTACTTACAACCTTTTGAGAGTTTCATGGAGGAAGTTCTGTGAAGGTCTTACAAGATCAAGATTATAAGCCCAAAAAAAACACTGTCAAGGCTATGGTGTATCGTATGAAAGACAAAGCCAGACAATTACTCTTGAACCACACAGGGGGCTTCGCAATAGTTCGGCAAACTCACAGTTACAAATCTAGTTTAATTTAGACCATCTGAGATCAACCAACAATCCTGTCAATGTCTTCGTAGACAATAGCACACATCACAAGAACTGTGAATGAGGATCTTGAAATAATTCTGAAATGGGGATCGGATAAACTGGTAGAGGTAAATGCAACCAAGACCTGAGCTTGTGTTTTTCCAGAAAAGCCCATTCAACTATGATCAATGTAATGATCTTAGAAAGGCCAATCAGCGCGCAATCGTCAATATATATGTTTGGAGTAAATATATTCTCATGCCAAGTATATTCCTATGCAACGCCACCTAGCAAAATGTAGCCAAAATTAAGCGTACTTCATACTACCAATTGTCAAATTCTCAGAAAAATTTCAAATCCATACAGGATTACTATTGTATCACTTGTTAAATTATCTGTTGTTTAATAGACTTAAGTAAATTATCAACCTCTTGTCCATTTTCCTACTATGGAGTCAATAATTTGGTTTCAATTTGAAGATCATTGTTAGGAAAGGATTGTTAGTATTCAGAAGTTTGTGTAAAGACTATCTTTGTCATTTGAAAAATGTTTGATACGACCTCCATTTTTATTATTGAGACTTTTGAAAATGTGGGAACAGTCCATCGACTGTTGAAATAAGATTCCAGATTTCTTTTCCAAATTTAGAAATGATCTTAGAGTAAAAAGTTAATCGCTCTGAAATATTGTCAACATCCGTAAACTTCACCCAGATATAACTTCTGGCTTGTCTACGAAACTTCCTCTTGAATTAATTAACTTTCTTCTCGTTCGCTTCTTATTTATAGACACTACATTTCAGATGCAAGACATCATGAAATTTCAGCTACAGTTCATTTTCTTTCGCATGGAAATTATAAAAAAGGTACAAAAATTAGATGCTATATTCACTATGGCATCTGCAGAAAATTCGATATTATACACACAGTTGTTGAAGTTCTGAATTGTTTGTAGCAAAGTGTTCACGATAATAGAAAGGCTCGTTAGTTGTTAACGTTGAATCAATCGTCAATATAACTGAATACTCAAAAGCTTTGCCAAATCAACCACTGACAGTGGTAGTACGGCTGTTATGTTTTCACTTCTGATAATAACTGACAGTTATCATATATTTATCTTGAAGAAGAGAATTTATGCTCTTATCCTGTTGAAAGTGACGACAGTGGATCATTGGGGATTTACTGATATTTTTTCTGTCAGCATCATCTGCCTACTATGTTTAGTGCCCTTTGTGTGCGTTCTTATATGATGATGGTCCTTTAATGACTATTGTAAGGTTATTTACGTATCCTAAGCAATGAATGCCTTTGGAAATAACTTTCTAATGAGGTTATTTTCTGCAATTACATACTACTACAACTTCCAAACATTCAAGTAGATTGTTGATAAATATCTTCTTCCGGACATACACTTGCCAAACCGCCAAGTTCTTATGTCGCCTCATCATTTTCTCTTATAGGGCCCAAAGAATGGCTACCACGAACATACCAGGGCAGCCATTCGTGGAGCCGAAACTTAAAAAAATAACGAACACCCAAAATAATGCAAAGGTGAATGAACTGTTCATAGGAATTCTCAGCATATGCGTTTGTTGATAATACTTTCGAATCCATTCTAGAGTTTTTCATCGAGTTTTCGTAACATGATCATGATGTAAAGTATTTCCCATAACTGATAATATCGAAGGGAAGTGGATTGGAAAACGAAATCTAATATTTAGATGCTATCTCAAAACCACACATTATACTTCTCTCAGCCAAGTTATGTTTGTTGTCTAAGCATCAGTGAAACATCTCATATGTTTCGGAACTTGATCTGCTTGGAAAACATGGAATGATCCTCTCCTGATGGATCGTGTTTTGTTGCCGCTTATTAGTGAATCGTGACTATCCATGATATCATCTCACCTTGGTTTGTTTATGTAGTTCCTGATTAGTCACATTATACATTTTTTACTAAATGGCAGGATATGTATTTGTGGTGAACAACATAATAATCATCTCCTTAATAAATTATACGATTTTTTCGATGAGATGTCCGTGATTGCTTGATTACATTAATTAATGATTTGTGCCCATACACGGAGGATATACATCTGTGGGACATCCCAAAAAAAAATCATACTGGATCTTCGATTGTACTTGGTTGTGTGAACATTATTATTTGTATGTGTGACCTCAATCAGCCAGACAATGTAAACATCGAAGATTGATTGTGTTTTCGAACATTTTTTCAATAAGAAAATTTCATTCAGTTACAGTTCTCTGACGGATTCTGAATTCTTCAACTTTTTCCCAAAAATTATGTTTATAAGTTTTTGAAGTTTGCCAAAAAATTCATGACACCTAGATATCAATCATGAACATAGTCAAAATCATGATGATTCACAGGACTCTGATGGAAAAGGGAGTCATGTGGAATTTGGTAATGGACGGGATGCTTTTGTCTCAGAAAGAAAAAGGACACAAAGCCTTTAGGTAGGCCGACGACATAGTGGTCCTGGTACAGAGGAAATACAGCACCGTGGTAGATAGACCAAAATGTGTTATTCATTGATCATAAACAAGCATAATAAGATCCACTGTTACATCCTGTCCACCCTGTTTCTTTAACATCAATGACCTCTTGAAGATCACCACGAACCCCATCTATAGCTTCGCAGACGATAGCACACTTGTCTCGACTTTTTCATCCTATCGACGACCACTTTCGGTAAACGATACAAACAGATTCAGGCAGGAACAGGTCGACTCCATCATTAGAGATCTTGATGCCATCGTCGAATGGAGAACCAACAATCTTGTTCAGTTCAACGCCCAAAAAACACAATGCTTCACGTTTTCCAAGAAAGTCAACTCCTCAAATCATTCAATCACAATGTCCAGAAACATCTTTGAATCAAGCCCCTCCATCTCGATTTTGTGAGTCACGGTGTCCAATAACATGTCTTGGCATGACTAACATCACCAAATCAGCAAGCCAGAGGCAGGGTTTTCTACCTCTGCTGGAGTATTTCTCGCACATATGGGATTCGGCACCAAAGCATTTCTTCTAGATTCCATACCGAAAAGAGTCACTACGTTGATAAATAATCCAACCCTCACAGATACTCTTCAATCACTGGAACATAGAAGAAGAGTTGCAGACCTGACATTATTCTACAAATATTTTCATGGCAGATACTCCAGCAAGCCAGAGGCTGGGTTTTCTATGGAGAGCTAGAAAGTTCTTTACTCCCGACCAACTGTTGACGACGTACACGGCTCAAATTCGACCTCTACTGGAGTATTGCTCGCACATATGGGGTTCGGCACCAAAGCTTTCGCTTCGTATTCTAGATTACATACAGAGAAGGGTCATTTGGTTGATAAACAATCCAAACCTCACAGATACCCTCCACCCACTGGAACATAGAAGAGTTGCAGACATGATATTATTCTACAAATATTTTCACGGCAGATGCCCCAGAGAAATAATATATCTCATACCACCACTGGCCACATTAATGATAATAATAATAAATGCTTTTATTGAAAGGTTGCATACTCGGTACATAGAATCTAACAAAAGGCAGGATTAAATATCTGCGCATGGAACTTATATATAGGAAAAAATATATATAAAATGAAATATTGCATGTGGAACAAAGAAAATGAACTCGAAATATGAGGAAGGACAATTTTAAGAAAGATTCAAAGAGGAATTGGAGCAGAATAAGAATTCAGAAGGAGGACAAATAAAGATTCAGAAGAGCTCTACGGGAAGCCAAGAATTGTTCAAATGATGGGAATTCGAAGAGCTCGAAGACTAAGACACATAATTAGGATGTCTGACCCCAGATAGGCTAGGAGTCCCAACTAACATTATAGGAAAATTATACCAAGCAGAGGGGAAAATGGCTTCAAGAAGTCCGAATTTACCTATTTCTGGCCAAATATTCTACCTTTAACTACTAACTAACTCGAGTTATAAAAACCGTAACTGAGACCACTAAATCTCCTTCAGAAACCAAAAACTCAATAGGCGTAGTGCATAGTATGAATTCACTTGTTATGTACTTCAAACATACCTTCACAGCCTCATGGGTCAATAGAGTAATTTATTAGTTGAATTTTACCTAAAGGTAATCAGTCAAAATACTTTAACTTTCAGGGAAAACTTTCAAGTAAATATTAACTAATTATTACCTCATGTATGTTCATATAGTCAGGGAATGAACAAGTCGGTAAACAGGTCTACTATATATTCTACATTACCTATTTTGGCACCAATTATGTTACCTGGGCATTTTATACCTACTGTTCCACAAAGAGGAAGAGGAAGAGGGCGATATTACTACAATATTTATCTAATTAGACTAAATGTCTACAACGAAGTCAAAGTTACCAAAAATGAAATCCCCAAACTAACTTGGTATCTTATCAGATATTGAAGCTCGAATCGATTCGGATGGGGACACTATGATACAATTTACTCTCTTCAACTAATTTATTGTGGAGCTGGATTTTAGAAATCTATGAAATGCCAAATAGAAATTCGAATAGAATTAATTAACCATACAGGTATACCACCAACTACTATCGATTAGCTGTCAGAATGAGAATATAATCCGAAAGCAACCTACACTTCCCGAAGTCCGAAGATCAGAGCCATCAGAGAGTATTTTACTATGGGCACCACGTCTTTTTATGACGGCAACTATTTTAAAATACTCATCCATTATTATGAATAAAAATATGAAAGCAAATAAGTGTTAACCATTGGACAAGTTTATGTTGGGTTATGCCGGTGATGATGGATGGATTGACAGAATGTACAGAATGAATGCATAGATAAGCTGCGTTCAGCAAGCTTCGTCTATCGCCAGCGGTAAACTACTGAGGTGACATTTTCAATGATGCGACCAAATGAAATTCAATGAAGTTGGTCCAGCTGAAGCAGATGGGTAAAAAAATTCATTGAATAAAGTGTAAGAAAACGAAAGCAAATAGCAAAAAAACAAGATTGATGTGTTGAAACGAAATTTCAACAATAATCATTGCGGCGTCCGGAAACGTCGAATTAAAGTTTGTAAGCAAGCCATAATATCTCGATTATTTGAGAGTCACAAATGATAAACAAATTGAATTGGATAATTTCGGGCACGTTATTCTGCAAAGTTAGTATTCTAAGAGTGCTTTAAGTCTATGCGGAACAAGGAAAATTCAAACTACAATTTTTGAGCCAATCACTACACACCATCTAATATTTCGAATGTTATGATTGGCTATTTCTCTTCGGATAGAGATTCCCACCTTACACCGAGATAACATTATCATTGATTTTATTATGGCAAAATGTGCACTGAATACAATTATCGCGTATTATTTTCAACACTGGTATTTGATGTTCAATTTCAGAATAAACACTTATTACGGAGTTTAGTAGTATATGTCCTTTTCTTTGAGTAACTAGGTATAGGCTAGACAGAGATACTTGGTTTTACCATCAACAAGAAGTAGAAAATAATGTTTATTTTTACTCCGTATAAGGATTTAGAATGACAATTTTAGTGTTTCTGCTCAGAATATCGAATAACAACAATATAAATTCATTATCCACGATTCCAATTTGACCAGAGAACGGAACGAATAGACATATCGCATGAAAAAAAAACATCCGATAACATATTTGTATTTCATCACGTGACAAGAATGTGAAAGGGTCTGAAATCCCAAGATAAAGAAAATTGATTTCAAAGTCAGGAATAAAGGTTACTTTCGACTTTGAACAAAGCATATGTGGTCACAAAGTAAAAAATTTAGGAAAATGCAACTTATAGGTCCCATATGGGATAGACGTCATATTTTTTGGCTTGAACTCTTTCCGGCATTGCAAAAATAATCCATAATTTCCTCGAATCGACCACATTTTAATGATAGATAGTCGAAAAATTGGTGTGTATGATATGTAATATACATACTTCATTTATTAAATCAGTTTTTGCAGTGTTTGATGAAAAAAATTTAC
This sequence comes from Gonioctena quinquepunctata, assembly GCA_018342105.1. NCBI lineage: Eukaryota > Metazoa > Arthropoda > Insecta > Coleoptera > Chrysomelidae > Gonioctena > Gonioctena quinquepunctata. The sequence goes on along the minus strand of JAFIRS010000223.1, from coordinate 351,377 downwards.
CAAGTACATTTTATCTCATGGATTTTTTCTACACAAATTTGATATTTCGAAGGGCCCCACTCGTTTTACATGAGTAAAATTCAACAAAATTTTGTATCGCAAACAAAATCCGAACTAGATGTGAATGCGGAACCATCACTTGCATACACATTCTTGACAGTTATTTTTTTATACGCCATGTTCATGTCATCTTTCACGAATAAGCATGTAGGTTAAGTTACACAATATACAGTGAACTTTTATAATCTTCTTGTAACCTCCGATTGTTTGTTTGATCATAGTATTTATAACCTAAAATAGGTAGAAATGACTAAATTTTTTCCATCAGTCGACTATTCTGAAGGCAATTCCACCTATTTATGCCTTCGACTTATTAGACAACATGTATTGATTGCCCAATTTTCGATTTTTGAATTACTTCCATTTTTCGCCCATATTGGTAAATTTAAGGTAATTATAACGTAAGAATTTCCTTTACCAATTTGGGCGCTGACCTGATCAAAGGTTGAAATGACGAAAATTTTACTTATAATGCATTACCATGGAATGGGGAAGGCAGAGGAGGAGGGGACTCCCCAGAGAGAGGTGTGTATCGTCTATGACTTCGAACCGAACTGGTTTCTCCGATCAATCCATGAATATCCTCACTGTCTCGTTCACCCATTTGCAAAACATATGTGAAACATCAATCGGTTTCCTGATACAAGCATGGTCAGGCCATTTTTAGGAGATGGAATCTTCCAGTAATAAAGCTTACAAACGTATACAATCAATAGCCCATGATTTTAGATATATTCCTATATACGATATACTTTTAACAATTATTTTTCCTCGCCACAGATATACCCATTAAAAATACAATATTTTATCACTTATCAGCGCGAATGTTAAAAACAACCATTTGGATGAAAAAAAAATACTTTCACGCTACTCTAACTCTTATTATTAACAATATTTTCTGATCTTATTATTCTGCCAGGAAAATATTTTGTAAACCATCATTTGCATATATGAAATGTCATTTCATGACGATAAAATAACTTTCCCTCATAGCTACCAGTGAACCGAATCAACTCTTCGTGATATATTTTATCCTATTTTTGCCTGTACTCCTGAACCTAGGCTATGACCGGAAATATGCTTGTAAATAGTCTATTCAAATGATTTGGATATTCGCCTTTTTTGGAATTCATTTAGAAACAATAAACGTATGTTTATCTGTGTTGAAAGGAATAATTTTAAATATCTTGTTTTCTGAACTGCGGTTTGGTGGTCATTGTAAACTGTGAATTTCGTTGAATCTTGGAAAAGTAAATATTTCATTCAAAATAGATATTGCATTTTGTTACAAATGTTCTCGAACGTATCGATACTAGTGGGAAGAGACTTCTTTAGTTGGGAAATTCCAACCGTGAAAAACTCGGCTGACGTGTACATCTGTGGACATTTTTCCGTTTCAATTTAAGACTGTGACCACGAAAGCGGTTCTCGTTGATGATACAGAAGAGGATTATCATGGTCTCGCTGAAGTTTCTATGGAGCATCCGTGAATAAATTCTACTTCGATAGAGTGGACTGTAATTAATCAATCTCTGATTTTTTTATGTGATTTATTATCGTAAAATTCTTATAATTTAAAATATGTCACAAAAGTCAAATCTCTTCTGTCATGTCATGCTCTCCGCCTCCTCGCCTTCTCTCCATAAACGAATATTCCAGAGAGGTATTTAACATACTCCCACCTTAAACGGTTGCATGCAATTGTTCAACATTAACACTGATGAATATAAAACATGATTGGAATATACAGGGTGAAAATTATTCATTGTTGTGATTCACTTGATCTGGTAGTGGACAGAGTCTGGAAACTGCTCGCTTAAGGATTCCGTTGTGTGTTTTTATTGATACAACTCGAATGACGCCATCATCTGCTGGGTATACCTCGATAACTCTGCCAAGAAGCCATTTTCTCGGTGGTAAGTTATCCTGTTTTACCAGAACCTTGTTAATTGATTTGGAAGTCTGAGCCCATTTATTCTTTTGTTGTAAATGGGATAAGTAATCGCGTGACCATCGACGCCAAAAATTCTGTTGAATTTGCTGCATTAATTGATATCTAGACAATTTGCTTGTTGTAATGTCTAGTATATTTGGATCAGGTGCTGTCACTAATGGCCTTCCTATCAAAAAGTGAGCTGGACAAAGGGGTTGGATATCATTTGGATCAGAGGAAAGTGGATACAATGGAGTTTAAAGTAGCTTCTACCTGCACTAATATGGTATTGAACTCTTCATAAGTTAATTTTGTCTCCCCAATGACCCTCAAAAGATGGTGTTTTGCACATTTTACCCCTGATTCCCATAGGCCCCCAAAATGGGGTGAATTGGGAGGTATAAAATGCCAAACGATGCTTTCATTGGCACACGATTGCTCTATTTTATTACTTGATTTTGAAAAGAATTCACTTAATAATATAAGTTCCTTTACAGCCCTTACAAAATTCGTACCGTTATCGGAATAAATATGGCTGGGTTCACCACGCCTTGAAGTAAAACGCCGCAACGCAGCGATAAAATTGTCAGTTGTTAGATCTGTCACTAGTTTAAGATGAACTGCTTTACTAGAAAAACAAATGAAAAGGCACACATATCCTTTCACTGCCTTACTTCCACGCCCCTTCCTATCCTTCAATAAAAAAGGACCTGCATAGTCCACCCCGGTTACAAAAAAAGGAGTGGAGCAGGTAACTCTTTCTTTTGGTTGCTGTGCCATAATTGGATCGACATGTTTATGTCGAAATTTGAAACATCTGATACAATTGTGAGTTATCTTTTTTGCAACACTCATCCCAGAAGTCGACCAATAATTGGGGACCGCTTATGTTCTTCCTCGAAAATCAATTTAGTCAATATATGATCTTTGGCTAGAAGAATGGGATGTTTTCCATCGAAGTTAAGCGAAGAATGCCTCAAACGACCTCCCACCCTCAAAAGTCCTTTCGAATCCAAAAAAGGAGAAAGTCGTAATAATCTATGTTTTAAATTTAAATTTTTATCATCTTTTAACAGACCTATTTCTTCCATAAAGGATTTTGAGCAATTCGAACTAGTTTTTTCAAACTGTTTGCCAATTATTTAACAGTTAATACCCCTGATAATCGCTTATCCTTTGAAAGTTGGCAATTGGAAATAAAACGTAAACAATAACCTAAAGTATTTTTCAATTTTCTTAAACAAGAAAATCTATTGAATTGAAATTGTTTTTGTGAACAAGTCGAAACGAATGCTCGCCTCTTACAATCATTTATTTGCTCAAATGGTTTGTGAAGTGATGAAAGCGGCCACTTCGACCTGTCTAGGGACAACCAATTTGGACCATGCCACCATAATTGATTAGAAATCAATTTTTTTGGAAAAACTCCCCGGGAAGCTAAATCCGCAGGGTTATCTTTTGTGTTAATATAATACCACATATCAGAGTGTGTTAAGGATTGAATTTCCGACACTCTATTTTGAACAAATGCTACCAGTAGTGATGGTTGGGTTTGAATCCACCATAGCGCTACTTGTGAATCAGACCACAAAAAATATGGCATATCCATAGTCAGAGAATCTCTGACTTTTTTTAGAAGAAGAGCCAGTAATAAAGCACTGCATAATTCCAATTTCGGTGTTGTTAACTTTGATTTTAATGGAGCAACCTTTGTTTTCGCGCATAAAAGTTGTACATGAATATTGCCGTGCTGGTCAGTTTTTCTTAAATATATACATGCTGCGTATGCTGTTTGTGAGACATCACAAAAACCGTGAGCTTCAATATGTACGAAGTTAGGACAAATAGCATGTCGTTCAATTTGCACCTCATTGAGACATGATAACTCATTTCTGAAATGTTTCCAATCTTTCTCTAAATCTGAAGGTATGATATCATCCCATCCTGTCTTTGATAACCAGAGTTTTTGTATTATGATTTTGGCAACGATCACACAAGGACCCAAACAACCTAAAGGATCGAATATTTTCGCAACTTCTGATAAAATGGAACGTTTTGTTGTATTTGAATTTGGAGGATCACTAATATGATATGTTAACATATCTGTTTTGCTATACCATCTTATCCCTAATGATTTCGATTGTTCATTATCCCCGAGTATAATGACACTTAAAGGCTCACTATTATCTTGAATTTCATTTAATATATGTGTACTATTTGACATCCACTTTCTTAGCGGAAATTTTGCAGTGTTCAAGATTTCGGAAATAACCTTACAAATTGAGATTGCCTCTTGCTCAGAACAGAATTCAGTGAGAAGATCATCCACATAAAAATCTCTCAATATTATATTTGAAGCCTCTGGAAAAGTTTCAGCACAATCAAACGCCAGTTGTCTCAAACATCTCATTGAGAGGAAACGAGCTAACTTGGTACCATATGTAACGGTATTGAGCTGGTAAATAGAAAACTTTTCCTGAGGTTGCTCACGCCACACAATTTGTTGAAGATGTCGATCTTCACGGTAAATCATAATCTGTCGAAACATCTTAGCAACATCCAAAGACACTACAAAGCTGTGTTGACGGAATCTCAATAAAATTGATATGATCTCGTTTTGAACAGGAGGCCCTGTGAATTGAAGGTCATTCAAAGACCAACCAGAATCTGAAATACTTGATCCATCAAATACCACCCGTAGCTTTGTAGTCAAGCTGTCAGCTCTAATCACTCCATGATGCGGCAGAAAATACGAAATTTTTGTTTGATCTGGTGATTTCAATAATGACTTATGCCCCAGATCAATATATTCATGAATAAAATCATGATATCGATCTTTCAATTCTTGATTTGCTTCTAACCTTCGTTCTAAGCTGAAAAATCTCTTAATCGCCATTTTCATTGAATCGCCAAGATTGCTACTTGGAAACTTTAAAGGAATTCTAATTAGAAATCTACCATCAATCGCCCTTGTGAAGTTATTTATAAAATGTTTTTCACACAATTCATCATCAGATGATGGTGTCTGAAAACAGTCTGGCTTAACTTCCTCAATCTCCCAAAACTTGTCTAATTGTATGTTAAGATCGGACAATCGAGACAGATTGCAACTCACCCCCGAATTAGGTTCAGTTATTGAGCCTGAAATTATCCAACCAAAATATGTATTTTGTAGAGAAGGGAAATGTTGACCTAAACTGACCTTTTCTTGAAGTAAGATATTCCAAAATAATCCAGCGCCAATCAACAAATCAATTTTTCCCGGTTCATTAAAATGCGGATCAGCTGAATAGAGATCTGATGGAATATTCCATGAACTTATGTCGATTTCCGAAGAAGGCAATTGATCCGTAATAGTCGGAAGTACAAAACAAGAAATTGAGGTTTCAAAATTGTTGTAGGACGATTTAATAATAATCTCCCCTTTCTTATTCAATGTGGAAGAGAGGTTATTAATACCTGCAATGGAAATATTACTGTCATTCAGTTTGAGGTTGAGACGTTTGCAGAACGACTGAGACAGAAAATGGGATTGTGAACCGCAATCTAGAATGGCCTTAGCCTTGTGAAAATGTCCTGTTGAATCAGCAACTAAAATAATGGCTGTTGATAGCAGCACTGAGCCTTTGTATAATTGACTTGTAAAACTCACTTCTGATGAAGAGAGATGGTCGATGTGCAACAATGAACTATGTTTGTTATTACATAACCTGCATTTTCCGGCTTTACAATCTTTAGCTTTATGATCAGTACATAAACAGTTACTGCATAATTTGAGATCATTTACCTTTTGTATCCTTTCGGTTGCCGATAGTTTGAGGAACTGGGTACATTTGTAAATGAGATGACCTTGTCTGCATAAATTGCACTTGGGATTTGCTGCTAGTAAGGAAGTTTGTCTGAAACCACGAATAATTTGATCTTTCGCTTGTTTATTATGGTTGATTTCAATTGTTTCTAGAAAATCCGCCTTATTTTTCAAAAATCTTTTTAAATCTTCCAATGTAGGAAAACTGTTATCAGGTTTTTGTTTTTCCCAATCACGTGCAGTAGCTTTATCTAACTTGGAAGTTATTATGAAAATAATCAAAGTATCCCATTGACAAACTGGTTGTTTTAAAGATTCCAAGGCCTTTAAATGTTTTGAAATCGTATCAATAATGTTTCTCAAACCAGCTGATGATTCTTTGTTGAGGGTTTCAAAATCAAAAATAGCTTTTATATGATTATTAACTAGCAATCGACTATTGTTGAATCTATTGCAAATCAAGTCCCAAGCAATATCGTAATTGCTTGCAGAGAACTCTAAGGCTTGTATTACCTTGAGTAGTAGTTTGCGTCAACACATGTTCACCTCCTACGAGAGATGAAGATGGGTTGCGGAAACTTAGGTGGCTACCTCCAAGTGGTATCGCTGGATAACGGGGTTGACAAGGAAAATCCAGTGGGAATGACGAGAAATGGTCAAAACCTGCGGATCTCTAAGTCAATCTCAAACCAAATGCCACCACAACATGGCTTAATCCAAGGCGTCAAGCGACCCGTGCCGAGGGATGGATGATACCTGAGCCAGTCAGGATAAAAAAACGGAGCCTCTGGGATACATGGCGACCTCCCAGAGTAATCTGCCTTACACCTGCGCAGGGGGCACCGCAGGTGTGGACGACCCTTTCCCCTACCAAAACCCGTGCCGAGGGATGGATGATACCTGAGCAGCAGGCCAGTTGAATCACACTCGGCACCAGAAACCGTAAACCCAACCGAGGAGGGATCAGCAGATGGTCGAACACCTACTGAGAAACTCCGGAAACAGAGTGGATTCCAAAGCCATTTGGTAAAATGGAAACCAAAAGATTCTTCAGCTCATCAAAACCCAGGACATGGGGATAGATACTGAAGAATGGCTTGTCATCAAGAGACAAGAGGAGGCCTCGGGTCTAACTCTTGTCTTTCAATCTTCGACTGTGACGCCCTAAGTAGTGGGCGACACAGAATCTTTGGAGGGATCAGCCCGGAAACGGGCATGAGTCCGAGGAGCCTTATCGGCAGGCTTCTGAACCTAATTAGGAGCATAAACCTGTTTGAATAAGGAACCACTGACGACAGAGTGATACAATAGACCCCAGCTGGTCGCAGTGTCAAGGGAAGCTAAGTGCCAGCCCTGTCTCTGGTTCGTCAGCCTTAAACCAACCAACCAACCAACCATTACCTTGAGTGCATCACCCTCAAGAGATGCTCTTAAATAATGAAATTTTTGTATTTTATTAATAGAAACACTAGCGTGAATGAGAGATTCATATGTTTCCTTAAATTCAAGCCAATTGTCAAATTTCCCATTGAATTTTACCAAATTTATATCAGGTAATTTGACATTTTCAAAATGAATATTTGACGATGAGGTGTGGAAAGGAACTGCAGGAATCGATGATAAATCAGGCATTTTACCTAAATTTTTCAATATAATCTTAGCTTTCGCCGAAATTGAAGCTTGTGTGGATGAAAACTCCTCACGTTCTTTAAATTGATTCTCAACATCATCATCAGCACAAGAAACCTCTATATCTAATTGAATAGCTTCAAATTCTGTGAATAAGCCTTGAAATTTTTCGAACCGATCTTGAAATTGACAAATGGTACTCTCATCAATTTGTTTTTCCGCTCGGAGCTCATCTTGCAAAGCATTCATGAATTTAACAAACGTCGTCTGCCTTTGTTTTACACAACCTCGTTTTCTTTTCAGAACTGAAAGTTCCGCCATTGTGAGCGAATTCAAATCGAGAACGTATATGATTCATCAATGAACTCACCACGTTATTGATGAATTAAATTGAAATTGTGCACTCCAGAGAGTATGAAATAATAAATCTAATAACAAGTAGACAAGCAGCAAGCTACCTAAAAATTGGAAAAAGGAAGGAATAAAGGGAGCTCACTGATCTTGCACCTGATTAATAATTCTCGGAACTCGCTGTCTTGTGGACTCCCTTGTAACAGCTTGTCGACGAAATGTGATTCTTCAATTCGATTTGTTGTTCACATCCAAGATCCGGTGAGATGGACCATGAATAAATTCTACTTCGATAGAGTGGACTGTAATTAATCAATCTCTGATTTTTGGATGTGATTTATTATCGTAAAATTCTTATAAATTAAAATATGTCACAAAAGTCAAATCTCTTCTGTCATGTCATGCTCTCCGCCTCCTCGCCTTCTCTCCATAAACGAATATTCCAGAGAGGTATTTAACAATCCGGTACACCTCTTTGGCGTCTTTTGGTTGAATGCGGGAGATTGAGCAGTCTGGGGCGGCCTGCTTCATATGAAGTGTCCCTTATATTATCGATCATCCTAGTTGCGGCTCTTTGAACTTCTTTGATTGTAGGCAAGGGTCCCAGAACAAAAGGCAAACATATGACTCAAAGAGGCATATGACAGGGATGGACTAGGATTGGGAGAGCAACTTTTGGTGGAGTCCAGTTGTTAGTTAGTCTTCTAAGTGACTGATGTGATCCGGTTGGACGAACTCAGACTACAGTTGATTTCAATACCAAGGTCGTACCCAGAGAAAAATTTCGTATGGGGGGGGTTGGATTTTCACCTCATTCCAGAATATTTCTACAGATTTCGGGGGGGTTTGACCCCCTAAGGAATTGTTGCGAACTAAATAAAGGACAGCACATTTACTTTCGGTCTGAGGTGTATACCAATACTTACTGCTTTTTCAATAGCTGCTAGGTCGGAGTGTATTATGTCATAGTTCGTTATTGCATTATTGTATATTTTACTATCATATGCATACATCATTTGTGGGATTTCAGCAATAATGCCGTGTAGATGATTGATAGAAGTGGTTCAAGAATGGATCCTTGTGGTACGCCCGAATAAATATTATACCAATTAGAGGAGGTAGTTGTACTTAATGTCAGAAAAGCACTGTTCATATTTTCAAGCAAATCGAACAATTTCCCTGTGTTGAAATCATATATACACTGTGTCCGTAAAGTATGGAACAAATTCATTTTTAGCTAAACAGGTCATTTTAAGGAATAATCCTGAAACACATCGATTTTTTATGTTAATTTACCGTATTTTAAAATAATAATCTAATATACAGGGTGAATTACGTTCGAGTAATGACGTCACCGCCATTTTTTTTAAATGGAACACCTCCATTTTGTCTCAATTTTCGGATTACTCTAGCTGAGCTGATTCCAAAAATGTATCACATGTTGATTCCAATTGGTACAGGGTGGACAAAAATACAATAGTTTTGTGTGTGCTCATAAAGTAACGCGTAACAATCTCTATTAGGTAAATTAACAATATTATCAAAAATACTTATTGTCTAGCGGCAATTGATTTAAATGTAACACCCCGTAGTTTGCTACATGTTTAGAGTAATAAAAATGAGCTGTTTCCAAACATGTTTGGTACTTGTGGTCTAGCAGACAGAATATGACAAAAAATATTTCTTATCTATTTATAAAAAACATAGTCGTCTACTTTGGGAAATGTCATTATTTGTTTAGTAATTTATTGATGTTCAGTGACAGTTTAGTACTACAATATTTTTGGTATTCGTGAATATTCGAATGATTGCTTAGATTTAATTGGAAGTAGAAATGGAGTTAAGTGTAAAACAAAGAATTGAAATACTTATGATGATTGGGTATGGAGACAGATCGCGAACTCAGATGGAAGTGTGCAATTTGTTTAATGATAAATATCCAGAAAGACCTATAACGCGTTCAACAGTCAGTAAGATTGAAACGAAATTTCGAGAAATTGGTAATGTTGAAAATGTACGCAAATCAGGTCGTCCCCCTGCAAATGCTGATACAGCATTAGATGTTTTACTGAGTTTTGAAGAAGATGCGCACACTTCTGTTCGTAAAGTTAGTCGCTATATCGGTGTTAGCAAAACAACGGTACACAAACTATTAAAGCTTGAAAAATGGCATCCTTATAAAATCAAACTTGTGCAAGAATTAAACGAAGATGATCCCGATAGAAGACTCCAATTTTGCGAAGAAATGATGGATAAATGTCACCGAGACCCTCTCTTGATACAAAACATTATTTTTTCTGATGAGTCCACTTTCATGTTAAATGGTGAGGTTAACCGTCAGAATTGTAGATACTGGGCAAACCCCCACTGGATGCGTGAGCATCATACACAATACCCTCAAAAGGTAAATGTATGGGCTGGAATTGTACGAAATCGAATCATCGGACCCTACTTTTTCGAAGGTAATTCAAACGGGGCAACGTACCTTGAGTTTTTAAGGGGGTATCTCGTACCTACTTTACGTAATTTGTTTCCCAGCAGACGTAATCCTGGAGGTTTTGATGAAAGTTTATGGTTTCAACAGGATGGTGCACCTCCACATTATGCTGTAGATGTTAGAAGGTACCTAGATAAAAATTTTTCCGAACAGGTGGATTGGTAGACGTGGACCCACTGAATGGCCAGCGAGGTCACCAGATTTGAATCCTTTGGATTATTTTCTGCGGGGCCATCTGAAGAATGTTATTTATAAAACGAAACCAGCAAATATTGCAGATGTACAAGAGAAAATTCGAACAGAAATAAACAATATTACGCAAGAAACCATACAAAAGGTTCAACAAGAATTTGTACACCGTTTGGGTTACTGTCAAATACAGCAAGGGCTGCAGTTCGAACATTTATTAAGTCATGTATTCCAGCATATTCTGTCCGCTAGACAATAAGTATTTTTGATAATATTGTTAATTTACCTAATAAAGAATGTTACGCGTTACTTTATGAGCACACACAAAACTATTGTATTTTTGTCCACCCTGTACCAATTGGAATCAACATGTGATACATTTTGGAATCAGCTCAGCTAGAGTAATCCAAAAATTGAGACAAAATGGGGGTGTTCCATTTAAAAAAAATGACGGTGACGTCATTACTCGAACGTAATTCACCCTGTATATTAGATTATTATTTTAAAATACGGTAAATTAACATAAAAAATCGACGTGTTTCAGGATTATTTCTTAAAATGACCTGTTTAGCTAAAAATGAATTTGTTCCATACTTTACGGACACAGTGTATAAACAGGTTATATAGCATAAAAAAAAATCAGGTACGAATTCATTACTTTAACGACATTGACTTGATTCCTCTTTTTTTTCAGCTAAAATATTACATGCAATCTCCAGGCCATCTTTAGTCAGTTCAATCATTCGAGAAAGCTGCTTGAAGTTACTTCTGGCTCTTATCGAGCAAGATATGTGATGATCTTGAAATGAAAGTACGATTTAATAACGTGTTTGACCATGATTCGTAAAAATATTATCGGTGAAGGATGGGGAGAGAAGCAATTTTAATAAATACATAGTGGTTGAAAAAATGATAGAAAGAGGATGATATCTTTCGACTTTCAATATAATATGAAGTGTTCGAAAATGTAAATGGACGATTCTTTGAGCAGAAGAAATAAATGTAAATGTAAATTTTACTACAAATCTGAAATCACGAGTGTCAATAGATTCGCGATATACCCTTCCAAAGGGCATTTCAGCAGCAGCTGTTGCCTCTCTGTCCTAGTTTCCAATTTCTCCTCCAATATAACAGGTTTCACCATTCTCACAGCAACTCGGTGAATTCGATGTATTATTTTCAATGAATGTTTGCCTGCTAAACACGAATCTGCAATTGAAACTTTGTTTTCTCGAATACTTTTGGATTTATGGCCTTATTAGGGTAGGTAATTTTCGCAATAAAAACAATTTCAGTTACATTTTCTCATTATTCATATAATTTTCATATTTCAATACCCCCTTCTGATATATTTCGTTTTAACTGTAGGAACAGAAAAGGTTCGAATGAGAAATTTTGAATTGACGCGGCCAATTCCAATGGAGAATTAAATATAATTGAACAAATAACGGTTATAGTTAATACCTGATGGATTATATTTTTTCAAAAAACTTTATAAGAAAGCTTTACAAGAAGTGTTTCCTACTCAAAATAATGAACATAATATCAAAGTTATTACATATTCCGGCCATCCCTCGGTTTTTTTTTTAATTTTTACGTGAAAACAACATCACATATAAAACAGATAATTATTCAAGTAAATTTATTGATAACAATAATAATTGAACCAATACATCTGGACTATATAAATTAACAAAGGGTTCTTGTGCAAATTTTTACATATGCCAAACAGGCAGAACATTCAAAAGGGTAATATCAGAAAATAGGAACTGTTCCGGCAATGGGAAAACAAATTCAACTTTTGACAACGAGTTCGAAATATTACATATAGAAAATGAATATTGTAAACTCGACCTTTTGTTTGGAAATCAATAAATGCAAGAAATTATAAAAAACGCATTTTTAAAGACAAGCTTTTATACAAATTCACTACAAAGGAAAAAATAATTTCCTTCATTCTTGATCTAGGTTATTCTGTGAGTAACAGATTCAAAATCTTGCCGTGCAAGATTACCTATTTGGTATCCGCGGCAAGCTTTTGAATCTGTTACTCACAGAATCAACAATGAACGAAATTATTTTTTCCTTTTCATTGCATTTGTATAAAAGTGTGTCGTTAAAAAGGTTATAAAACTATTGTACGCCTTCGCTAATGTTTTGCGATTATATTTTTCGCTCCTTCAGAGCTATAATATGAAGAAAAGAAGTTTTTTTAATTCACGACTACATTAGAACAATGCAATTATAGTTCCATACGTAAAGAAAGTCAACCTACCTTAGGCGTAATCAATCGTACAAAGTACTTCGTTGAGGTTGTTCGAGGCATTGTTGCAAGTCGTCAATGGATCTATTGTTAAAAATCATAATATAATATATAAAATGGTTTAAAAAAGGTGTCGAGCAGAAAGTTCCTTTTTTAAACCATTTTATATATTAGATTATGATTTTTAACAGTAGATCCACTGACATAAGTTCAACGACGACTTGCAACAATGCATATCTCGAACAACCTCAACGAAGTACTTAGTTCGATTGATTACGCCTAAGGTAGGTTGACTTTCTTTACGTATGGAACTATAATTGCATTGGTCCAATGTAGTCGTGAACTAACAAAACTTCTTTTATTTATATTGTATCTCTCAAGAAGCGAGAAATATACTCGCGAAACTTCAGCGAAGACGTAGAATAGTTGTTTTTTTGTCCAACACCCTGCAATCCCTAAAATATAACTAATTTGGACGCAATCGTAGAAACAGAAAAAAATTGGATATAAATGAAAACACAAGCAAAAAAAGTACATGAGAAACGAACTTTAATAACCATAAGGGAAATGAAAAACACAGAACGAAATATAAATAACATTCACGGAAATTGGAAAGAAGAAGAAATAAATCAAGACTATGTATGTATGTAACAGAAACGAAAAAAAAAGGTAAGGGCTAACAAAAATAAACAAATAGATTTCTGATCTACAAGAGGGGTAGAAGATAATATGCACAAGTAAGACTAGCAAATAAGATAATATCAAATTATTTGAAACTGAAAAACTCGTTAACGAAAGATTTATATCTATAAATATTAAAGAAAGATATGATAATTATAATTCAATTGTGGCTTATGGACCAAATATAGACACTAGAAATGAAATCAGTGATATTCTTTGAAGATGAGAACGTCAATAGCCGATTTGAAAACAGAAATAAAGGGATGGGAATGGTGTCTAGAAAAAAAAAATTAAAAAATTGTGTTAAAAATGGGAAACACGCATGCTAAAAATTAAAAATATATCATCAACTACTCACTTCCTTGTCGATAATATAATGTATAGAGTGAGAGTCAAAAGGGTTCCCGAAATTGAAAGCGATTTTATCTTACAAAAAAATAAATAAAAAAAAATTAAGTAGAGAAACAAAAAGCAAAAATAGAAAGTCATAAATGAAGAAAGTCACTTTAAATTTGTGCGAGGGAGAAAAATTACCAAAAATATGTGAGCAAACGGAATTAAATATATGGGCTCAATTATATTAGAGGATGGAAGAATGGGAAGGGAAATGAAGGAATGGATAGGGTAAGAGATACCAGAAGAAGCGAGAACACACAACACCAATTATAACGATTGATCAGAAAGGAGGATATTGGCATAAAGGCAGGCAGAAAAAATAACAACGTCAGAAATGCGGTTCCTCTAAAAATCGACAACAAAACAAAGAGAGACAAAATTAGAAACACAACATTTATAAATAAGTATTAAAAAAAGAAGCAAAATTGCGTCAGTGTGAAAAAAATGGCAGACTACAAAATCTTCAAACAGGTCTTTCAAGCGAAAACCGGAAAAGGCTCAGAAAAATTTGTATGGAGTTGGAGCACCTTTGTGAGTGGCGCCGCGGTGGCGGAAACTGGCGAATTAGTCCACATAGTGCAATTTATCTGCATTTGCCCCTTTGATAAATAGAGTGTTTTTAAAGTTCAACAGTTTAAATGTTTTTGTTACAAACGTGATAACTGCACATATTTTTCATATTATTCGTTTACTGTCAGAATTTGACTAAAAAAAATATTTTGAATGTGTATTACATAAATAAAAATATGTTTCATCCATGTTTTTAGATTGCTGTAATCATTACTATGAAAAAATTCAATTGTTTATATAAATATGAAAATACATTCTAGTATAGTTATTCTAATCCCAATTGGAACGGCAATAAAAATAAGGACACTACGAGGAGTGTTCATATGCACTGCCCGGCAAATGGGAAATTTATATACTACCAGTGTTTATACTTTCAAAGCGTTCCTGGTACAATCATAAAAAGTTCAGGCGTGTGGAACAGAATTCCTTCTCGAAACTTTTTTTGTCGGTCCAATTGGGATTAGAATACTAGACATTAATGTTTTTCAACCCAAATATGCATTAAAAAATGATGAATTGACTTTGAAAATTTCCAAGTATATACCGTACAAAGTAAATACTAATACTCCATTCATTGCAATTTGTCTAAAATTTTCAACAAAAAAGTAATACCAGTTGTTATTTATATACAATAATAACGGACTTTTCTTCACTCACTTCTTTCCTTTGGCCACGTTTATAGTTCATGGTAGAAAAACCATAAAATTTTGTATTCGGATTTATTTGCGGCCGACTCGTTCATTGTCATTCGTTTATTATACCCGCACTTTCAAGACTGGGCCTCTCTTTGAAACGAAGCTTTCACCTGCTGAATCACAACACAAATGCCGTTTTGACGTTTCCGACCGAAAAATTAAAACTATCACATTTTGTAGACACCCTTTCTATCACAACGGTAAATGGGCATACTGTCTGGACCAGTTTGTCCGATTCCGCCAGTGAGGCGCTGCACGTTAAACTCCTCCCCCATGCTCCAAGTCCATAGAGGAGGTGAGAGGAACAGCGCTAAAAATAAATGTAGAATGACAAACTGAATACTCGAACAAACTCACCCAAGACAAAAAGAGATGAAGAGATATTTGGAAGAGAACGCCAAGAAGTAAGATTATGAATTTGTGGTCGAAATGACGATGTATTCAGCTTTTGGATCTGTTTTTCACTGATATGAGAGCAGAACAACTCATACTCGCATAAAAATGAACTTTTGAGTGTGTTTTTCAAAGATTCTTGACATGTTTTCATCCCATATTCACAAGATTTGAAAACGGGGCAAATAAAGTTTCAAATTTGTATGAGTAGATATATTTCATATGGCAAAAATTCAGGATACGTTGAGTTCTGAAAATATTTCATCTACCCAAAAAACATGTCAGGAAGGAGTGTTCCTCCACAAAATATCAGCTCAAGCCAATTTTCCATTCGCTCATCCACTGGGTATATCACTTAATATATTCTGAAGTTCTGTGTTTAAAACGAAACAATGAGAACATATATTTTCCCGCCCATTATCGTCCTACCTCCAGAATAACTAATTTGAATAAATTTGACCATGCGCTAAATTTGTTTATTTATTTATTCAGTGTGACCTTAACTGAGAGTAGGTGAACTTGACCCAAAGATAACCTCAATGCATCTCATGTGTGCAATTTTTTTCATTGTGAGATCACCATAGAGAGTCGATAAGTGGTACAATCATCCATATTAGTAAGTAACTTTTTGAATACAATAAGTAAAAGTTCATCGGTGAAAATCGTAATTCATCGGGATAACTTTACCTGTTAGCTAGGTATAAGGCGGTCCAAATTGTGTGGGATCGTGAGAAATTGAATGATCTTTGAGAAACATGTTGCGATTATGGTTTGTTTTCGTTGTATGTACGGCGGTTGGAGCTTTCGCTGGATATCCAGGTGAGTTATTATTAAAAAACTTCATATTTTATCTTGTTGGCACTTTTCATACCCCTTTTGAAAAATAGTTGGACGGAAAAATATTATTTAACTGTTCCATGAATCTTTTAGCCTTGATAATATTTGTTTTCGTTATAGAAATACAGTTTATTATTCAATGGTTATCCTATATCAACTCAAGATTACTCAATTGCTGAAATATCTCATTCTCAAATCGAAAAATATTCAACAATTTTCTATTCATCAGTCATCCATAAAAAATCAATAATAATATTTTCATTGTACACCACTTAAGTATGTAGATATATAGAAAGCACACATCCTTCATCGAAATCTTATTCCCCAATTTTAATATTATTCAAGAGCAAGGGTGTTCTGTTCTCAATGTAGCAATTTTTCTATATATAAACCTCAATTATATAATGTTTCTTGTTGATAATAAATTAATGAGTATCTTATATCAATATAATAGGGTGGTTACAAAATCTTCCCTTATATTCGACAGTATTTATGGGTATTATAACCTTCATGAATCTGAAAAACTTAAATACATAAATGTCTATTCAAGAGTAGAAACTTTGTCATACGTTTTCGTTTTCATAACTATTTTTCATCATTCTTCTTTTGAAATTCATCTAGTAGTACAGTCTAATTCTTTATTTTGAATTATTGGTAATATTCATGAAAACATAATTTGGGAATATTTCTTGCAGAAATACAGTTTATTATTCAATGGTTATCATATATTATTTCAACATTACTTCAGTGCTGAAATATCTCATTGTTAATTCCAAAAATATTCAACTATTTGTTATTCATCAGTCATCCATAAAAAAATCAACCATAATATTTTTAATGTACGATCTGATGATATCATTTGGGTGCACCCACTCATTAAATATGTAGATGTATAGAAACCACACATCCTTCATCGAAATCTCATTATCCAAGAGAAAATGTAGCAATATAGCAATTTTTTTTAAAACCTCAATTACATAATGTTTCTTGTGGATAATGAGTTATTGAGTATCTAATATAAATATAATAGGGTGGTTACAAAATCTCTCCTGATTTTCGACATGTTTTTGGGGTATTATAACCTTCATGAATCTGAGAAAATTAAATACACAAGGAATCTATTCAAGAGTAGATACTTGGTCATACACAGTTTTCGTTTCAGAAAACATATCTGCCTTCGTTTTCATAACTATTTTTCACCATATTTCTTTTGAAATTCATCTAGGAAAGTAGTACAGACTGATTATTTATTTCGAATATTTGTTTATATTCATGAAAACATAATTTGGGAATACTTTTTGGAAAAAACTAATTTATGTTCCCATCTATCTTGAATAGATTTCTTGATTGATTTTAATTTTATTTTCAGTTGGGTACATACAGAAATATGTCAAGAATGGGATACAACAAATATTTTCTGTTTTTATTCAATTGTGACTAAGAGTGTAATATTTGGGATTTGGGAACGTCATTCGTTGAATAAATCGGCTATTACTGATGGATCTTTGTAGAAGTATATAAGATTGAAAGATCAGTTTTCCTATTAATTATTTTATTCGATAGTTCAGATATGGTTTGCCATATAGACTGAGCTGGATTATTAGACTCAATTATTCTATTTTGATAGTATTCTTTTTAAACTGATGAGACTAATTTCTCATGTATGTTCTTTTTACACGCTTTATATGAGCTTCATTTATATGTGTTTGTTTGTTTGTTTGTTTGTAACAGACTCCTTTGGGCGCGATTTTGACCCACTTCCAGACGTCCGAATGATTTGAAATTTGGCAGGTGTACATAATTCCGGTGACAATGTATTAAGAAATTTTTGTGTGAAAAAAAACCAAAATGGCTGCTCCAATATGGCGTACGAGTTTTGTGATTATCCTCAGATTTGCTTCAAAATTGATATCTGAGGGTTTTTGTAGTCGGAGATTATGATTGTTTTGTCAAAATTGGAAAATTCAAAATGGCGGCTCCAAAATGGTGGACGAGTTTTGTGATTATGGTCTGATTCTATTCAAAATTGGTATGTGGGGGTTTTTGGGGTCAAATATTATAATTCTTTTGTAAAAATTCGAAAATGCTACATAGCGGCTTCAAAATGGCGGCCGAGTTTTGTGATTATGGTATTCAAAATTGGTATGGGGGGGTTTTTGGGGTCGGAGATTATGATTACATAATTTGATAAGATCATTCCATTTTTTAAATTGCAAAAAATAATAAAAATTATAGTTTAAGAAAAACTAAAAAATTACGCTTCATTATAAATAAACCACACTAAAAAGTAGGAAATAAATAATAGTTTTAATAAACTAAAAAACAGGCTTTTATAGGAAACCAGACTAAAAAAATATAAAATAAGAAAAAAATTATTTTATTTTGAAAAAAGCGTGGGGTGCATGGTATCAATAATTATATAGTACATTACACACCTAGGGTGAGAAATGTCTCAGATCACAGGTAATTGATACCATGCAACCCACGCTTTTTTTTAAAATAAAATAATTTTTTTTCTTATTTTATATTTTTTCAGTCTGGTTTTCTATAAAAGCGTGTTTTTTAGTTTTTTAGTTTTTTAAAACTATTATTTATTTATGGTATATATCTCAGAAAGTTCAGGATGAGAATTTTTTTGTATGAAAAGATCGTTCAAATATTGACTAGGAATGCGAATTTCAGAAGGTACCCATCTTTTGTAATCGACATCCATAATGTTCATATATCTCAAACAGGGCCAATTGATTTTGCTTCTCAGTTTGTCGTATGGTATACTCCATGAAAGCTTTCTTTCCTTTCTGTAAGGTGCCATTGATTCATCTCGTCTCTACTTCTCTGATAAACAAATCCAATAACTGATCATGACTTTCTTTATATCTAGGATAGGGTTTATCTCTAGCCGGATCATTTTCTCAATGTTGTAAGTTATCCAAGCCCTAGGTTTTCTGGCTACCCTGTATTCTCTAAAAAAAATTAGTGGGAAAAAAAAATTGTTTTGTTAAGAAGGAAACCGTGTCGTCAATATTTTGTGGAGGATAAATGTGATCCCAGTTGAAACAAGTTGAAAAAACCCTTCTTGAAGTTTTCCGATCACGGTTTTTTCCACATCCGAATATTTTTCAACCAGATTTAGGTATTTTCCACGGAGTAGCATAATGTACAAGCATTTTATCCGTCGCTTTTATGTGCTCATCTCTTTTGTCGCCATTTGTAGAATATGTATATTATTGGATAATCTTCCTCTTGTCTACGTAAGAGGTTTACATTTCCCTCGTCCTTCCATAGAGAAAAACATACTGAACATTTGAAAAAAAGTTATTCCGCATATGAGTTATTCAATAACACATTTCTCAAAGATCATCTCCACTTTGATTCAGTGAATGAATTACCAATGATAAAAATAATGATATAATGACTATAATGGACGCTTATGATGAAAATGTGCAAAAAACTGGAAATACCAGATCATCTGAATGCAAATTAGTTTAATAAACACCAACCGGTATTATGAAAATCATGATACTGGGGTGAGTGAATATGATCAAAACTCAATCCATCTTGTTACTTGCGAAATAAACAGAACAATGTCGTCAATTATGAAGAGTAAGCTTGAATCTCGTGTTTTAAGTTCACCAAAGTTTGGTTACAGAAAGTTTACTCGGGATTTTTTGTTAATTAAATGTTTGTATCGGCTTTGGAAGTTTGGAATAACGAAATCAGTGCGTGGTTGAGCTCTTTCGTGCCATCTACTCGAGACAATTGCAGTATACATTTGTTAACTCGCAAACAAAAACTGACGATGATTGAAGCGTATTCAATAAAAAAACAGGATCACTCTTGGATCACTTCCTCTTATATCAATAGTTGATGGTTTCTTCCAGATATTTGGAATGCATTACTTGAATACATGTTGGCGCAATTTATACCTTTTTGTGAAAAAAGTGTTAGTTCATTGAAAACAGGATATTCAGATTACTATCTCTTCCTAATCACCTATACAAAATATTGGTTCATAATAGAAGAGGATGTATCTGTTGGAGATTACGACAAACTAGGAATTATTTATATAACACTCTCTATGTTATATATTTTTTGTGTTAAGAAGTGTGCTATGTAGATATGAAAATGACATGTAAAATTATTACTTTTTGACTTCTGTCGAATTTAATAAAACGTTTATATTGAGTAAAAAGAAGTATATCTAATAGAATATCTAACAGGTTGAATAGAATATATCCAACAGGTTATGGGCCCAGTCACTGAAGTAAATTAAAAAATTGACTGGAATTAAAAGTAAAACTGTTAGAAAGTGAATCGTAAACATGGATGCTTCTAAATTCAATATTATAAGATTGAATGGTACTAACTACCAAATATGGAAATATAAAGTTGAGATGCTGCTATTGAAGGAAGAACTTTGGAACATAGTCACTGAAGACCCACCCGAACCAAAAACTGAAAGCTGGATTTCGAAAGATGGAAAAGCAAGGGCATCAATTGGATTATTGATGGAGGATGCGCAAGTTGTACATGTGAAGAACTGTAGAACAGCAAAGGAAGCTTGGAACAAACTGAAGAAGCAATATGAAAAATCATCACTAACAAGTAAAGTTTTTCTGTTAAAACGACTTTGTAGGATGACATTGTCTTCGAATGGTGATATGGAAAAACATATTGCTGACATGATGGGCATTATAGATCAGTTGGTAACATTAGGGGAAAATTTAGCAGAAAATTTGCAAGTAGCATATAATTATGAAAACCTAGTAATAGCCTTGGAAAGTAGAGCAGAAACTGACCTAACTATGGATATGGTTAAAAGTAAATTGATACAGGAATATCACAGAAGAAAAGAGAATCAAGGAACAGACAATGAATTAGCTCTGAACATAAATAAAAAACATTTCAATGAAAAGGTGTTCGAACAGTATAAAAGGGGTAGTACAGTGACATGTTATTTCTGCAAGAAGACCGGACATCTGAAGAAAGATTGTTACCATTATAAGAAACAACTTAATAGACATTCAAATATAGCAAATGTGGTATCTTCAGATAATAATGAAATCAGTGCAAATGTTGAAGAGACACATGTTTGTTTCAATATTGGAGGAACCAATAAAAATCAGGATTGGTTCATTGACTCTGGTGCTAGTAGTCATATGACGAACAATAAACATTTTTTCTCACATTTTATTGATTCCCAAAGCGAAGTAGAGCTTGCTGATCGCAGAAAAGTTCGTGCTCACGGCGTAGGTACTGGAAAATTGAACTGTCTTTTAGATGATAATACCGTATCAGAAGTTATAGTAAAAAACGTTCTGTATGTTCCTGAGTTGGGTTCTAGTTTATTGTCAGCTAAGAAGTTGACAGACCTGGCATTCAAAATTGAATTTGACAAGGATAATTGCAGTATAAAGTTAAAGGATAAAGTCATTGCACAAGGAACTTTGAGTGGAAATTTATACAAACTCAAGCAATACAATAAAACTATGGCGGTATGGGATGGATGTAATGATGGCTGCATTCACATTTGGCACAAACGTTTTGGTCATCGAGATCCCATTGTCATAAAGGAAATGGCGAACAGAAATTTGGTGAATGGAATTAATATGAAAAACTGTCGACACATTATGACATGTGAAACCTGTATACAAGGAAAAATGACAAGACAAACATTTCCAAAGAAGTCTTTTACGAAAACAACAAATGTATTGGATATAATACACACAGACCTTTGCGGACCTATGCGTACAATCACACCTGGAGGAAAGAAATACATACTCACTTTCATAGACGATTTTAGTAGATACTCTACTATATATTTATTGAGTAGAAAGTCCGAAGTATTCGATAAGCTTCGAGAATATGTCAGATCACTGCAAAATAAATTCAACAAAAAAACAAAAATTTTACGATCTGACCGAGGTGGAGAATATATAAATTCAGAAGTAACAAATTTCCTAAAATCGGAAGGTATAGAATTACAATTAACAGCTCCCTACTCAAGTCAACAAAATGGGGTAGCTGAAAGAAAAAACAGATACTTAACTGAAATGGTGAGATGTATGCTAATCGGTGCTAGTCTATCAAATACGTACTGGGGAGAAGCAGTCATGACAGCGAATTATCTGGAAAACTTGGTTCCAACGAAAGCAACTAACAATATTCCATTCGAGATTTGGAACGGAATGAAAGGGACCGTTAGTCACTTGAAAGTTTTTGGAAGTACAGTTTTTGCTAATATTCCAAAAGAAAAATGACACAAACTGTGTGAAAAAGCGAAAAAGTACAGATTAGTTGGATATGAAAATGGTTCAAAAGCATACAGACTCCTCGATGAAAGTACGGGAAGAATTTCAATCAGTAGGGACGTGAAAATTTTGGAAGATTATCACAGCGGTTATTATCAATCAAAAACTATTGAAAACATCAAAAATGATCATGAACTCCAGAAAATTGATGATGAAGTGGGAATTTTCGTTAAAAATAAAAAGGAAGATGTGACATCAGATGAAATATTCGGAGAACAAGAAATATTTGACGAAGGAGAAACCGAAGATATAATCAGTGGTGAAATGCATACTTACCATGAAGGCGAAAAGAAGGATGAAAATTCTAATTCCAAGAAAAATAAAAAAATTAAAAATTGTAAAGGAGGAGATACAATAAAGCTGAGAAGATCAGAAAGAAACAATAAAGGTAAACCCCCGAACAAATTTACAGAAGATAAAGAAGTCGAAGAGATTTTAATTGAACCAAAAACAAGAAATGAAGCACTTTAAGGAAAAGACGCAAAAAATTGGATTGATGCTATGGACGAAGAAATATTCGCAATGAAGATGAATAACACCTGGAGTTTGTCTGAATTACCCGAAGAAAAAACAGCAATTGGAAGTAAATGGATTTTCAAGCTCAAAACTGATAGTCAAGGAAATGTTAATAGATACAAGGCTAGGATTGTAGCTCAAGGATTCTCACAAAAGTTTGGATATGATTATGATGAGGTATTCGCTCCAGTTGTGAAACAGTCAACATTTCGTCTTCTTCTCACTATTGCTGGGAAAGAAAAGATGACTATTTATCATTATGATTTCAAAACGGCTTTCTTGAATGCTGAATTGGAGGAAGAAATCTACTTGAAACAACCCCAAGGTTATGTCGAAGAAGGACATGAACATTTGGTATGCAAACTACATAAATCAATATATGGGTTGAAACAAGCTGCCAGAATGTGGAATTCCACAATCAATAAATTCCTCATTGATATGGAATTCAGAAGGGGTGATTATGATCAATGCCTCTACATAAAAAATGAAAAAGGAAGCCTCATATATTTGTTGATATTTGTTGATGACATCCTTATCGCAGTAAAGAAATGAAAATAATTAAGAAACGGCTGAAAAACTGAAAACAAATTTCAAGATAACTTGTTTGGGACATATTGTCAACTATCTTGGAATCCAAGTGAAAAAAGATACCCATGGGATTTATTCAATAAACCAGAAGAAGTATATCATGAAATTATTGAGGAACTTCAAGATGGAAAACTCTAAAGCTGTGACTATTCCATTAGACACAGGATACTACAAGAACAGACACTCCAATGATGATAGATTCAGAAATGAGGATATTTACAGGAGCGCGATAGGTGCACTATTGCTACTTCAATTCTCGGGAGAAACGTCAGTGATCCCTATACGTATGATTGGTCAGAAGTAAAAAGGATTATGAAATATCTCAATGGAACCATCGATATGGAAATTAAACTTGGAAAAATATCTTCTGATATTGATGAAGATATTTTGTATGGATATGCAGATGCGGACTGGGCAGGAGATAGGTCAGACAGAAAGTCAAACAGTGGTTATTTATTCAAATTCACGGGAGCCATGTTCGACTGGCGTTGCAAGAAACAAACCTGCGTGGCACTATCTTCGACAGAAGCTGAATTCATTTCATTGTCAGAAGCTTCTCAACAAGCAATTTATCTGAAAAGACTGTTACAAGATTTTCAACAAGATGTAACAACAACTGTCATGTTCGAAGACAATCAGTCATGTCTAAAATTGCTTGACAATGAAAAAATTAGTGACAGAACTAAGCATATTGAAACAAAATACAATTTCGTCAAGAATCTCAAATTGACAAATAAAATCATGTTTCAATATTGCCCATCCCATTCCATGTTGGCTGATTTCTTAACAAAACCACTAGGACCTGAAAAATTGCGACATAATATTGAAATGGTTGGTATGAAGATATGTAATTCATAATTGTCGAGAAGGGGTGTTGGAGATTACGACAAACTGGGAATTATTTATATAACACTCTCTATGTTATATATTTTTTGTGTTAAGAAGTGTGCTATGTAGATATGAAAATGACATGTAAAATTATTACTTTTTGACTTCTGTCGAATTTAATAAAACGTTTATATTGAGTAAAAAGAAGTATATCTAATAGAATATCTAACAGGTTGAATAGAATATATCCAACAGTATCAAATATCCGGTTTCACTCAAACATTATCACAACTCAATGGAAATGACATTTTCGACATTGACATCACCGCTCTAAAGAAAGTAAATGCGAATACAAGATCTGATGGTGGAGAGTAGTACAAATGGAACTATGAGAAAAATATTTCGAAAAACATCGCATTGTCTTGACATTTGTCAATGAAGCAGCAATAGATGCTGATATTCAGGATAACATGTCGAGGTGGTAATTTTAGTTGCAATAGTTGAGTCAAATGGCGTTAGCTCATGGTGATTCCCATTTTGTTGATTCAATCTCAACGAAAATAAGAAGTGGATGAATTATCAGTTCGCAGACATCAATCGTTGTCTGTTTGACTTTTCCTGTGATGATGAAGGACGAATGGATATAATCCAACGTCCGACGAGATATTAGCCAGGGAAGTAATTATATTCTAATGGTTATTCGACTAACATATACCTATTGTATAGGTATTTGTAATGAGCTATGTTGAGGAAGAAGACATTTTCTATTTTCAATTTTTCTATTGATATGTAACAGACTTCTGTCATGTATAACATATTGTGTGTCAATTATCTGGATGATATTTTGATAATGGGTGAATCCAGAAGGATTGTTTGGCTAGACTTTTATGGCTTTAAAACTGATTACATTGCTCTGGTTTGATAATCTTACCTAGTGCTTACTGCAAATTCTTAGAATTCTTATTCGCTAGCAGTATCTAAAAGCTCTCACTAAAGATGCCAATCAAAATTGGAATTTCAATTTCCCATAGAATTGAGTTCACACTAAAAAAAAAAAATATTCAGCACTTTCGAACCGAACTTCAGAGAAAGTAGAACGGACTCAATTTCAAAATATATTCAACCAACTATCGGTTATCAATGATTTATCGAGGAAATACAATTCAACGATCAAACACCTTAGTTCAATCGTATAAAGCGCACATTCCTGAGATTTATCTCCCTCTCCCTTATTTTTCTTTATAAATAACCCACAATTGAAATTGGTCCATCCTCTTCAAACCAAATTAGTTGGTTATTGATAATATATCTTCGGACTGTGCGTTTCATACATTTAGAATCGAACTTAGGTAAGTTGGTTTGCTCGTTCATTGGTATGATGTTGAAACGATATACATAATAATAAATATACTGAAAAAGATTCCGTTATAAACAGAACCAGGAAACACCGATCAAACAAACTATAATATATCGTTCTCGTGCTGCGAAAATTACATAGGTGAAACCTCAAGATCATTAGAAGTGCGCAAAAATGATCATCCGAAATTACACCGATTTCGTTTTACCAGAAAATAATGTCCGCCCACTTTTCGAAATCCAGTGACAATCACCAGCTAGAATGGAAAAAAATTCCATATCAATGACTTTTTCTGAAATGTCGGTTTGTATGATATTGAAAGAACTAGGAAATTATAACACTACCTAGCTCAAATGACAAATCACTACTGACATCAGTCATGGAAAAATATCAGAAAAACCTTCGAAAAATTAATTTGCGATCCTTTTTAAAGTTATGAGAAGAAAATGGTGAAACTCATCAAAACAGAGAAGTAGTTTGCCTTTTCGCACCTTTTTTGAGATCCATATTGATTTTTTTTTCAACGCTCTGGAAGATTATAACCTAACAAGAATCATAGTTTCCCAAAAAATAACTATCTAGTGATTCTAACGCAAAGCCCTCGAAGGATGTTTTTCCATTTTGTTATGCAAATAGCTTGAAATTGTATTTACAGAGCCTTCACAATTTGTTCAATTTGTTTCTTGAAAGTTCAGTTGTCGATTTAATGAGGAAAATAAAACGTAATGTAGATGCTTTGTGTTTCGAACAAAAACAACTGCAATACAATGGTCGTTATTCTTTTCATAAAAACCCACAATGTCTGAAAATGAATTATAATGCATGGTCTAAAATTTTCAAGTTCGTTGTGCTGAATTATGATAAGGTTGCATGAAAATGAAATGTGCGAAACAAATTTGAAACATATTTCATACTCGTTGAAATGGACACGTTCGATTCAAATTCGTAGAAGAACCAATATTATATATTATTGTGAAATGAATCACTTTCTATACACTTCCAACTATTAGGGTTATGCATTGAGATAAGAAAGAGTGATATCTAAACTATCAGATAATGAAAAATTAATTATAATCAATGGAGTTTTTTCAAAAAGACAATATGGCTCCAAAACTGAAATTCCCCCCTAGATACCGATTTTCAGTATAAATGACAACTAGGCCGACCGCCATCTTGGCATCAACATAATAAATTCTTGAATTTTGACCAGCAATCCACGCGTTGCCCAATAACTTGCTTACCATATGGGAGCTGTCATTTTAAATTCCTGAATGTTGACCATAAAATTCTTAATACGTGTTGCTGAAATCTCCAAATACCAATTTTAAATGAAATTCGAACATAAATCACAATAATGGTCCGTCCTTTTTAAATTCTAGAATGTGATAAAAAAACTACTAGATAACAAATTTTGAATAGTATCGGACCAGAAATCGCAAAACTTAATTCAATTCAAATGAAACCATTGAAATGTATTGTCACGTATACCACGTACATTTGAGGGAATCGAGAAATTCCGTTATCAGTAGTAGAATAATTGAGAAAAATATTGTAAAAGTACCACGCTCTATCATTTGGTTTCCCTTATTTTTTCCCATATTAGCCTACTATAATATTGAATAATTGACTTCGAACTCATTAGGAAACACAATAATATATGTTTGTATTTCCAGAGATATAACACATAATGGGCCACTGGAAATATAAAGTGAGATTTTCTCATCAACACTTCATTTACCTTCATCATATTGTTTATATAATGAATTATAGTATATTGTTTTACGAGTGACGAAAGTAACATTTTTTGAAGCGAGAGAACAGTTTACCAGCCGAGGCTGGTAATGTTCACGAGCTTCAAATTTTTTTTTCGACGAGTGAAACACTATACTTTTTCTACAACCCTGTTTATATCATAATAATATGCTAAAAAAGAACGATGAACAAATATTTTATTTTAAATTAAAATAACAGAATTTCATTAAACATTTTATGATTTAAATATTGGTTAATTTTTTAATTTTAAAATTGGTTAATTTTTATGTTTAACTTTGTTATGTTGTTAACTGATGTCACTGGATTGTAAAATTTTGGTTTGTATTTGATTTTTGCTACTAGCTGATTGATCAACATATCCCTCCGCAACGTT
Organism: Gonioctena quinquepunctata; assembly: GCA_018342105.1. Taxonomy (NCBI): domain Eukaryota; kingdom Metazoa; phylum Arthropoda; class Insecta; order Coleoptera; family Chrysomelidae; genus Gonioctena; species Gonioctena quinquepunctata. The sequence goes on along the minus strand of JAFIRS010000223.1, from coordinate 323,329 downwards.
AGTAGATTTCCAGCCTCCATGCTTTTTTAATTGAAGTAAATCACCTCCTACAGCCACTAATAGCGTTGCGGAAGTTCTACGCAAACAATTCCCAGTAGTATTTTTGGGGATCAGGCAAGTTTAAATATTTGCATAGGAAATTTACTGAATTTATTTATTCCTACATCCTGTCTAGTACACTTTCCGTTCTGGTAGTTAATAAAGAATCTTGAATTTATTTTGTCCATATCTAGTAGACGGAGGTTCATATATATTTTAGAAATCTCGTAGAAGAACCCAGAAATGTGGAAGGAACGCGGTACTTTTGTTTTTGTATTACGTATTGTAACTAAGAGTATACTGCTGGTATCTTTTACATCATTTACTGTCAAATCTTTTAATTCATGGCCAAATTCCAAAAACTAAGGCTACCTACAAACGTTAATATTGATATCATTAAGAATTTGTCGCAAGAATAAAGTAATTAACTTACCTTAGCCATTAAGTATTCGGAGTCGTATGCATTCTTTAAGAAAGTGTGTATCTCATCGGAAGAAATTTTTTTAGACTTTTGACTTTTAAAACCATCAGATTTTCGTTTAAAAAAAGAACGTAACTTGGGATATTTACTGATATCGATATTATTTTTAATCGATAAAGTGGTTCTCAACATCGAATACATAGACCATAGCGTCGATGACTCAAATATTTTTGATAACCATCCAAAATACGTAAGCAGCACAGTTTCCGAAAATGAATTTACGTGATTATCAACTCTCCAATCCATGAATTTTGCATATATTTCTTCATATCTCTTTTTAGATTTTACTGGTAATAAACCCAAAGAGGTTTCCTAAGCATGATTTGCTATTTCTGGTGGAGTATTTGGAAAATCTAAATCACTTTCCAAATCAGAAATCATGATAACTTAAAAAACTAACAATGCTTTCAGTGCAAACTGATAAGTCTAAACAATTAACGAGGAACGTCAAACTAATGAAACCAGGCAACTAGATATAAATTGTTTTTAAATCTCACGGTATTTTTACGATTCTATTTTGCTTTTTAATTAAACAAAAGTAAAAAAAAAATGCATTCTAATTATAGAAATGATTCCGGTCTTTGTTTATTGATAATTTAAAGTATCAAAACATTATATACCAGGGCGGGAAATGATTGAAAATATAAATTTAACTTTCGTCACTAGAAACGAAAGTTAACGTAATTAGAATTTCTCTCACTTGCGACGGAAATCACGTTTTCGCTGAAGGTATTCTATTACATAATTACGTCTTTTCGTTAAGGGTTGTAGAAAAAATAATTTTTTATATATCCCATCCTCCTTTAATCCTGTTTTTTTTTGTTTCGCCATATATGAAGAATTATTTCAATTTCGGGAAAAACAATCAATATGACCCCAAAATACTATTTCTCCATATTTCAAACTCATAGACTAGTCGAGAAGTGAGTTTCCTGCGAAAAATCGTTCCAAGTCTACTAAGAATATGAGCGATGTTATTCTGACAAAGATGTATTTTTCGATTTTTTCTGCCGACGAAAATTTGGTATTTTTTTTAACAAAAATAAAACGGCTTTAGTTTTTTGGCAATAGCTCAATAAATATTGATGATGAGAAAATTAAAAACCAGTTCTTGAAACGGGGGAAATTTCCAATGAAACAGTTCATACTCTCGGAACTCTAATCAATTGTTCATAATTTCAATTCAACGTTGAATATAGGGCTCCAGGTGGGAGTAAAGCACCTCTCGAGAGAGCAATGCACGTAAAATAATTTTTTTATACTATTAAATATGAAATTAAAAACTCAAAAAAATCACAGTATTATCTGAACACTTGAAATAATGTAATTTTGTTGGAAAAATTATTTTTATTTTGTTTTGATAATGTGAGGCTATTGTTATTCAAGTAGATTTTTGGAACCGCCGATTTTATTAAAAACCGAATAATTGTTCACAGAATGACTTTTTGCTTCCTGGAGCACATTTTACATGTGTACTCAATAATATCACGCTATGAAATTGTTTAAAAGTTATTACAGTATATTGCAATGGAAATTTGAAAGAACTAAACGATGAAATTGCATTTTTTTTAGATGGGTCCGCTGGGAATGATTTGGGAAATCAAGGTGCTCCAAACTCCTATGGATATGGCTATTCAGGTAGTTTTTCTGGTCCCGGCTTCCCACAAAGTTTCCCCATCCCTCACTTTGATTTTTCAGGATTCCTAGGCAATTACCTGGAGTCCATGTACAAGCAACACCAAGAATTCCTCAAAAAGTGAGTACACATGTTTTTAACGAGTCTTCCAAACAATATACATAATGAAACGATATTTGGGTTCCTATAATATAAACAGTGAATTTTTTTTCGAATTACAATGGAAAAACTGAAAAGTGTAGAGAATATTGAATTCGTTTGCATTTTTCCCATATTTGGAAATATCCCAAATACATAGAATTTCAAGAACAAAGCCTAAACTTTCTTATACCCGTGGAATATCCACTTGGAAGAAACTCCAAATCTTATTTGTGAATGTTTACCAGTACAACAACATATTGCCTATGCGAAGGATAAGCTAATACACTCAATTATATTGCAACAAATATTTTCCTTCAGTGCAGACAATGAGATGGCAACATTGAAAATCACACCGACCATGGAGATTCATCGAAATCAGGACATCTATTTGTGTAAAATATTGAACCCTCTTGAGTGAATACGTCATAAAAACTATAAGACATAAAGTACGGTCATATTTTTTAATCAAATTGTACTTTCTTAATGGAAAATCTTCCATTCCTAAGTTGTAAGAGACTTTAGTAGAAAAAATCTTTCTCCAATCACCGAAAGTTAGTGAAAGTTTTCAATGATTCAAGAAACTGATTTTCCATCCCAACCAGAGACAGAGGAACGTAATGCAGAGACTTCCTTTCGGATAGAAATGTGTACCTATACGTATGTCACACCCATTTCTGGTAATTTAACAAATTCAAAATGTCTATTCATAAAAGACATTTTTATCTTTAGCTAAGACTTCAAGATCCCAGATCATCAGATGACTCAATAGAATTTTCAACTAAAAACGTTTCAATATCCACTGGATATCATTAAAACTGGTAACTACTGTTGTTTCGAACATTAATAATTCTAGAAATAATTGCCAGAATACTTTTGGATAATAATATAATTCAAGAGGTTTACTTAGGGTACTATTTATATGAAAATGAAGTGCCATTGAAATCTTAGCGGTGGAAATCTCCTCATTAAATTGGCCCAATTCGAAGATTCGAAAAAAACTTCACCAAATCAGAGAGACATTATATGAATCAATAGACAAAGCATTTTTCGAGAACAAGAGAATGGAATTGATCGATGAAAGTAAAACAAATTCGAGATCGTAACATCAAATGTCCATCAATGCCATAAAAAAAATAGTTCTCTTAGACTATGCGGAATGACGAGTTCGAAAACATCAAATTGGAATTATTAGGCCAAAGGGTTTCCTGTAAGCGACATGAATGTTCTCCATTTCTTTTGCGTGGTCAGCTGCTTTATCGTCGCCTCTAATTGGTAACCTGGAACCCTCATGGAGGTACGGCGACCAACATAGAGAACAGCTGTACCGGAAACAATTGGAAACACAAGTACAGAAATCGTGAGAAAGGAGTGTGATGCAGACGTGAAGAGACTAGCTACCCAGATGCTCAGGAAGATTTCAAAGAACAGTTGGCGGATGGAAGTTGCTAGGCCCTCCTAGAGAAACATTTTGGACGGAGATCCCATATTCAAGGCAATGTGACCACAGTGGGATTTCCTGGTTGTGGCAAATGGACTCCTTGAAGGGGTATGGGGGTCAGCTGATGGGAGGTAGTGAATTTCTCAATTGTTTTTGCCAGGAAGAGGATAGGTGAAGTATTGAAGGAAATTCATGAGTGAAAACCTGGATGACATTAGAGAGTCAATAATCTACTGGATTGAATGTGGAGACGACAAAGGAAGCCAATGCAGAAGATATCCGAAGTGCGGAACAACTTGAGGTCTCCAGACAAGTTCCAGGAGTGAAATGAAGAAAGACAACGTAGGTGCTAAATTCAAATGGATGTAACTGTACCACTTCCAATGACAGATGAACTAAGTATCCTGTGATGATCTAGAAGCTCATGATTTTTCCATCACTGAAGGATAGCAAAGGGCCTGTGATAATATCTTTCATTGTTCCCAATTTGATTCAATTAGATCGATGAGAAACAATATTGTACGATTGATTGCAGAACGAACATAAAAAGGGGTATAAGTATTCAGGTACATCTTTCATGGCAATCAAATGGAGTTCTCTTGATATTGGTAGATTTTTTATCTGAAAAATCAATTCAAAAATTCAGATTTATCAGAAGTTACATTTTTAAAATATGACAAAAAATAATACTCAAGTACTGACATGGAAATATTATAAATTCAGAATAAGGAACCCAATCGTTTCATGTCTAGAGAAGACGAATTGTATGAATATGTTAACCTCTTCTTCAGTTTATTGCTTTCTCTATAGAGGTGGCGGAGTATTTTCGTATTCCTATGCTTCTTCCAGTGGTAATGGTAATGCTATAGCTTCTTCTTCTATTACATTCAACGGAAACGGGTACGTGTAATAATGAAAACTTCCAACTTCCACATATGGAACATTTGTGAATCTTTGTTTTTTCCCCATTTAGTTTGCAAAATCAAGCACAGACAACCCAACAGGGTGTATACAGTCAACCAGACGGACTCAACACGAGAGGTGGCTTTGGAAGTTCTGGAGGGTCTTCCTATGGAGGAGGGTCTTCCTATGGTGGATCATTCGGGGGTGGTTTTTCTGGGCCGGAAGGTGGTGGAGGATTCGCCTTCCCGGATATATCTGGAGGTGCCTCAAGTGATCCAGGTTTTGGTGGCGCAGCTTCATCTGCTTCTTATGGACCCGGAGGGATCCAACAAACTGCAGGTGTTTTCCCGGAAAATCCAGTAAGTGGATAAATCATTAAGACAGTAGAAATGTCATAATTTGAACCACCAGAAATTGGTTATCGCATTTTGCATATCTCGGAGTATCAATAAAAAAAGGGTTTAATTACGTACACATTAGATAACAACTATGGGCAACCTTCCACAGTTCTGTGTTTCAAAAAATTAGGAGCTCAGCCTACACGGGAAGATACGGTAAATAGTATCTTCCTTGGTAGGCTGAGCCCCTATTTTTTTTAAAACACAGGACTGTGGAAGGTTGCCCATAGTTGTTCTCCGAAGTGGACGTAATTGAACAACTATGGGCAACCTTCCACAGTTCTGTGTTTCAAAAATATTAGGGGATCAGCCTACCAAGGAAGATACTATTTACACCCCAATTAGTTGCATAAAAAAAAGGTGATTTTATTAATGCATGCTAGAGGCAGGGTGGTTCATGGAAAATTGAAGAGGGCTACAAATTGATTAACGAAATATTTCCTGTCATGTGAGATATCAATTGAAATTTGAAAAATCCATATATGGAACAAACTTATAAGTCTTTCAAGAGAAAAAATTGAGGAACTGAGCTAGATAACAAAGCTCCAGACTTAACTGATTTAAATATATCTGAATGTATATACATTTCAATAGTTGCATACATTTCACTGGTACAGAACATTTGAAAATATGTCCTAACTAGTCATTATAATGACCTCAAAAATTAGTTCACAAGCGACAGAACATTTGAAATGTCACCTACCTATAATATGTTCAACAAACGTGTCAACACACCTGTAACAATGAACTAATAATAATAAATTTCGTAACCAAGAGCCTGATGAACTATAATTCTCAATCAATATCCATAGCGTTAAGTTCGGTGTTATTAAATTTTTTACAGTTAGTGCTATGATATCATTCGTGTGTTCCTTGACAAGATATGAAATAATGGAAAAATGAAATTTCTAGAAGTGTTTTGGGTTCATTACATGTTTTTATATGCAACAATATTATGGGAAAAATACGAGACTATTCAGTTGGTGGCTACCTAATACCTGATATTCGAAGTTGTTTCCTGTTCTGAAAATGGAGATCTCTCATAATTATTGTTGATGGGAGTACTGAAAACTCCATATTATTCAGATAGTTTTCTGATTTGAAGACCAATATTAAATTAGAATGTTTTTGTGTGGAAATGCAAAGAAGTTATGAGGGTTTCATTGAATTATATGTTGAGATTGGGTATCTTCAGTGCAGCTCATTATGTTAAGTCTGGAGCTTTATACCGGGTGTTATGAATTAACAAAACACACCTGCAACACCAAACTTGTCTTCAGATTGAGAAAACAAGCATCAAGAGCATCGACTCTCTGAGGATGGTCGAACCGAGATTATTTCACTGGAGCGGTCCACAGAAAATATCTCTTTCTCTCTATACCTGGGCGTTGAGTTTTTTATCCAGGTAGTACGTACCGTTTTCAGAAAGATTCAAAAAATAATAATGCACTCATAAAAATATTAAGAATATACATATATATTTTATAAAAGTTAACAAAGTAGTTCATCCGTTCTACATACGGATAAGAAGATACAGTATTCCAAGAATATAGTGTAGTTTACTTGAAGTTATGTTTTTATCAGTCTACAAATTAAATAGATTGACTAAAGACAATAGTGACATCAATTGTCAAAAACGATTGGAAATAATTATCTTTTGAAAACTTAGGGAACATAAAAAAATTAATTAAATTTAATTCCCAAAAAAAAAAATTGCTAAAACAGGGTCAACAATTATTCAAGGAGACGGCTTTTAAACGACACTTAGTTTAATTGCATTATTATTTTGATTAATCCCGCTGAAATTGTTTATTGTACTTTTACTTCGCACTGTATATTAGATTATCGATGTATGGATACGGTTTTCTATGAGGTCATGAACTTTTGAATTGAGGTTTCTCGTTGACCTATTTCGTTCTTGAAGCGTTGATAAATAATAGGTAATTTCGGAAAAATTACTGGTTTACTCGTGAATTCACTTGGTTACTGTCATTACTCGGATTAACTTGATTTGAATATAATTTTTCTTGATGGCTACTTAAGTTCACTGCCTGACGACTATATTCGTACTCTTCTCATCTTTATTTCACTATGTTGTAATCGAATGAAATCTAACCTCATTTTGAGAGTATATGTTCTTTGCTTCACTTCTGAACACCGAGAGAGAGTTGGTCCGAAAAGTGGCGCCCTTTCATAATCCGCTACTCGATCACGTGATGGCTTTGATCGTCGCGGGTAAAAATTCCTGATATCATAATTATCTTCACCCTGTCATAATAAATCAGTGGCTTGATAATTAATGGCTTGCTATTGTCACCGCAAATGGATAAAGATGAAGAATGTATGTCTTTCGCGGGTGAGTTACAGTAATGGGCTGTCATAACATATGAGTTATAGCGGGTTCCTTTGCTCGTTAATTTTCTTAGATATGCCTATCAGCGGAAGTGATAAGCTATTTATGACCTATGTGTAAAAGGGGTGGTTTTTTATAGTAATTTTTAAGTGCATTTTCTTGTCTGAACAGATGATGAAGTATTTTTAACGGGCATGTGCCTATCAGTTTCAGTCGCGTATTTGACTTTAGAATTTATTTTCATTCCTATTGAATTTGTTTTCTGGCTATAACGTTTATATTAAGTAATATCGTGTTGTTTCTTATGAATGCAAGTTTTTCTGTAATTATGGGGCATGACAATTATGCACAACTTTTGTATAATATTTCGAACTGCAAAAAAATTATAAGAGGCTATATAGTATTTACTGCGAATTTGCATGGAGTTATGGGAAAGTGAAAACATCTTGTAAAAACGTCAGTTATGATTTTTGCAGAATTTAAAATAGTTTTTTTTTTCAGAATGTACCCAACGTCAACACCAGATTTGCTGGGTCAGGACAACCAGATGGTTTTCGTAGCGTTTACACATCAAGTTCCAGTTTAACAACAAATGTTGATGGGAAACCTCAGACAGTTAAACAGGCTTCCACTACTGTGAATGATAATGGAAAAGTTACCACATACAAAGTTCAAAATCCATGAATGTTCGTTCTGAGCGGGATGTCGAAGAAATTCAAATATATAAGTCCTCAGTGTTATCGTTTCAATTTTTGTATATTTATTTTTATAGATTTATAGAGTGTGATGTATGAATAAAATTTGGTTCAATGATGCCTAATAGCGCCGGGATATTCGTAGAATGAAATATATACAAAGTGTTTCCTAGGTACAATTTCAAACTGTTCCAGACAAAGTCAGTGGTGTTCAGAAGAGAATAACCAATTAAAGTAAAATCCACAAAAAAATATCCAATTATTATAACATTCGATTTGATTTGTTCGAAAATATGAACAGGATGTTCATAGAATCAGATGTAGAATCATCTGCGACTGAAAGATAAACTTTAGTCACTATCTTCCATCGTTCAAGATAACCTCTTGGAGGGTAATCATGTTGAAAAGGGAAACATTCTCAACTGAATATTGAATAGAAATATTCTTCTTTGAATTGAAAAATCCACGATAAAAATGTTTTTTTTGTGAATGTCTAATAGAAAACAACTACTTCCCCGGCTAAAGCCACGCTCGACATTGAATACTATCCAATTTTACTCAATAGCCTTCTCTATATCAAAGAAGACAAAAAATTTAGATTTTTGCGTGATACTGAAATTATCTGAAGTTTGTTAATTTGCTTCAGGAGTGAGTAACCCAAAATTGAGTTTCATCTATTCTAGAAAGTAAACTGATCATTTTTTGTAATACCTCCCTATTTTTTCGGAAAAATTAAAACAAAAATGTTGTAGACAAAAATTTGATACCCAACAAATTCAAATATATAAATTATTATCAGCCATTGTTCAGAAGCGACATTCAAAAATGTCAAGTTCACTAGGATGTTGGTTTTGGATAAATTGTTAAAATACAGTACTATCCCGTAATTCTAAGAAAAAAAGAGCATTATCAAAATTCAAAACAGCTTTCGAAAGAGCTATCACTTGATCTATAGTTGTTCTATCTGAAAAAACAAGGGTCAGGCTTTTAGGGAAGGGGGGAAAGAGCATGGATTCATTTTATTTGCAAATATGTCACCTGGAATTGAAAATTGAACTGTTCGATGATTTTTCCAAAATATTCATTCAGAGTGTAACGTTTTGAATGAAACACCAGCTAGAGATAAAAAGTTTTCATTGTTATTTTCTTCGATTTTCAGTAAGCATTATGTTAGTTGCTGCAATGAATAAAATTACAGAAATTGGAAATATCAGCGGTTTGAAAAATAAAAAAAATATATTTAATCAGACGGTGATATAAAAAAAACAATAAAATTCTATTCCGACCAAATTTGTATTTTTACACATAATTTTCTCAGAACAGCGATCGGATTTGTATAATGAATATACCTACAAATTACACAGGGTGTTTCCAAAACTGGCGCATTTTTGACAGGTGTAGGACTCGTAAATGAGGGTGATTTTATGAAAAAATAACTTATATAAGTGTTGCAAAATAATGAAAATATAATTAACTGAAAATAGTAGAAAATTCAAGTTCGGTTGATAGTACCACTTTGTCGGTAAGTTTTGTGTCTGTTATTTTGGAACTTGTATATGAATGATTTTTCGAAAAAATACCCATTTATACGAGTTCTGCATTCTCACAAAAAATGGCATAACCTAGAGGTCACCTTGTATTCCCAAATAAAACACCCTATCCGTAAATAAAAAAACTACTGCTGAGAATAAACACCACCACAATCGTAATTACTAGTGAAATCAGTTAGCTCATCTCACCGTTTACTCATTACTATCAACCAGACATATAATAGTAGTTGACTATATCTCCCTGCCCGTCTCCAAATTTATTACCTCCTAGTAAGTGTTCAACTTGCCACTAGGAACTTTGGCCTAATTCAGTTATAATATACCTGTCGTATTCTTCACATGGTTTTTTGGGTAACCTTCCACAGTCTGAAAATGAGAATATAATCAGGAAAATCTATAAAAGTGTAGAAGGGCAAACTAATTAGTTCACCCCAATAAGTTACTGCATTCACCAAATTATATTTCCTGGAGAAAAATGATTCAATTAGTCAGTAACTTGTCGTATTTTGAATGATTGACGTTTCGGGGAATATATCTGCCCCCGTTCTCAAAATCTTCTAAATCTACTTTAATTTAATAGCTTAATTTACACTAAAACTCAAATCATCACGCCAGTGTGAAAAAAGGCATAGTTAAATGTCTCTATAATCGAGTTCAAACAGTTTGCAATTCCAACCAGAATCTACAGGAAGAAATAAACCTCATAAAATATGTTCCCAGGGAAAATGCATATCCAGATCAGTTTGTGGTAAAAACAATCACTGACATTGAAAACAACAATCCACCCAACAACCATTTAACACAACCAACAGGAGTACTCACACCACCTACATATTTCACAACCAACCTTATGTCCCCGGATTATCTGAGAAGATCAAACGGATTAGACATAGGTATGATGTGAGAACAGCATTCAGAACAACAAACACACTAAGATCTATACTAACACAAACAAAACCAAAAAACGCCGATGAAAGTACCAAAAACTGTGTTTACAACATACATTGTTCGTGTGGTGATAGTTATATAGGTGAAACGTCAAGACCATTAGAAGTAAACATCGAAGTTGCATCAGAAATCGAAAAATAACCCGATCAAAAATTGCAGAACATAACCTCATATCCAATGGCGATCATACGATTGAATGGAATAGGACGAAAATCTTGATGAAAGAACCACATCAAGAGAGGGGGAAATTGAAAGAAACGGCCTGCTTTTCAACAAATTCTGTTGAAATGGACCATATTACATACTACTTAGAGAAGTGAGAAATAGCAAAATGCTAATAAACTGATCTGAACAACACCCCATATATCAAATGAGCAATACGCCAATTTAAATTTTTTTGGCAGATCTCAATTGACATCCGTCATTTGAAAAAGCTACAAAGACTCTGCAAGAGAAAAAAAAAACAAATCAAGCTATTAAAGGAGATTTAGAAGATTTTGAGAAAGGGGCAGATATAGTTCCCGAAACGTCAATCATAGTATCTTTCGAATTTTTACTATTTTTTTTATAGGCAAATTCATAATACGACAAGTTACTGACTAATTGAATCATTTTTCTTTAGAAAATATAATTTGGTGAACGCAGTAACTTATCGGGGTGAACTAATAAGTTTGCCCTTCTACACTTGTATAGATTTTCCTGATTATATTTTCATTTTCAGACTGTGGAAGGCTACCCAAAAAACTATGTCAAGAAACGTTGTTTCCACAAAAAATCACATTCATTTAATATCTGTCGTATCTTTCATAATTGTACCTTCAGTGAAACATTCCGAAAAACGAATCGACTTAATCAGGAGATATTGTAATTTATTTCCAAAATTCAGCTTGAAAAATAATTAGGAACTAATCGATGAAATCAAGAGTATTCCAGGAAACTCCAAACTTATCTCCTTTGATGTTTCAAAATTTATTTCCCAGTATTCCACCAGAAGAAACTATAACATTGGTAGAAAATCTATTGGTTAGGAATAATGTTACTCCGATTATCAAACAAGAGAAATCAGATTTGCTTACAGTTTGTTCAACTCAAAATTATATTCAATTGAAGAATAATATCTATTCCTCTGATAAAAGGCTGATAATGGGTAGTCCATTAAATCCTTTATAAGCTGAAATTTTTATGAATGACTTGGAGGAGAACATTCACAATCTCAGAAGTTTCCATTGGTTATGTACACTTGAAATGGAATAGTTATTGAATTATGTCTCTCACTATCATATTAATATGCCTCAAGTCAAACGTAATTTTCATCGAGAGTATAATTTTCCAAGAAATCCTATAATACATATTTATAAGTGCGACATTAGACATCAATCCAGAGGTGCCAACTTATCGTTAATCTGCGAGCCTGGATCATTATTTTTATTGATAAAATCTAGTCCTGATACACTCGAAACTCTTCTATTCGAATCCGGGTACCACCTCAAACCAGGCTGAACGTGTCCATTCTGACAAACACATTTCACGCTTTCACCTATCGGTGTGTTGGTATGTCTGTGAGATGTTTCCTTCTTGAACCAAGTGGATGGTGTCCAAGTTGATTTCATCGTTTTGAACTCGACGGGGTTGAAACTACTCGGCTTTTTATTCGAATAGATGTACTGAGGTGGTGGGTTTTCTCCAAAATGATGATTGTGGTGTGATGGGTCGAAGTGGGGTATGGTCAGCTGTATGCCATTGGCGGTGTATTTGGTGTCCACCATATTGATTTGGGGTATATCAGCTACATCTAGAGTAATAGGAGGTGACGTTTTGATATTAATATTGACCTGGGAATCCATATCGAAAGAAGTATCTCCTTGCAATGGGTAACCATAAGTACCAGAGTAAACCCTTCTATTTGTCGCTATCAGTGAAGGGTCGACAAAAGTCTCTGGAGCTGGGGCATAGTACTGAGTGTCCACAGAATATGCTCGGCCATAAAGTGACATATCTGGTGCATTGAAAGTAGCTTCATTTTGAGCATACCCAGGTTGTGGGAAATATCCATAATTAGTTGTTCCAGACTGTGAGCTGAATGATGCTCCACTTGAATGATATCTTGGTTTATAGGGTGATTGAGGTTCTGAACTCGGAGTGAATACAAATCGTGGATGGTCTTCACTGGTGCTATCCAATTTTGCACCTTTATATCCAATTACTACAGGTACATCTGGTGTGTCACCAACTAGGGTAGTTTTATTTTCATCAGACTCAATCTTTGTTTCTATATGAACCACAACATCAGTCTTTACTGAGTTTCCCGAATCACTCGTGGATTTGGTGGCGTTGCAGCCCCCTGGTGCACATACTACTCCTAAATTTTCGAAACCGTCACTACTTTCCACTCTTGTTACAACATTTTTATGTTTGACAGGCAGTGTGTATGAGTATCTTTGTGCTTTGTTGTGAGATCTGAGCGATGGATGATTTGCGTCATCGAAATCCAGTTTGTCGTCAATTCCAATAGAATCACCTAAAACAATAAAAATACTCTGTTTAAGATTATGCGAATTCATAATACAATCATAAAGATATTATTCACTAGCGAGGACACATAATTTCTTTACAATCTGCCACATATACATTACAGGATAGTGTATCGATCGTGAAGCGACAATTAAAAAATATTTACAACAAACATGTTTTTACCAGGTGTCACTGTTAGTTTGTCTTATACCAAAAAGGAAACTGTTGGTGGTGGAAATGAGGTGCAAGTTTTATTGACGCTACAGGAAAATACTCAGTTGAGCACTAGGAAATAGCAGCAGAAACGTATATTTCCCAAAGTAGTGTGAACAGAATAATATTGAAACATAAGTTCCACTCTTATCATCTGACTCTACATCAAGAATTGTATGTTAATGATTTTGCAATATTTAAGAACAATAGGTCGGTCAACAAACATAATATGCATTATTATGCAATCGAGAATCCTCACTGGTTGAGGACTGTTGATCACCAAAAGTGATGGTCGCCCAATGCTTGGGCAGGAATGATTGGAAATCACATTATTGGACACTACTTTTTTGACAATGTGCGGAATGGTGAGAGGTATTTAAAAATTTTTCGCGAACATCTTCCCAGAATGTTGGAAGAAGTGGATTTGAACACCAGAAGAACCGTGTGATTGCAACACGATGGTGCTACAGTGCAAAACCATAGAATAGTGCCCGAATTTTTAGATCAATCCTATCTTAATCGTTGGATAGGCAGACAAGGTACTATTCCTTGGCTCCAGACCTTACTACTATAGATTTCTTTTTTTGGGGATACGTGGAGGAAAGGGGTTTCAGAAGTCGTCGAACAACTGCAGATGATATGAAAAACAGGACCACGGAAGCCTTCCGTTCAACTGAGTTGCTAATTGAATATGTTTCAATCCATTTCAGACTTGAACAACAAAGATTAAATTCATAAAGTTTATCAAGAAGCACTTAGTGGTTGATGATGTCAAATGCTCGTGTCAAGACAAAAATAATACTGATCGCTTTGTCACCATTGGCCGAATTCAGGTAGAATTTGATTGGTCAGAGATAGAATAGCAACTAGGAACCCATATTGACTCTTAGAGAGTATATTATATTTTGAAGAATTTCAAGGAAGAAGACACCAAAGCAATACCCTCGTAGTTGGAAAGTGCTTATCACAATTTTTGTGAACTGGAACTGTTATCGCATGTTTGAGACAAGCGGATATATACCTTCCATAAATGACAAATTAGCTAGTGGTTTGATAATATTTCCAGAAATCATCAACAATACCCCACCTGGCAATTCATATACGTCACTGGGGTCATTGGATGATATATATGATGTGAAAATGTGTTAGTTTCTATATCTTGATATCCTCCACGTACAGGTCTAGTTTCATTGATCAATGAATTGACAGGGTCAATGAAAAAATTGCTGAAGGATTGAGAAATGTCAATACCTTAATCAACACGAACTTCAGATCCAAAATACCTCGGTAAACATTTTGATTGATTATTGGATTCCGTATTTATCACATCCTAGGCAACTTTTAACTTATTTTCAGCGTCAACAAATTTATTTCTGGAACACTGTTTTTAGGTTGGTTAATTTTTATTCTATGATTTTTCATGAGTAATTAATATTGCTCGTTGTTAACTGTATTGCATTTTAATGGCATTGAAAATGTCTGGACGCAATATACCCTATTTGACGATTTCTTTGGTAATCCAAGGACTGCCGTTGTTTAATTGTTCATTACTATTTTTGATTGAGAGAGGCAAAAGTATCAGCGGAAAAACATACATAAACCAAGTATCTAACCAAAATCTAATTTTAGACAGACCTTGGTTGGTTGAAAGCTGACGAGCCAGAGACAGGGTTGGCACTTAGCTTCCCTTGACACTGCGACCAGCTGTGGTCTATTGTATCACTCTGTCGTCAGTAGTTCCTTATTCAAACAGGTTTGTGCCTTTGATTAGGTTTAGTAGCCTGTTAATAAGGTTCTTCGGATTCATGCCTGTTTCCGGGCTGATCTCTCCAAAGGTTCTGTGTCGCCTTCTACTTAGGGCGTCACAGTCGAAGATAATATGGGAGGCTGTTTCCTCCTCTTCATCACATAGCCTACACTCCACGGTTTCCCTGCGTACTCCGATGGTGTTTAGGTGTTTTCTTAGGTCGCAGTGTCCAGTCAACAGACCTACTATTATACGTGCCTTCGTTCTGTTCAGGTTCAGACAGACCTTTGTAAACACATAACAGTAAAAGCGTGTTAAATCCTACAAATATTTTCCCATTATGATATTGTGGATAGATGTGATTGATAAATAGTTCATGAACATTGTGGCTAATGACCCAATCCAAATTGATGTGTACACTCCGTTCCGAGAACTTATCTACGGACTGAAATTTCTATTGTGTTGATTGATATATACGAGCTCTTTCCCTCGCAGTTCAGTTGGTTGACAGATAATGATCCAACATTCAATCGCTTCTGCTGCATATGATTGAGTGTTCATAGGCCAATCATTTGCCGGTAGATAGATAGATGAATAGATGCTTTATTTGACCACATTATGTGTAAATACATGTGGCAAGTCACAATAAAAAGTATTTAGATACAATGAAAAAATTACATCTTCAACACACATCATCAATATTATACAAACAGCAATTAGTTACAATGGAAATATCAGCAATGAATCTCATAGTTATGAAAAACTACAAATAGTAATAGTAGGATGACAATCAATATATACTATATAATAACGATTCTTACGTTTATATGTAAAATGATAGAAAACGCATTATATAATCGAAATATAACATATTTTGAGAAATATCAAATCACCTGTAAATGTTAAAATGGTTTTTATCCAGGGAGGTCAACAGAGAGTGCCATCTACAGTCTTCTACAGTATATTCACAAATTTGTGGATCAGAAGAAGCATGTAGGGATATTATTTTTCGATCTCACTAAAGCTTTTGACTGTTTGGAACTCAAAATTCTCGAAAAAAAGGTATATTCTATAGGCATTAGAGGATATATACTATCATGATTAATGTTCTACCTAGGAAAATGTTCATTAGAATGAATGGCACCGAATGATGTGAATCTTGGAGTTCCACAGGGATCAATACTGTGGCTATTGTTATTCCTAATTTTCATTAACGATCTTCCAAACTACATGATTACTGATTGCCTAGTATTATACGCAGATAATATATTACTTGCGGCATATGGTAATTATCAGTGAGTTTTTGGAAGATGCTAAATTTGTATTAACTGTGATATATATGTATATGTATGTGTGAGGGTATATATATATGTTTATGTGTATGTATATATGTACATGTTTGTTTATGTAACCATACTTATTTCATTTACATATCCAATACCATGTAGTATATGGTCTTAATGGAATAAATATATTATTATTATTATAATACGTCAACAGGTTTTAGGAATAGCTCATATGGCAATTCTTATATTCATCGAGGGAGTAGAACGAATTATTTTGGAAAAATGATTTGATGTTATTTGTTTATACTTTAACATTGACAGGAAGATTATTGAATAATTTGAACCCGAGCGAGCTCCTAGTTGAAGTGGTAAGTGATTGGATAATTCATTATTATTTCTTTTATTATGATAATGAGTATCAGAATGTGTTAATTTTTTATTTCTCGGTTGATTTGTATAAGGCACTTGTAAATATACACAGACTAGAGTGTCACTATTTAAAATTGTACGAAGTGGTTTCTACAAGATTATTTATATCCCAGACAAGCAAATATCCACATGACCTTTTTGTAGCCAAACAATTTTGGATGAGAGACTAGAGTTTCCCTATAGATTAGTGAGAAGTATGATAATTTCAGTGCATTCAGTTGTCTCAAGAGAAAGAGCTTCTAGAACAAAGTTTTCCGCAGTAGCACTAGTTTCATCTAAGAGAGGAATCATTGGTATGAATATAAATGACGAAGAGGAGGGGACCTAGGACAGAGTCTTAAGGTACTCCACGTTTAATAAGTTGAAACTCTGAATGACAATCATTGTAATGCTTTGATGGAAATCTATGAGAGAAATGAAAAATTCAAGAGTGTTCTGCGTATCACAGAATATACAAGGTTTTGCATTTTATCTCAGGATGTAAACTGGCGCTTAGGCTATAGCGGCTTGGTATATATAGCCTGGTGAGGAAAATCTAAGATTTTCCATGGCTGATGATGTGTTGAATGGTCGATCATGATTTTTGTTTATTTTTTATGAACTCATACACTTGAGTATTTCTTGGAGCTTACGTATTTCGTCAGAAATAGTTTCAACGGTTCTTCTTTTGCATCAAGATTCTTCATCATTTTTTCGGAGTTGAAATGACCAACCATTGGAGTGGCATGCTATTCATCAACTTCGAGTATCAACTATTCATTTATATTACGCTCTTTATGTCGTGTGAAAAAAAAAACAAATCCTATTTATACTATGTTGAAATTATGAACACTTTAATTCACATTTTAAGACATGTCAGATTTGACAGTTGAAACACTTCACAAGATCACTTTCGTATTGCTCAATTTCTATAATGTTCGGAGCAGAAATTATTTGCCAAGCCGAATTTTATAAAAATAATGTTATACAAAATGGAAGATGTCGCTGCCAACTATTTTGCAGATAAAGATAACAAAACTAATGAATTTATAGCATTTAACTTCACTATTTCGTGTTTCTTGTTCCAAAACCAACCCTTCTTCAAAATACATTTTCACTGAAAGCGCTTCATGCAGTATTTGCTGTTGAAGATGCATATGTTCATTGGGCTACTACGTTTATTTCGCTGGTATTTTCCATTTTCCTATATGAGTGGCCTATCAAACTTGGCACGTGTTCTTGTTAATACAAACCGCCCCCTACCCAGAAACATGTATTATAACCCAACATCAACCGCCTGCATATAGCAATGGCGATATCATTGTGTGTTCCTGACCTTGAAAGTTAACATGTTGACACGAAATATATTGATATCTCTACCACTTGGCTGTGGTTGTACATTCATATGAAGTTAGCGAATCGAATAGCAAGTAAAATTTGAGTTACACACGGATAGTATTATGGAAATTAAAAAATATTTGGAAAGCATATTCAATCTTCATTCTCAGCTTTCTCAGAGTGCATTCCATGATCGTGTAGTGAATTTGAGAGTTTATTTCTACCTGCCAAGAAAAAAAATTGGAGCCCATACTGGAACTGTTTTTTTCCAGTTTTCAAACTTCAGTTATCGATATTGAGTTGAATATAATCATAAAGGACACAATTTTTCCTCAACATTGGCGGAGCCGTTTGACATTTTTTAATTATGACCAACAATTTTTCGGCATATCCTCTGATATGGATTCTAATTGAAATCTCTTAGTATGGTTTGTCCCAGTTTGTTTTAATTTCGATCTTCCAATTACTTTATTTTTTATATAGTTCTTATGTCCAGAATTTCTTATTTTGAAAGATGTTTCTCTCATGTAACTTCTACCACAAACACATGGAACGCTGTACCCAAAATATTTCGAATTTTACGCTTCTTTCATTGTTTTTGTCCGGAATAATTTTGATCCCAAGATATTATCAGAAGAGTTCGATTTGGAATCTGTACTTGAGAGTTAAAATCATGGTAATCATATTTATTAAAAAGGACAAGAATATTTCAAAGTAACAAGTAAATTTGTATTTTGTATTTGTTACAGTTTCAACGAACGTTTCGGTATAACTTAGTACTTAACAATTAATTGGAACATTTTTATTTATATTTCCCACCAAAACATCAATGGAAATTTCAGGGCCATTATTTTAACATTTAGTAATTTTCAGGGTTCCGTACTTCAATAGAAAAAATCTGAATTCTTATAACATCACTCGCGCGTCCGTCTGTCCGTGTCATTGCGAATTGGCCTAGTAATACATCTCATTAACACACGTGGGATGTAATTCAAAAGGGTTTGTTATGCGGGACACAAAAATACATTTTTCATTTCAATAGCACATTCAAAAAGATATTCTCAAAAATATGCAAAAATTGACCGTGCTTTTCTCCGTATCTCTGAAACTAGTGGACTTGAAATAAAAAAATTATTAGAAAATATACTTTAAATTTACAGGAAAACACTAACGAAATTCATTGGTCTAGAAATTAAATCTACAAACTTATTGTTTATGGAACCCTCTGCACGCGAATTGAACTCACATTTCACCGGTTTTTTGGTAATAGTGATATCATGTGAAGTTTATTATATTCATTTGAAAGTGAGTGGCCCAAAATTGAGTTTAATCTTTTCTGGAAAGTAAACTAATATAATTTATAGAATATCTTCCCAATTTATGGTAAAAAAAAATAATGTTGATAGCCAAAAATTCAATACCTAACAACTTAAATCCAAAACAGATAAAGTATCATCTGCAAAACTAATTATTCTGGTAGTGGCCCCTACCGAAGAAAAAAGTTAATGTTGACATATATTTGGAAAAGCAAACAAAATACTAAATGATTTTTTACTAGCCGGCTTGTTAGCTTGCAAACGCGACCCGTGTACTTGATCCTTAACTGATCCACTTTTGATCATAATATTTTTTTTAGGGTTCGGTTCATCCAACTTGCACTTTACTGATTTTTTAGTATTAAAACACAGATCATTGTTTATGAATCAGATCGAGATTGGATTGGATCGACAAAAAAGACTGATACGTTTTCTATCGAGGTACATATTTTTCATTCTTGCCTCTCGGAAATTGAAAGATCAAAGCTGAAGTGAATGAAAACCTACGTAGCGTGAGCATTTTTGCTTTGAGGGTGTTTGTAACGGTGGATTCTTTTGAAGCTTGCACGTATTTAACCAATAATCCATAATGTTGAAGCAACAAAAAGTAATCGGAAAATTTCAAATAGCTGAACATACATTTTCCCTGCTTTGTTACATAAATTGGTGGTCGAAACTAGACATTTTGACATCAGAGACTCAATTATTGAAATCGCAAGAGAATTATTTTATATATTTCTGAATACTCTCGCAATAATATGAAACGGGATTTGATTGAATGGGACTCTAGTTTTATGTTTGAATGAATCAGATCGCATGAAAATCGTATTATTTTTTTATTCCTCGCTGGATTTGAACTTTTAATACTTTCACTAATTATACAGGGTGATTCAAAAGTACTTTGACAAACTTCAGGAAGTGATTTCTCACAATATTCTAATAGGAATTTTACAAATTAATATATGTCCGAAAACGCTTCGTTTCCAAGATACAGGGTGTTGAATTTTCATTTTTATTTTCGTTTTTTTTAATAACTTTCGAAATACTGACCTTTATCAAACGAAAATTGGTATTGAGAGATTTTTTGAGGTGTCGAATTTGAACCTGATGTTATTATTGCTCTTACTCATAGAGGGCGCCACCTACACGTCTTTTTTTTTCAAGATCCATAACTTTTTTGAGCATACTTCTAGAACATTTTCAGTGAAAATTCTACGTAAAAAAGCTACCCTTGTTACAAGTCGCTATAAGCAACCGTTTTCTAGATATTTGGACATGAAAATTTCAAGTCGATTATTTGATAATCGATGCGTGTTGAAGTTATTACCATTATTTTGCATTTTTCACAAGAATGCTAAAGAAATAAATTTGAAGTTTAAGTAAGTAGTTTTGGTTTTTTGTAGGGGGCGCCACCTATTCTATTTATTTTTACTCGTTTGAACTAGTTATTTTTGTATCAAGGGTGCAAAATCTGTATTTGTTTCAATAATATTTGCAAGAAATATCAACATTTTATTTCAAGAAATGTTGAATATGTAGAATGAAATAAAATAAAGGAAACTAAATTTTATTCAAATAATTTGTTCAAAGTGTCCACCTTCAGCGAAGATACAGGCATTCATTTTTCTAGTCATTGAATCTCGTACCCGCTCAAAAATTATTGGTGTGTTTCTTATTGTTTCACAGGCGTCTACTATTCGGTTTGCTAGATCTTCCTCGTTCGTTACTGGAGTTTTATAAACTATTGACTTCAAATGTCCCCAAAAATAAAAATCTAGCGGGTTTAGATCTGGGGACCTTGGTGCCCACGCCTGGTTAGGTTCTTCTACACCCCTACCCATCCATCGATTTGGATAGACAGTGTTAAGGAATTCCCTGGCTACAACGCTAAAATGGGCCGGAGCCCCATCATGCATAAACCACATGCAGATACGAATTTCTAATGGTCGGATTGATTACCATTTCAGCAACAATTTCTACCTTTCTTTCTTCTGAAAGAGGCCGTTTTCCTGATCGTGGAGCATCTTTCACCGTACCAGTTGATTGGAGCTTATTGAAAAGTTTGCGCAAATATGACCTCGAAATAGGATTCTCGGGAAATCTATCATTAAACATACGGACTGCTAGATGATAATCTCTTCCAGCTTCTCCAAATATCAAAACTGCTTCAAATTTATCGTCTAAACTACGCCATGATCACACTTTTCATAAAAGGATTTAGGCGCTCAACGGACTATTTGACAGTTAGCAGAACATTTTGACAGTAAACAAGATGTTACCGCGACCAATGCAAACTTGATTGAAAGCACCATTAGTGTTTTTGGTTGGGTTTGAAATGACCAATATGTCACTTTTCAAAGGTTAATATTTCGAAAACTATTGAATTTAGGAGTAAAGTGTATTGAAGAAAACTATTGAGAATTATGAGTAGATTTCGAAAATGAAATAATATACGGGGTGTTCTATTTAAAAAAAATTATTGAAGATGGCGCTCAGCCGTTTTTATCTCCTATTCAATATTCAAGCCCTCCAAATTTCGTTGCCATATACCAGGTGGTTCAAAAATTAGTAAGGGTGGGGCGGACTTTAGACGAGCACTTTATAACCAATAGCAATGATAGAATACTGCATCTGATCCTGACACAATATAATAATAATTTCTTAGAACTATCAAAACTTTAATTTACGTTAGTACCCGAAGACGACCACCATCCTTTCCTTTATGTGCAAATCGGTGTAGATACCTTGAGAAATGACGAACACCCAGAAATGACAGCTAACGGATTGGAGTACTATAATTTAAAAAAATATGACTTTCCAGCCCTTACTCGCGTGATTAGAGATTTAGTTTGGACGCCACTGTATAAAATCAAAGACGTCAATGAAGCTGTAGCCTTTTTTATGACAAACTATACAATATTTTATATATCACTGTTCCCTGTAACCGCGTGAGACATTCTAAATACCCTGTCTGGTTTGATAAAGAGATAAAACGTTGCATAAAAAGGAAAAAACAATTACATTCATTACGACACATATCTGAATACCATATGAAACTATTCATAGCACTAAGGCATAAATTGAAAGCTTAAAAAAAAGTATGACGTATACACGGAAGCTATGGAAAATTCTATCAAAACGAATAGTAGAAACTTTTGGACAAACAAAAACAAACAAACAAAATATTCCGAGTCCGTCTTTAAAATAGAGAAGGCCTCGTATATAGTAGAGCGGGAAATAAATAGCGAAACTATGGCATTCGTTAGTGAGGTGTCTGTCGATGAGTACGATCAGGCGATGAAAAAACTCAAACCAAAAAAGTCGGCTGGCATTGACAGAATCCCACCATCAAAGGAAGCACAGAATGGCTTCAAAATGAAGGAGTCAGTTGTAGCGCCAATCCAAGTCTGAAAAAACCTCTGATATTGAAAACTATAAACCAATTTCAGTATTATGTGCAATAAACTCTTCGAACACGTTATATATATGAAAGTGTGAGACTCTGTCAAAACCAATATATGCGAACAACAACACCGGTTTACGTCAAAAAAGTAACAGCTACAAATTTACTGGTTTTCTCAAATGATATACTTAAAGTTATGGAGGATAATGCACAGGTTGACGTTATATACACCGATTTCCAAAAAGCGTTTGATAAAGTAAACCACGACATTTTATAAAAATAAACTACCGAGCTATGGCGCAAACCTACAGAGTCTAAAATATCTGAGTTACCTGTCTGAAGATGGGTTCACATATTTAATTATTGACATATTTCTAAGAAGTTCTCAGGGTACCTCCTAATCCCTATTTGTTTTGCTACCTCAAAAGCCCGGCGATTGCGTCAAGATATATTTTCGTGCATTTATAAAACAACAATTTCTGACTCAACCAAGTTTGGCAAAGTTGAGTAATGCGAATGATCACTTTCAACACAAATTTGTTTATTGTGAAAGATGGTATAAAAGCTTGATTTTCGACAGAAAAATCAACACCAACACAAACCACCCATCACAATTAAACTCTCCCAAACGCAAAAAACTGCAATGTAATTATTTACATACAGTTCTAAGACAGCCCCATCTCCCGAATCCCTAAAAACGTATGAGGCTTGTTACCACGATCAAGAGTAAGAATGCGGAAAAGACGGAATTTCAAATATTCAATATATAACCTCGATAAAAAATACCAGTATAAATAATTTGGAATAGTCATCTGGCAATGAACTGCATCAAAAAAATAATATTTTTTCCCGAAATGATTTGTGAGATTGTCAAAGAACAACTTACAACAGGAAATGAAGAAGAGCAGGACGGCCACTGTCCCGAAAATCCCGTGACACATGATTTCCACTTGTGATCACTCTTAATTCTTTTCAGAAACTGAATTGACACTTCGCGTGGAGAAAGATACCTGGCGTGACAAATCCTGGTCGAACAATTACCTATTTCTAAACAAAATTATAATATGGATGTTGGTCTCCTTCATCTTATTTTCAAGGTTATAAATAAAATGTTCTGTTTGAACATAATTGCGATCATTAAGATTTTTCAATTTAGCCTGTAGTGATCAAACTCGTCACCAGACATCGATGTTACTAACGAGATTAACGTGTTTCTAGTTCTCAGTGAGCCCGGTCTCTACCTGGCTGACAATTTGTTTCATGTACATTAACTTCGAATGTGATTGGGAATAATATAATAATAATATTTAATTACGCGACCAATGAATCTAATTATTTAATTAACATACATATTTTTTTATTTTTAATCAATAAGTGTAGATCACTTGTTTCTAGACTAATTAATTAAAGAATTCAAAATTGATTTTATCAATAAGAATCTTTCAATAAGGTCATAAAGAACATGATGAAAAATTGAAACGCATAAATATATACATTATCGTATATAGAAACAATAAATCAAATAAATAAAATATACAAAACACAAATACATACATATACGCAAGCATATACATTTATAAATATATTTATATGAGTGTAATGAGTATATGAGTAAAAACACCGATCCCAAGTACAGACGTCTACTAGACCTTTCGCAAAAGTCCATGACTTATGTCTTGTAATATGCTAAGACGTCACATCGACGTTATAAAGTAGTGGTAATGACTTGCCAATATAGACTTATATAAGCCAGTCGCAAAAGGGTCGTTCTGTGGTCTTAGTGTAGTCATTATATCATTATGCATGAGGGTCATAATATTTCTATTATAGTATTACAATATGAATACCATATCAAAAGATTTTATATCATATCAATATAATATATAAGTCAGCCTTCCTTTACATGTTCATGATACTCTGTGACCGTGATAGTTATCGAGATAAAAATGATTTTCATTTATGTGTCTTTAAGAATTGTTCTGAAACTCTAGTGACCAAGCAAATCCATTTTTACGATCAAAATTCAATTCTACTCACTTAAAATTCACGCGCCTCGAGAATGAAGAGAGATAAATATTTATTTTCATTTCAGAAAAAATATATTTTATCAATGTTTCTCATTAATCGTTGAAATATGTAGACCATATTACGAAAGATACTTGATTAGCACATCTCCAATGATTTTTAAATTGTTATAACACCCAGGGTCCCATATTTTTTATTCTAAATATTTTTATTCCAATATGTCTACCAGAATGATGTTATCAATCAATCGAAAAACATGGATGCCGTCGTTCTAGTGTCGAAAAGTTGTAATTACTCCGGTATGTACTATCACAGAATAGTTTACGAGTGTCTCAAAGACATCGCAATATCTTACATAAAAAAGTTGTAATGTAGTCGCTGTGACCACAAGTAGCAAGTTTTGTTGTACCAACGTCGTAACGCTATCAAAACAGAAAAAGATATACACTGAGTGCATAAGCATTCCGCTAGTTCCGCCTAATGGAAAACGCTAAAAATAACTGACATCTACAATAGAGGTTATGTTGATGTTGAACAGTTATATTTAAATATTTTTTATTTATCACTCGAAGTGCACATACATATTATTTATGTCTTTCCTTGTTGTGAAAACAATTGAAGGAACTGGATGAACTTCATTTTTTTGCAGTGTCCCGATAGACTGATTGATTATTTCAGATGTTAATTTTGGCACTCATCCTTCCTCTTTATATTTTTCTATACGCTCCAGTTTTCTTGGCTTGGATTTTTGTTTTGGCATTTTAATCATTTATACGGAACTGAATATTCTACATACATAACATAATATACCTATCCAACAAAAATAACATAACCAACAGAAATAATCTAACCATAGACACATAATGTAATCATTACGACCAAAGTTCATCAGTTGATAAAACTACATTACATGAAAGAGAAACTTTCAAAAATCTATTCATCAGAACCACATAATATGTTCTATTAAATTATTTACTTACAAACTAATCCGAGAATTATTTATTGTACTCTCGTTATATCTACTACACGACGTCATGGCAACGCCTGAAGGTTATAAAACGCACATCAACTTTTTGGTTCTAAAACATCCAAATACGTGGTCTTTAAGACGGTATAAGAAGTCATTATGTCAATTTTATGACTCTGTGCTACTTGGGATTGTTTGACTTGATTGACTGGATATGAATGTTTACAATTCTTTTCGCAATAGTAAAATACATCGATATCTCTAATCATGTATAATTTCTTAATGATGTGGTTTCAATATTTTTGTTTGAAACACCTAGATATTTCACTTTTTTCCGGGATGACCCATGTCAAGATACTAAAAAAAAAAACAGTTTGCTAAATAAAAATCTTGCTGTATCATCTGCAAATCCTAAAATTGTACCTCTGCTTCCAATAGAGAACAATCTGTCCACGTAAAAATTGTTTATAATTGGTCCAAGGAATGTGTTGCGCGGAGTTTGAAACTTTGTATATTCTCACACATTGGAGTCTGACGGTAATATACTTAACTCCTGAACAAATTCAAGGGAATACCTCTCACGCGGTTATCTTGCATTGTTTATAAGAACAATTCATGGTTGACTGTGACAAATGCTATGAAAACGCAAAGACAGGGCTTGTGTTTGTTAAGAGGTGATGACACTTTAGTTGCTAGAGCTAAAATTGTATCATGTGTGGATATTTTTTCTCGAAATCCGTATTGTTAGTCATATATTAAATTATATTTTCGAACATATGTTGTTAATCTTTTCTTGAGGATTTTATGGAATACTTTGGTTAGGTGTTTAATAAGCAATATAGATAAGTGATACCACGATAGTTTGAAAACTGTTGGTCAACTTCTTGTCTCCA
Organism: Gonioctena quinquepunctata; assembly: GCA_018342105.1. Lineage (NCBI taxonomy): Eukaryota > Metazoa > Arthropoda > Insecta > Coleoptera > Chrysomelidae > Gonioctena > Gonioctena quinquepunctata. The sequence continues at coordinate 296,640 of JAFIRS010000223.1, read as the reverse complement.
TACACATTGAAAATAAAAGGGCCCACAGACGATGCAATTTGTTGTACAACCGATCGTACAATAGGTTGCACTATAAATCGTACAGACAGATCGTAGAGAGTTTTGCCCACAGACGTGAAAAGAATTCAAGCGATCGGTTGTACAACTAATCTTGTATATTTTAATTGTTCACCATGGCACCGACTGTTTCAAAAAAGGAAATAGCTGCTGTGGTTGTCGCGTTGTTCTCGGATGAGATCAATAATAATGTGAAAAAGAAGAAAGAAGTGTAGTATAAAAAATGGTTGCTGCACAGACATATGTATTCACACATGAATTTACTTAAAGAACTGCGCTCCACAGAACCAACAGATTTTAAGAATTATCTACGAATGGACGACCATTCATTCAAAACATTATTAGGGTTAGTTAGTTAGTTTATCTCCATGTTCTCCATTTTAGCGGACAATCTCACTACACAATCTTAATTTTTGAAATGAAATCGTATCAACAAGTCACCAAATAGATACACACAACCGATTTTTAAACATACTAAACTTTCATACGACTCGACCGGGTTGTACGATTTATTGAACGATAACGCCACACACGTTGCAATTGTCGTTCAAACGGTTGGACCAACCAAGATTGTACAACTTGTTGTACAACAAATTGCATCGTATGTAGGCCGTTTAAGAGAACTGTCAGGATAATGCTGCTCTCCTCGAAGTTCAGTGGCAAAATGTTCGCCTGCCACGCGGGTGGCCCGGGTTCGAATCCCAGCCGCTGAAATTTTCGTTATTTTGAAGTGAGTAATATTTTTGTTAATTCATGTTTATTTATTTTAAACACATTTCTAATATATATCAATGAGGTTATGATTGTTAAATACTTGAAAAAAAAAAAAAAACCCGTCCATATATATATGTGATGCAATCAGTGTATAATATATATATAATATTCTTAAATTTTGAGTATTCAGAAAATTTCTCACATATTTGAATTTGTATAGTATTCCCTTCAATTTTTCAATGTCCAGGTTCCATCTCAAATATCGATCTATTATGTCAAGATATGTCATCGACTTGTCTTCTGGTATTTCATAACACTCTCGTATTTTCAGAGGTCTCATATTTGGTACCTCATTTGAGAAGCAACTTATCAAAACGCCTTTTGTCCAATTCGGGACAAAATCGAGTTCGATGCAGTTCCGGGGTCACTATGATTGTAGCTTGGATGCCCATATACATCAAATCACATTCCGTAGCAGCTTTATTTGAATGCGAACTTGATCCACCACATCAAAACGCGTTATGTCCATCGAAATGCTCAGTTGTCCATGGTAATTTGGCCATCGAAACGCACGGAAATTCAACTGGTGGTTGACGATTTATATCCTAAAAATATTTATTGTGAGTGTTCAAACTACATTTTGGTGTACGCCTTCATTATTATCACAAGATGCAACAAAACGCATTATGTCCAAGAATTATAATAGTTTTTCTGGAAACTCATACTGGTTTTGATTCAAATATGGTTAATATTCAGATCTAAGTGTATACACCCATCAGTATTACGATAAAAAATTGCCTTACGACATAGTGTTTAGCAACAAATAGTTTTTTGCCTCTACTGAAAAAACTGTTTTGTGGGACATAATGTGCTTTGATAAGTTGCTCCTCATTTGTGTAATAATGGAAGGGTATCTCGTTTTGGAAAAATTAAATGTTAATTTTTTACTTCCAAACCCATTTTTCCATTTTCAGAAAATCAGTTTCTACAAGATTCCTTAGATCCGGCCGGCCATGTATTCCATTTATATAGTATGGCTGTATCGTCTGCCGTTTATATATATATATATATATATATATATATATATATATATATATATATTTAGTAAACAATAATGGTCCTAGTACAGGTCCTTGTGAGACTCTATAGGAAACAGTGTTGTATTGACTGGTTGAACCATTAATGCGTATACTCTGTTTTCTACCAGTCAGATCATTGTTAATAATTTCATAAATATTCCCTCTTAGTCAATATTACGATACGATTTTTTTTAATATTGTGGCAAACAGACTCGAATGCTTTGAAGAGATCAACGAAAATGCATAAGTGAGCCTTCTCATCTAATACATCATAAATGTAGGATGGATGATAAATATTCCCTCTTAGTCCATATAGGGTTATTTTTTTAAATATTGTGGCAAACAGTGTTGAATGCTTTGGAAAGATCAACGAATATGCAAAAAGTAGCAATTTTTTTATTTAATACATCATAAATCTAGGATGGATGATAAAATGAGAATAGCATTTTCCGTCGATTATCCTTCTCCAACTCCAAATTGTTGTTCGAATTAACTTTATGTTCATTCAGAAATGTATCCTCATTTTCATATAGTGGCTTGATTAATCCTGATTTCAGCTTCAGTGGAGCTTTGACATCCATATATCTAGGATATACGTCAAAATGGGTATTTCTACTTTTTTGAGTATTTCAACTTCTTCTTCTTTCGGAATTTCCTCTTTTCCATAGGTTGCATTTGTAACGTTGTTACGAAAACGAGTACAGTACGGCACTGCTTGTCTAGCCAACACGGAATTTTAAGAATGTAGCGTGACTGAGTGTCTGACGTCACGGGCTTCCAGGAATCTCGAGATTATTAAAAAACGGTCTCCGACTTCTACAGTTTTTTCTACCGCGTAACTGATGACTATATAATGCAGCGTATCCAAACGAAGTGATTCAACTAGTGACGTGCGTGGTATTTTAACAGAAATAATTAGTTCATTATTTTAACAGCCCCGAATCCAACAATACTATTTATGGTATGCATCATGTGAATCAAGGAAAAAACAAGTCCCACCCAGTATCCCCATAATTTTCCTTTCCAATGATAGATACTGCCCTTTCCATTCTTGACTTATTTAATTTTCAGGGAAGGAGTAAACCCACAAAAATGAAAATAAAAAACACTCCTCCAAAATTGTCGAATCAAAAAATGTCTTGCAGCTAAACATACTATAAGGAAAAAGGTTGTGATCCTAAGAAGCCATCGTTTTTTCTTGTCACGGAACCCCGAAAAAATCAATGTAGGTACATTCCCATGCAAGCCAAGTCTGGAGATGAGGATGATAAATATTCAGAAAAGGCCACCCAAGACGACAAATTCAACAAAATAGGCCCCTATATAAAACATATCCGGCACTGAATTAATGTTTTGAGCAAGTTTTTTTATCAGACCTCAGTTTCAGATCGAATCTGAAAGGAAGGAGAATGTCTGACCTCCAATTCTTTTATAAATTGCCCATTCAAAAATCGAAAAGCCCACCTATTTCGGGAATACAGAAATGACACGCCCTGTCATCTATTATTGAGAAGCCGAACCGTTTGAAGACGTTAGTTTACGGAAAAAAGATTCCTTCATTGCCAATATATATCTCGTCAGTTATGGCATGATCGATGCGTTTATGTTTTGAAAATATTTGGAAGTTGGCGGTTGGCGCAGACTCATTAGTTTTTCTCTCGGTATTTCGGTATTTAATCATTGTGTTTTGGTGAATTTGATATATTCTTTGAAAATGTAAGTTAACTTGTGATAAAGTCAAATAAGTATTTGATTTGCGTGTTATGAGTCCCCTGCTGCTTGTGTTTCCACTTTGATTTTTTGTTTGTAGCAGAGAAAGAGGAATTGAAGTCACCCAACTTTTTTTTGGTTACCTAAGTACCTGTAACTGTCATAAAACTTTGGAATAATTCAAAGTTTATTCTTCTTCGGTATGTTTTTTACAATATATAGATATATTGTTTTTCAATACACTAGGGAATACTTATTTAGGGAAAAATTTGACTTTCTACTTCTCCACTTCATATGAAAAACTGAAATAAATCTAATTGAAAATTTGCTGAAACTTTTTCAGATGGGAAATCTCGAACATAAATTGCTTTGAAGAGTTTTGAAACTATTTTTTTTTCACGCACCAGAAATATCTTTCATAGCATAAATCCTTACTGCAGTTTTGTAGTCGCAGAAGAAATTCAACTACCTACTCATCAGAAGATCGTGAAACACTGTACCACGACTCATTTTATATAGGCTCTCTGATGAGTAGTTAAATATCTTCTTCGACTACGAAACTGCAGTAAGGATTCATCTACTCGACACAGAAAGTGCAGCGGTTAGCCTGTCTGGGAATCACAGGGGCAATGTTTACGTGCCCCTTTGCAGCATTAGACGTAATGCTGAACCTTCCGCCACTGCACTTGTGTGTAATGAAGGAAGCGGCAACGAGTGCCTTCAGACCGCACCAAGCATCAAACGTGAAAGCTGGAAATCTGATTGGTCATCTGAAGATTCTGGAAAATATTCCCCCAGAATCCAGGTACAAGCTATCAGATATTGTGCCAGCTAGGCACGCTTTCCAAGTGAATTATGAAGTGGTTATGGACAACCACCATATATTCACAACGATCGGGCCTCAACTAGAAAGTAATGCATCGGTATGGTATACTGATGGGTTCAAGATCGACTAAAGGGCTGGAGGGGGAGTTAGGGGTCCTAATTTTAGGCTCTCATAACCCCTAGGCAGAGCTCCAACAATTTTTCAAGCAGAAACCCATGTGCCCTAGAATGCCTTGAAAGAGGCTCCAGAGTGGCAAAGATCTATATCCCATCAGATAGCAAAGCAGCTCTAAAAGCTCTGAAGTCATACACTTGTGAGTCTAAACTGACTTGGGACTGCAAACTCTCCCTAAGACAACGGGCTGCGAACAATCAGGTTACTCTGATCTGGGTGCTAGGTTATGAAAGATATTTATGGTGAGTGAAAACATTTTGTTTTGGAACCCTTTTTTCAATATGTGGAAAGCTCTAATGAAAGACATCTGAAAATGCAAATAAAATGTGATAACAAATATTTTTATATCTGAAAGCAATTTATCTGCGAGATTTCCACATCTGAGTTTTAGCAAATTTTCAATTAGATTTCCAATTATTTATATGAAGTGGATAAGTAGAAAGCAAAAAATGTACTCAAATCTATGTTATCTCCAGAAAAAATAACAGATATTTTTTATTGCTAAACAAAAAGTGAAATTAAAATTAATAACAGTGTGTCAACATAGAATATGTCATCTGGAATTAAAGTTCTTGATATACTTGAAATCAGATGTTAATAAAAAAACATGAAAGTTAGTTAGTTTTGCTTATTAGGCGGACTCAGTTTGTAGCTGTCATACGACCGACTCACTATTCTCACAATTTTTGTATGTAACTGACTTCCGAGATTGGGTAGATTTGAATGTCGTTTTCTGGAATATGGTTCATTGGAAACAAACTCTCATTTGATATATTTCATTGTCACAATATATAGCATTGACTTGCAAAAAAATATTTCTGTTCTCTTCTAGGTGGAGGGAAAAGTGAGATACAGGATTCAATCGAAAGCCGATAATAGTATTCATTTATTTAAATAGTGTTCTTATAAAAATACATTCTTCAAGCTGAATTTGATAATTATCTTTATGTTCTCAAGATCTTCCACAAGCAGATTACACATTAAAGATGTTATTTATTGTCTTCATGATATATGATGAAAGAAAAATATTGAAGTTATGTTTATTTCAGATATCTACAAGAAGTGTTTATCCCAGCTAAGCTATTCGAACCTTCGACAAAGTGAGTAAATGCATGTGCTTGTGTTTATGTAATCTCTTGTTCTTGCTCTTTATATATCAATGAAACATATTAGTATATCTAATACATTTAAAGCACTCTTAAAAATAAACAGTCAAAATAAATGTACTCTAATCAATAAAAAAAATATATATGGAGATCACAACATTTTAGGTACAGAATATAAAATAAGTCTGTTCAAAGGATATAAAATGAAGAAAAGTTATGTACAAATCACTAAAATAAGACATTTATTCTTTGAATTCGTCCATCTAATCGAATATAAATATTTTGGTGAAGTGTTATATCTATAACACAAAATTTGGCACCATATACTGACAGTGGCAACATTTTTCATGTTCAAATTTGAGGTTCAAAAACTCTACACCTCATGAATTTCTAACTATATAGAGTACAAAATATACTTAAAAAAAAAGGGAAGATACCTTTTTTCTATATCAGAAAACCCATTCATACAAGTTGTACAGAATTGAAAACGATATCCAAATATGTAATTATATACATCTGATTATTTGGATTTTTATTTATTTTTGTTAACTAATACATATAAATTGAACAACAAAATTTTTTGTGTGGAACCTCCTTATTGATCTTAGTAAGAATTTAATGTATTTTTCGTTTTTTTCCCTAACCGATTTATAAATGTGAATAACACATCTACAGATAATACACTACAATCCTGAAAAAAAATTTCTTAGTGAAATGAATCGGAAATTTCACTCTAGCAACTTAACATTATACATTCAGTTGATTGTCGTACATTCTGACATGTATGTTTTGGGGATATTTATAACTGATAATCATAATATTGTGATATTGTGTTTGTTAACAAGGTGGTGAGACTTTTTATAAACCGTTTTTATTAAATATAAATATTTTCAACTTTTCAGTTATTTGTAATAAAGCATCCCACATAGGAAAATACATAGTTTAGAGTCCAAGTCTCAAAAGATCTGTAGCGCATCTCTATACGAGAAGCTGGTTCACCCTTGCATATATATTATAACAAAAGTTCTATGGAATATTTTCTTCCTCGTTGGAGTTGGTTAACTAATAATCGTGTATATACAACTTATGATTCACTCCGTATATAAATGACTTGAAGATAGGCTATAATCCTTTTCTGAGTCAATAGTATTACAATGCACAAAGTGGCATTCAAATCGGTCAGATACTTTTTGAGAAAAACGCGGACAAATACATAAACATACAATTTGAATATAGAGTCTTCTTTTTTCGATTAATAACAATAGCATAGTTCTGACTCACCTTGTAATTAGAATGACACAGAGCTAGGCTGAGGTTATTCCCGGATCACTATGCAAAAAGTTGCATTCAAATTGGTTAGACAGTTTTTGAGAAAATACATTTTGTTGATTTTTTGACGTAATCTTAGTTCTTTTTATTAACGATTTGTTAGAATCGGAATGAAAAGAACCACCCTCTTCAAAATATGAGACTATTCAAGGAATGTTTTAAAAATTCATGGTTTTTCATAAAAAAATGTTCAACAAATGAATGGTTGGTTTTCAATAGAAAAAAGTATGCTTCAAAGTTATAAATGTAAGTTATCATTTTTGGTTTCATGAAGAACCGTCCTGTTTCATTTCCAAATCCAGAAAATTAATTCTTCAATTATAAAAATCTGTATTATTATTATGCTGCCACTGTCAAAGGAACATGTAATCATCAGTTAACTGTCTGGTCATTCTGTCACACATATCTGGTCAATTGTGCATGAAATTCCTGCAGACAGACATGCAGTTGCGTAAAGGTAGGTCTTTCTTCCGCACTCATTGCCCAACAGTAAGCCATCACTGCGAATCTGAAAAACAAATCAGATATCAGGTGAAATCTTGAATTACATTTCCCATGGCGAGGCTCAATTTTTTTCCAAATGACACTCTGTATTACTCTGATGTTAACCAAAAGGGCTTTGGATTTTTGATATCCTTGTTTTACAAATCGAAAATATGCTCCAAAAAAGCGGATTATTCAATTAGTTGTTCAAGTTGGTCATAATGGTCATAATAATTGGTGATGAATATATATACAGGGTGTTAGTGAATAAGTGCGACAAACTTCAGGGGGTGATTCTGCATGAAGAAATAATGACAGTTTGCTATATAACTTTTGTCCGCAAATGCTTCGTTTTCCGAGGTACGGGATGTTAAAGGTTTTCTTAAAAACTGACTATTTATTTATTGCACTGAAACCGGTCGAGATATGCAAATGAAATTTGGTGAGTTTTGAGAAGTAGTTATTGCTCATTTTTTTATATGCAATGAAGAATGTTATGTTCATCATTGGAGCGCATACGGGTAATGATCTCAATTTTTTTAATGAAAAAAATGGTACGCCACTGAGATAATACAAATTAAAAACCATTTTTGAATTCTCTGTTTAATTTGTGACAAAAAATCTCTACCGCCTTTTTTTCGTATGGGGCGCCATTTTTATGAAAAAAAATAAAACATCTTAACGCGTATTTGTCATTACTTCAATTATCTACTAGCGATGTTAGTAGGCTACTGTCAACATTCTGTTAAATACGAATATTTCAACGAAATGTCAAATTAGCGTTTCTTCATTTTTAAGCTTTTAGTTTGGTATAACATTAATGATAATAAGTAATTAATTTTTTTTTATCGAAAAGAATGGAAAATTATACAAATGCGGAATTGTCACACATGCATTTTGTCTATGGTCGAATTAATGGAAATGGTCGGCAAGCTCGACAATTGTATGCTGAGTTGTATCCAGGGCGTAGGGTACCCCATCACACAATATTTGCTCGTCTTCACCAACGTTTACGCGAAAATAGTACATTTAAGAAACAAACGGCTGACTGCGGGCGCCCTCGAGAAGTACAAACTGTGCAACTAGAAGACGCAGTTCTCGAGTTAATTGCGGAGTCACCTGAAACAAGTACTCGAAAAATTGCCAACATACTGAATGTAAGCAACTTCACTGTATTTAAAATTCCTAAAGAACAGCAATTGTATCCGTTTCATATTCAACGTGTGCAAGCTCTACTACCTAGAGACTTTTTCCCGCCCCTAGTTTTTTGCCATTGGATTCTTCATCAAATCGCTTAAATTCCTAATTTTTTAAATGGCGTTTTGTTAACTGACGAGGCTAATTTTGGACGACAGTGTATACGAAATTTCCATAACAATCGCCTCTGGGCTGAGGAAAATCCACATAGAATCTTTGAAGCTCATTTTCAGCATCAGTTTTCAGTAAATGTATGGCTTGGGGTACTTGATGATCATTTAATCGGTCCATTTTAGCATTATTGAACGTAATCACTTAGATACAGTATATCTAAATCGTTGGATAGGTAGGGGAGGTACGGAACATTGGCCTGCTCGATCTCCGGATTTAAATCCTCTAGATTTTTGCATTTGGTGTTTTCTTAAATCATTAGTTTATTCCACTCCCGTCGAAAATGTTGAAGACCTGAGGAATCGAATTATAGCCGGCTGTGAGACAATAGGAAATATACCAGGAATATTTGCGCGAATACGACAATCAATGAGGCGAAGAGTTGAATCTTGTATCACGTCTGAGGGAGGTTATTTTGAACATTTGTTGTAGCTTTGCGCCTATTTATTTATTAGTGTTATTTTCTATTATTGTTCTGGTTTAACGTTATTGTATTAGATAGTTCTTGATAATGTATTAAAGAAATGAATAATACGCTTCAAGATGTTTTATTTTTTCGCATAAAAACGGCGCCCCATACGATAAAAAGGCATGAGAGATTTTTTGTCACAAATTAAACGAGGAATTCAAAAATATCTCAGTGGCGTCCCATTTTTTTCTTTGAAAAAATTGAGATCATTACCCGTATGCGCGCCAATGATGAACATTAAAATTTTTAATTGTATGTCAAAAAATGCGCAATGACTACCTCTTGAAACTCACCAAATTTAATTTGCATATCTCGACCGGTTTCAGAGCAATAAATAAATAGTCGGTTTTTAAGAAAAACTCTAACACCCCGTATCTCGGAAAACAAAGCATTTGCGGACAAAAGTTATGTAACAAACTGTCATTATTTTTTCATGCAGAATCACCCCCTGAAGTTTGTCGCACTTATTCACTAACACCCTATATAAATATATATAGAACACACCTATATACATATATATAGAAGAAGGGTAGTCTCGTGACTGGACTAGTTGAAAATAACTAAGAATTTGAAATAAACTTAGGTGAGAGGATATTCCTTGAGGTTGCAGTCAAATTTAATGGCCAGTGAAAAAAGAAAAACTCTTTCTTATTTTGTCAAGCTTTCGAAAATGTTTATTTTCATTATCAAGACAGCTGTGAAAAAAGGAAAACACAATTGTGAAATGCGATTTTAAACAAATTTAAAGAACTTACTAAGGTGAGGTTAAGTGAAGACAGCCATCTAATCACCATTGTGTGATTGAGTACTTTTCAAAATCATATCACTATGAAGCACTACTAGTAATATATATAAAAATTAAACAATTGTAAAAGCACATATTGTTTAGGAACAAATTTTAAAAAATTTAAAATTTGACAGGACAATTACCACATGGTTAAAGGATGACTGAAAATGGAAATGGTGGATGACAGGAAATGCAAGACCAAAAGTGTCAAGTGTCATATGTCAATGTCAAAACTGTCATGGGAGAAACATGTGTTTTGTCCACAAAACAAAAGGAATAGTACCAATCTATATGACAAAATTTGATAAATGAGAGAAAAAATCAAGAATTAATAAGCAGTTTTTTTCTTTCAAAACTTCAGTTAGAATCAAGTTTTAACAAGTAATTGTAAATAACACTTAGGTTGGAAATATCAGATCGTTTATTCATGCTATTAGGTTCATTTTTAATGTATACCATTTCAAGGAAATTCCTTTTATGGTAGTTATTCTCTACTGCTAAAATAGCAGGGTTGTTGAAATTACTGAAATGATTAGAGTTAATATTATGTTCAGCTAATGCACAACTGTTTTTTTTAAATTTTACAATCACTCTTATGAGATGCTATGCGGCCTGTTAAATTTCTACTCCTCTGACCGATATAAATTTTATCACAGTTTAGGCAAGGAATACTATAAATGACATTTGATTTTTTATAGATCGTTAAAGGGGCTTTAGTTCTAGTGTAAAGACTAGCTTCTTCTTTTTTCACTGGCCATTAAATTTGACTGCAACCTCAAGGAATATCCTTTCTACTAAGTTTATTTCAAATTCATAGTTATTATATATATATATATATATATATATATATAGAGTGTAAACTGCACTAACGCTAACGGTAGATAGTACATCATAAAATAATTACGAAATATTATAAGCGAGATAAAAATAATGTTCAGATTGACTACTGCTGAACTGGGAAGACATGACCCTTACATCTAACATGTATTAGCAGGCCCGACGAGAGGTGGGGGTGTTTTGTTTCTGCGCGAAAAATTGAATAAAATAAAAAGGATCGGAAGATATTCTCATTATTACGTTTCAGTGAGATGTCATCAACAATCCTGGATATTTATATTAAAGCTATCGTACCCACCAAAAATTTATTATTGCCATTCAGACAAGTTAAGTGGTCTTTTGAAAAATTAATCACTTATTGCAAAATATTTGCGTTTACCCAACCCACAATATTACACTGCAAATGCGTTTCGATCAGTGTCTCTTTTGACAAATCCAATTGGAGATTTATTACAATTGAGAAATCTCATGCTGTTGTAGAAGGGACGTTGATGATTTCATGGATACAAAATTGGAATGCGCCACAAAAATATTAACTGAACTCACGTCAGCAAGTAGTAGTAGAAATTCAATATGCAAAAACAGTAAATGAAACGATTTCATTAAATACTGATTTGATAATAACAGTTAATTATTTGACCGCGTCAAGAACTTCAATAGGCAATAATGCAAGCAATCGTACCTGCATCACCACTTTTACATCAAACACTTACATTTCTACGGATGATCTTTTTTATTATGTTGATTTGTTAATTTTCAATACAACCAATTGAATGAGGTTGAGTATTAAATAATGGAAAAATGACTCGTCAGTTGTAGAAAACATACTGTATGCAACACGTGAGTAGGAGGGTCTTTCTTTTACTCGCCAATTTTTCCCACTCATAGAAAAGTATCACTCAACTCATTTGTTGCATAAATCACCATTATTCGCATATCCTCGATTCGATCTAGTTCGTATATACTTACAATTCATCGGGGCAATTGATGGGTTGAGCCAGTCGGTAACCATCTTTCAAGTAAGCTGCCATTTCAAATGGATCGATTTCAACATAAGGTTGTTGAGCTAGAGTGGTCAGCTCCCACAGTAATACACCAAAGGACCAAACGTCAGAACTGGGAGAAAAGCTCTTGTGCAGGAGACTCTCGATTGCCAACCATTTAACAGGTCTGTTTTCATTATCACCAAGGCAATGGTAATCTGATGGAAAAAGATCCCTTGATAAGGCATTGTCAGCAACCAAGATATTCAGCTTATCATCCACTCTGCAATAAAAAAAAAACAGTTTCTAATTGTATTTTGTTGGGAAAACATACGAAGACTACTAATTTGAATCTAGTCAGGTTGACGAGAGTCTTATCGATACCTGAAGCCAAGCAAAACTGGGTGTGATAAGTACTTGAATGGGTGACCACACTGCTTGCCAAGGAACTTTCGCATTATTAAGCGCCGTACAACTGCAGCATAGTGGTATATTCGCAACTGCTGGCGATATATCAATGAGCACAAGGTATAGGTATCGGGAGATGATATGCCGTCCTCAAAGGGGACGTTAAGATAGCGGTCCCGAGTACATAGATGGATTTGGCAAAATTTCCGGTTGGGGAGAGTGTATTCACCAGCGTCGGTATTGAGGCTAGTCGCCGAATCAGGCCCACCCAGACAGCACTGGATATTCCATGAATATTCATAGAATATTCTTTTTGGGATATTGTAATATTCTTAAATGTGCCAGGAATATACATATATTTTTTGGAATATTCCTAGAATGTGCTGGTGGGGAAAATTTTAGATATTCCTTGAATATTCTGAGGAATATTCCCGGAATATCCAGAATATTCCAGAAATAATACTCCTGGAATATCCTCTGAGAATATTCCTTGTATATCCAGAATATACCTACAATATTCCATGAATATTCCAGAATGGATATTCCTATAATATTCCATGAACATATTCTATGAATATTTCGAGAATATTCAAAGTAATTCAGGAATATGATAGTAATATTCCCTAAATATCCTGAAGGATTTTCAGAACAAAATAACCATTCCCTGAAATTTCAGAAATTAAGAAAGTAAAGAAAAATACAACTGTTTCCCCACATGAGTATCCTCAAATATAAAATCTTGAATGGCACTTTTACAATTATGCCTGCCAATTCAAGCAATGTTTTTGCTTACATTCGCCAAGAAACAAAACTTCATTTCAAATATTATGTAGTAGTGCAATACGTAATTGTTTTCCTCAGAGTATTTGTGGATTGGAATTGCAGGTTCCACTCAGAAAAAAAAACATTTGATTTCCGCAGACTGCGCACCCCTTCCCTACATTGAAATAAAACATGAATTTGAACAGGTCTATTTCTATATAGTTATAATAACACATATTTTATTAACCCGTTTCTTCTATCACTCCAGGGATATCTCTGAAAAACAAGAATTGCAAGATCATACTACTGGTATCTGTGAATCAGAAAAACTTGAATCCATTCTATCACTAATAGTTTCAATGGTGGATTTATGCAACATCAATTAACAATTATCAAGTAACAATTATCAATTAGCAATTAACAAGTAACGAAAATGATGGTATTTATGCACATTCAATTAATAATTAAGGAAGAAAAGTAAGCATGCGCACAACACGGGAAATTGCCGAACGAGGTCGATCAAAATGGCATCATCAATTTCCATTTTTACAGTATATTTTCACAAACAAATAAAATTTCAAAAGACGCCACAACCCACAACAAAAACAAACCAGAATATTTTATTCAGTGAAAGTTGGGTTAACTTTCGTCATCGCACGGACCAATCCACGGTCATCTGCGTACTAGTTGCGCACTAGAAGAAAATTTGGTTCAATTAGAAGCTTTGTTCGACTTCGAACAATTACTGTTCTAGAACTGTCAGGAGTTTGCGCAGTAGAATTGGTCGCGTTCGGGTTTTGTTGAACTGTTCTAGGACTGCCTTGTTACGCGTTCGGGTTTTTCTCAGAATCGTCCTGGAACGGTCCTAGAACTGTGAGAACTGTCCGAAATCAGTACCTCTCCTCGAGCAAGAACTGTTCTGGACCGTTCTGGGATTTTTTTGACGCATGCTCAATAGCATTTGCCATAAGAAGGAGAGCGATCATTTGTTGATAACCTTAAACCTAATTTGATCTTTTCATTCATTTTATGAATTATGGAGTTCGTACATTTATTTGATAGTAGTGGTGAAGAGTTCCTTGCTGAAAATATTGTACCTAATGTGATGATTCCCGAACTTTTGTTAGACAAACTTAAAAATGAAGGTTACGTTGACGAGACATTACCATTATATTCAGCATTGAACATTTCAGGTGAGTCAAAATTCATGTATAGGTATTATCTTTTTTCCTTTTAAGGGTTTCTAGAGACATTGTCAATGGACTCAAAGGACAGTTTGAAGCTTCGGAATATTTTTCCAAAAAAGATGCAGGCCTTAAACGAATAGGCAGTGAGAAATGTATTTTGGTCTTTTATGGTTTGTCAGCAATGAGTGAACTTCATTTAGATATGTGCAGAGTGTTCATCGAATATACTATGGGGGTTGTTTGTGATGCGATTTCGTCAACTGTACCATCTGAAGTGCAGAAAAATTGAATTTATTTGCCACTTTGCAAGAGCTGCTGCGTGTTACATAATATGTGCATGAACGATCTGATTCTCAATGAATTACACCAGAAGTTGGTTTGAATTATAGAAATTATGTAGCTGCCATATTTGATCATTGTTCAATTTTGATAACATTGAATGTGTTTGTTAATCTTTCAATTTTTTTTTATTGCAAAATTCCTATTTAATTTTTTTTTTATATATACTTCAATAAAACACTATATTTTGATTTTATATTTTATTATAATTCCTGTACTAGTAGATTAGAAGTAAATAGACTTCAGTACCTGAAGAAGATATAAATATTGAAAACCAAAGGATCTTTTTAACACAATCTCAAAATAACGTTTATATAAATGTGTTTCATGTTTGAGATAAAAATAAACACACAATACATTTATTCCTAATAACACAATAATTCAGTCAGGTACAAAAGGGGAAAATTAATAAATAATTATAAAAAACTTATCCAAAGATATAAAATACTATATGAATACAAATTTAAAAAAAACTCCAACACAATAAAAATCATAAAATAAATCTCATATGTACATATGTACTCTGACTAGCATAAACTTCACTACTGTATGACTAGCAAAAAGCAATAATTATTCCTTACTACCGGAGTAAATCATTGTGCTTTTGTTTTTCTTCCAGCCTATTTTGCAATATTTAGCTTTTCCTTCTCCCTTTTGTCTCTTCTGTCATAAAAAGACCTCTTATCATTTTTGAGCTCTACCAAAATGTCATTACGTTTCTGATATGTGCAGCCAGGAAAAAAAGCTTATGTTTCACTTGCAATCGTTTTCGACCTGTGGGGGATTTCGTAACAATGAGTATTTGTTCTCATTTTCGGGAATTGAAATGCAGGGGACCACAGTAGAACTTGAAGGTTCTGGTGGTGTTTCCCTAAAATTGCATCATTTGATAGGAGTACTGCTGGTCGGATATTTTTCTTTCTTTCAAAAATGTCCTCCATTTTGCTTTGAAATTCAAAACTTTTCATTTTCCCTCTGCCTGTTTTCCTGTTATTGTCAACAAGCTTCTTGTATGTCCTCTCTAATACTTTGAAACGATTTTCGTATTTATTGGAAGAAATTGTGATTTTATATTAATTAGACATTTCTCTTCCAACCAATTCTGGTAAATATTTAGTTACATCACACATGCACTCCGAATATGGGGAAAACACTTTTCTTACGTGTTTTTGCCTCCTGAACACGAATCCGGAAGAAAAACGCGGCGGACTCATACCGTTTCAGAGTTATATAGGTTTTTCAACTGAAACTAACCTCAATTTCAAGCACCGTTTTCTCGCACAAAAATCACTCAAAATGCCTCCTTCTTTATACCAGCATAAACAATACACCCTTAATCACTCATTTTCGGCACAACTTTGCACAAAATATCGACGTTTTTATCGAAAAAATCATATTTCTTACACTGTTGCATATGAACAATTTTCGTTCATGTGACAGGAGAAGTTTAGTAACTCTGCCTGATTTTTTCATGTTGGCAATAAGTGAAGCACCGCCAACTTTGTCGACACTTTTCCAATGCTACTGCACACAACAACAGTCCCACGGCACCAAGAAGCATACCTTCATATATTTCATAATCCATTGTGACACAGAAAACGAAGCATAGATAAATATTTAGAATATAATACAAATCCAAACCAACACAGGCTGTTTATGATTCGTTTAATGTGTAGGTTATGTTGAATTTCACTATCACTTCTACCCATGCGCAAAAATTCCGTTCCGTCGATTTATGAATTCAATAATATTTTACAGTCCGTTTGTTACGTATACAGTGCGTCTACGTTTACAATCCGTCTAACTATAAATCCAGCTTAAGAAGTTAAAAGTTGGCCAACTTTCTACTTGTTAATTGATAATTGTTACTTGTCTGCATAAACACGGCCATTGTAGGATGATGGTTGAACTTATAATTGCTAATTGTTAATTGTTACTTGATAATTGTTAATTGGTGCTGCATAAATCATAATAGTTTCAACTTGATTACTGTCTTTTTGCATGAAGTGTAAAAATTGTATTAAGAATATTTTCAGTTTCCTGGTGTACTTCCTTATACCAAGCACTGCTTCTTTTTCTTTTAGGCATTTTGTAGAAAACGCCTTGAAAATGAAATGATCAGTGATAAGTATACAAATGAAATTTTTATGGAATGAAATGAATGGTAACATAAAAGTGTACTTACCACACTGTGGTGATTATTAAGAATATTTGTTAAACAATTCCAAACACAGTAGTTTCACATACAAATATGCAAAAGTAAACCATACCAGTAAAAAACAAAAGATGTCAAATGTCAATTTAAAATGCATTCAACTTAAGGCTACTTTCAGACTAGGCGGAACGCGGATCGCGGAAATGTCAAATTTTAATTTTAGGCCAATGGAAACGTTGGAATTCAATCTCGAGGTCATTCCGGCGTAAATTGTTAAATTTCAGTCAAATTTTTCTGGCGGAAGCATAAACAAGAGACAAGAGTTATATATGGCGGAAGTAATCAGCAAAAGTAAACGATGTATGGGTTTGGGTTCTTTTTATTGATATTCGGCCCTACAATACATAATAGTTCCTCGAATATTTGAGTCATGGAGCCTCATTTCCTCAAATAAATTATTGCTTTCTCCTTGCTTCATTCTCAAGTCATCACTAAAAATCTCTCGAACCCAAAATCTTCTCTTATTCCTCAATGTTTTTTTCAGCAAATAGAATTTGTGGATCATCAAAATTTTTTTATGTATTTCTCTAGCTCTTTGAGACCTGTTTTTCATTTTGACTAATTTGAGGCACATAGCTCCAATGACTTATTTCAATTTATTAGACTTCATCATGGATGGAGATCGGTATTTAATTAATTAGAGGTAACTTTTCAAACGTTTGATGATAGTTAGCGCCAAACAGCTGATTTCGCGGTTTCACATAGTGAGAAAGCATTTTTATTTCTAGCGGAAAAATGATAACGAATTTCACATTTTCGCGATCCGCGTTCCGCCTAGTCTGAAAGTAGCCTCACAGCTCTGATATCGGGTTAAGCTACGACTACCGGATGAACAATATTTTCCGACCAATTATAATTTGGTCAGTACAGTAGTTCTGAACAAAAACTCTTTTTGCAAATCAAATACATGTATTCGCACTTTTTCTCATATTTTTCCCATATTTTGAACTCGAAAATGGTTATTGGTGTTCATTCAATAGAAATAAGGGAGAATATTCCATGAATATACAATACAGAATATTCAATTTTGATTATTCTATGAATATTCATACATGATTATTCCATGAATATTCACACAGGAATATTCTGTGAATATTCATATAGGAATATTCTCACGAGAATATTCGTGGTATATTCTCTCAAGATTATTCCAGGAATATGCATATTGGAATATTCCTGGAATATGCTAGAGGCATGTGAATATTCTAGGAATATTCCATGTATATTCGGAATATACTCTTCTCTTTTCGGATATTTAGAGAATATTCTAGGAATATTCCGTGCTGTCTGGGATGTTAAATAAATAAAAAAAATATGAATCAAAACCTAATATCCGGAAGGAATCGTTCTTTCTGGAATTCCTATGGTTTCTTTACATCTCCCTAATGAAAGGTTCCACGAATTTTGGTTAGAAATTGTCTAACCTACTTTTCGATAAATTCCTACAATGAGAGAAAGCCCAAGAATTGGTAGGAAGTGACAGACTAATGTAATGTATGATTCCATGAGGATGTAGGAATTGAGGTAGGTAAAAGGGGATCAGATTGATGTCTAGATGTCTAGCCTTAATGATGATAATAATAATTTTTTTTAGCCTACAGTTACCTGCTTGCTTAGATCCTTGAATAATTCTCTAATAATTCTAGAACATCTCAGAAAAGTTGGCGACATTTTTATGTTTTGCAGATACTTTCATGGCAGATGTATTTGTCAGACAAACCCCACTCTTACAATATTAAGCTCGAAACTTGCCGAACATCGCTTAATTGTCGTACGCCAAAATTTTGAAATTTACTGCTTGATGATGTTTTAACCAACGACCAAAACCTTCAAACATTCCTTCTCACTCTTTCTGACTTTTCATATAATGATGAAAAATATAGAATATCGGCGGGATGGAGAACGAAATGTCATCATATATTTTTACTAAGGCTATCATTTTCGTGGATGCAATTTCATATAATCAAACGCGCTGAATTGGAATCAGTTTGGATTTTATGAGCAACAAAGTGGAGAAAATCGCATTTTGCATAAATCTCAAAATTCCCACCAAATCTTCTATGAATATACTTTCAACCTATACAATTTTGGATTCAAGAGAAAATCACCTATATAATAAATCAATATTCCTTAAAAAACTCCTCGGTGAAAACTTTTTCTCCCATCTAAGTTGAATATTCGAATTTTTTTTGAAAATTTGAAAATCACCCAAGACCCCTCAAAATCGACGAAACTGGGGTCCGTATTGTCTTCAAATTAAAACTAAAATGTAGTAAATTTTATGAGGACTCCAATGTATACTCTAAAAGATCTATCAATACTTTTCTTAATAACATGCTAATATTTAAGGAAGTTATATTCTTGGGTCCATATGTCCTAAAGGTCTCAGCTTTTGAACTACAGGGTGCTAAAGTTTTGAGCAAAAAATCTTGTTTTATGATAACTGTGGTATGAACCTAGATATGTTTGTGAAACGTAGTACGCATCTTCTATGCATCCAAAGGCATTTTCTGTTGTACAACATAATTTTTATTCTTGACAGTGACGTTCGTGTGGGATTTGCACGGAATTGTTTTATAGAGAAAAGTGATACGCCACTGCTTTTTCTCAAAGTAAAAATTATTTTTAAAATCCTCATTTTTTTCTGAGCAAATCTGGTCTCCTGATTGTTTTTCGTGTTGACGTACGGTCTTCGCATAAAAAAATTAAATTCATTCACTTGCATCTTGTTAGACCACTTACGAGAAAAAACAATTTATGTAACTTTAAACAAATATTTATTTAGGAAAATAATTTTTGAACAGTAAAATTATGAAATTAAAGTAATCTGAATACATTTTGGAGTGCAAATTGAATCAGATGTTCAAAATGTGAACCTCCTGCAAATCAATTCTTCTAGGGTCCAGTTAAATAATCACCGCATATTCCAGCCAGCACGTTAACAGAAAACTGCTTTTTAATCCTAGATAATACCCAATTTCATAACAACGTGCAAATGAATGGATTTTATTTTTTATGCTCAGAAAGGAATGAGGATTTCAAAAGTGGCGTATAACTTTTCTCTTCAAAATGATTCAGTGCAAATTCCTCACGAACGCCACTGGGAAGAATAAAAATGGCAGAAAGGCAGAAAATGCCTTTTGGTGCTATTATAATCTTCCCAGACTCTTCTAGACAACTATAGGAAAATTTCAGTATGCTAAAAGATGTGTGTGTACTGAGTTGCACGCCTCTTTTATGTTTTCGCCTCCATTTAGTTTATACAATTCATTTTTTGTTACCAGGGGCAATTTAAAAAAAACCAGGTGTTTGTTTACAAAATATTTTAAAAATTGTTGTTTCGCAATGTACCTTTCCGCATCCTTGTACCTTTTGAAAAATCAAGAAATCCCATTTTGGACAAGTGTATGCAAAATAGCCGAAAGGTATGAAAAAGTTTCTTAAAAATCCAGGTATTTGTTTGAAATATATTGTCAAAAATTTTGCCGCGAAATTTACCCCTTTTGACCCTTGTAGAGTCAGAATTTCGAAAACCTCATGAATTCCATCACTCAGGATGCCCCTCCCAACCCTAAGAAATTTTCCCCAAATAATATCGTGATATCGTGGTGATATTTTCGAAAATTAACGGATAAAAATATTTTTTTGAACTCACACACAGTTCCTAGCTGCCAAATCTTTGTGGAGTAGATGCTTCTTATGCAGATACTGCATCGCTTGGATGATCTGCAGCGCCATATCAACAACTTCTTGGGTAGTTAAAGTATGGTGAACGCCCTCTGAAGAAACCTTACATTTCTGTAGGAATATCTTCAGATTCGTATAGTTTTTATAAGGATATAGCAAAAATGGCGCAGTGTGATCTTCAATTGACACCCTCAGGATGCTCAGAATGTTCTTGTGGCTGAGAGAATACATGGCCATTCCTTCTTGTAGCAGAAGAGATATTTGTACTTGACTGGCATGGTCCGTGACAGTTTTGACGATCACATTTTCTTCGGTTCCATCTTCATTGGTGTATGATCCGTGGTATATTTTCCCGAAAGTTCCCTCGAGGATGATGCTGCTTAAACGAACCCTACACCTGTGAAATGTGGAGAATAGAGTTAGTGAAGATCGGATATTCATCATTATTTTGGTTTAATGTCTGATTTGTATTCACCAATTATGAATCAAAAATTTTTTCATTATCAATTTATCAACAACAAAAAAATCTGATAAAAGTTGCCACTTTTGAAAAAATCATAAAATTTTGTAAACTCTTTGGTTTGAAAAAAAAAGCATGTTTTCTAGAGTATCCTATTTTCTTAAATACATAAAAAAATCATTAGGAATATTTTTTGTCGAATGTCAAAAGAGATACTCATGAAATAGGTTTTTTTTTTGTCCGACTGTTAGGTTTGAGTGATTTGAGTAAGCGGATATGAGATTGGTTGTGGTTTCATAAATATTGAAAAAAAAACACCTCTTGTAAGTTTATATCTCAACTTGAATGTCGGCAAAAAATATTTTCGTTTGAATTATTTCACAATGGTTGGTTAAACAAGTTTCAGGACTATAACTTATTATTTAAGGAGGGGTTGTATGTCTATTATTCTGTGAAACACGGTATAATGTCGAGTTTGACAATAGCCATGAAATAGGTTAACAGGTTGATTTCTTTAATTGAGGATTCGAAATAGGAAACACCTTTAGTACCGGTTCCTAAATAAAATTGAAAAATTAGATTATGTGCTGATTATAAGGTAACTATTAATAAATATGTACAGGATGTTAAACATCCACTTCCTAGAATTGAAGAAATTTTTGTTTCACTTAATATTTTTGCGATTTAATGAGACAGCATCCTCAACATCAAAAAATGTTTTACACTTTTTTACTTATATAATTTTGTTTTATAAATTTCTGCTCTGCTTCCAAATTTCTCAAGTCTGGGCGTGCACAATAAAATATGTTCCTTATACTCTATTATTATTTGAGCATAGAAAAAAAAACGAATACCTTCTAGTTCATGAATCAGCTAGTTGGGATTGAAATTTAAGATGCATTGGTAAAAATTAATTAAAAATTATTAAAATAAAACTTTGTCCCTTTATACAGAGCACGAACTGTATTCATTATTGCATAATAAAAAAAAGATTAGCTGGTCTAGATGAAGTTTGGTCATCGGTATTCAAGTGTGTAATTGATATAATCATAGAACCCTTAATCTATTTAACAAACATGTCCTTTGAGTCTGGTGCATTCCAGATAATAACACAGGAAATCCCTTTCGTAGATAATCGAAATCAAATGATCACCCTACATTTCCAATGTGGGAAAAATCAATCTGATACTGGGAACTTGATTAGAGGTGTCCTTCAAGGATCAATATTAGAGCCCATTTTGTGTATTTCAAGCGTACGTCTTTTGGATGATATTATCGGGAAAGATCATTTAACTGTATACACAGATGATATTTCATTAATCATATCCGATTCAGATAAAAAAAAATAGAAGCAGAAGTAAATATGTTCCTCCGTCTTCGCACTCGAATCTGTACTATGCTCAAATTTAATCTCTGTTCAAATATGGCATTTGCTTCGGGGGCAATTCCATATTTGGACAGTCCCGAGTTTATATATATTTTAAAAATATGTATATATATATGTTTTCCAAAACCAAAATGAATTCTTACTATACATGAATATTCATCAACATAGAAAGTGACATTCGTTTAGACACAAAATTGAAAGTCTGGACATTGGACAAATTTCCAGGGTTCCGAAAGGAATAAAATCTTGTGATTCCCTTGTACTTTTAAAATAAAACTTAAATTGGTTTTGGTTGTCAAATCTTTTTTCAATCTGTGTATTTGACGATATGATATAGTATATACCTATAGTTGTATTTTATAAACATTTTATTATATTTTGCTTGTTTTGTTACTTCAACTATTTTCTTTGTACATTTTTTGACAATACCGATACATATACATGTTTGAAAGGAAAATGAAGTGATCCCCTGGTTGGATTGTCCATCGATATTGAAATTGACCTATTTACTAGAAAATATGAGTTTCAATTGGAAATTCCGCATTTTTTCAAATCTGTTTTATGAATGCTTTAATTTTTTCCAAGTATCTCCTGATGTGTTATCAAAAGCTGAAAAAAAGCTGTTATTTTTTTATGAATGGTTCCACTTGAAAATATCAATTGGTACTCAGGGTATGAAATTTTTTTTGCTGCGCTTTTCGGGGACATCAATTTTTTGAGTCGCCGACTTCCAATAGCGAAGAAAATTTCTAGAGCCAATTGGGGGGGCAAGTGCCCCCCTTCAAAACATTTTTTTTTCGGATTTCAAATCGAAAAGCCTTTTGAAATTTTTCGATTCCGTCGAAAATAATTTCCTAATTCAACTGTCTCGTGGCGGAACTACCTTAATATGAGCTGCAATGCTATAAATCGACTGTACCACTCGAATGATTGTCGTGATACTTTTTAAAGTCAAAATTGGACATTCACCTGTATATCTCCAGAAAAAATAACATATGTTAATGAAACACATGATTATAATACGAGGAAAAAAAACAATATGGAAGTTGAAAGATATAAAAAAATAGTACATATAATTCTCTATTTTACAAAGGAATAGATGATTTCAAAGAGCTTCCTCAAGAAATTAAAGATAGTGCTTCAATAAATACATTTAAAAGAAGCTTATACGACTAGCTATTGAAAACATAGTATATTAGTATTTGTATTATTATGTATGAATTTCTATGTATGTATGTAAGTTTAACTGATTTTATTTTTGTACAATGTTAATCTTATTTTATTTATAGTTGACCATGTTGTGTGTGTATTTTTAACTGACCTGACCATGTATTTACTTTTGTAAATGAATTAGTTTCAACTAGATAAAGAGGAATATATATATATATATATATATATATATATATATATATATATATATTGATCACACATGACAAATCCCTAGAAGGAATGATGGACTCCCTCCAACATCTCGCCGACTCTACCTGCCGGTGGTTTAATAAATGGCGATTGAAACCTAATCCCAGCAAATCCCATCTAATGATATTCAATCACAAACTACGACCAACATCACCGACTATCAATATTCAACAACAACAACTCAATCCAGTGAGGACTACCAAATATTTAGGGATCAAATTGGACAGCAAACTTACCTTCAACACACATCTAGAGGAAAAAAAGAAACAAATGATATCCAAGCATTTCAGTTGTCTCACATACCAAAATAAAGGCATTAATATTCCAACAGCCAGCAGAATCTACCAACTCATCTGCAGACCAATGATTGAGTATGGACACACTGTTTTTCTCAATTGCAAGCCAACAACTAGAAGAAAATTGCAAGTTGCGGAAACAACTGCACCAAGGACTATCACAAAAATTCGTCACCCAAACAACCCACTACACAACCCGCCAAACAAACTCTTATATGAGCTCACCAACGTTATGCCGATTGAGGATCGTCTGAAACATCTACTCCACCGATTTTGTCTGAAGCCCATAAACATAGAGCTCCTCAACAGATATACCCTCATAAGAGACCTACAAATTCAAGCAATACATCGACACCCTCAGGCGACTACCTGGGAAAGAATCCAACAGGAACATGATTAAATATGCATAACTTTTTTTTTTTTATATATATTTTTTTTATAAAATTGTACCAATAGACAGAAGGACTTCGGTCGATAGCCTATTGAATTGAATTTTTGTTCGGTTCAATAAAGTTCCTTTTATTATTATTATTATTATTATATATATATATATACTCGTCTGTCTTTTGAGTTCTAACAAGTTCATGTTACGAAAATGTGATATGAGGGTTATATGTCTCCATAGGCGGAGCGTTCGCAGTCACAATAAAGTGATAACAAACTTTTTGACATATTTTTTCTGTGTTTATAATTTTTATTCCTTATATTTGCCTCAGTTTTCATTTATTCGTTGTTTTCATTACTGATGAATATTCACGCATTTGTTGAGTTTACTATTACATGCAATTCTCTCTTGTTAATTTATATATGAATCAATATTAATGAATATTCACTTATATACTCGCTATAAAATCGTACTTACATTTCTTCAACTTTTCGAAATGTATCCAAATTCGGTGTAATTATTTGAGCAATAAATTGGGACTTCATAACGAAAAAATATAATATGAAGGATTTCCGGTTTTGCCAGAAGATACACTACTTCGTTTCTTCGAACACCTTGTATATATTTTCACATATTTTGATGCAATTTGACAAAAACTTCATCGAAATTATTGTAATGAAATGATATATTTACTTTTTTTGCGTGCCACTCAAGATTTAATTGAATTATAGTAGTTTATGTAACAAGTACGCAAAGTGAGGCTTTTGCGGACGAATCCTAATGTTATATGAAGATGAGTCCGCAAAAGCCATTGGCGTATGTGTGGCATACAATATTAATTGTATAAGCTTTCCAAAAAAAATCTCATGTAGGAACTATTATTTTATTTCTGTCAATACGCAAATATAAGTAGGCAGCACCGGCAGAAGGCCCTGTGAAATATCGAATTTTATTACCAATGTGTCAGTCAAATATGTACGCTAGTCAATAACATTTGCCTTTGTTCTTATGTTCTCTAATTGTGTTTTCAGTCATTTTTTCCAGTATTATGGGGATATAGATAATTGAATATAATAAACTTGTAAGTAAATATGACAACCATTCGAAAAGATACTCCAAATTTGAAAGAAAATTTTAAATGTATTTTCAGTATACAGCAAAATCCTGTTTTCCCCTAGTTTGATATTCGAATCGTAAATGTTAGATGTCGCCCACTTCGTGGTAATCCTGCATAGTAAGTGACATTTGGAATAAATGACATATACATTGTTATCATCCAATAAATTGTTATCCAATAAATGTATGTAGGCAACAATAACCATTAACAATTTTATTCTGAAAAAATCAAAATTCCTAACTTTCTTTCCTATGGCAAAATGTTATCGGTTCATAGTTTTTATTTTATGCATGAATAAAATTCAAGTCCGTAAAAATAGCATTTTACGGATTTTTTTTATTCCCAACGTTGCCGTTTTGCTGAGAGTATACAAAAAAGGACTTACTCATTGAATTCTCTGTCTGTTCAATTAATTTTTGACTTTCTGTATTTTTGGTTAGATGATTACATTAATCATTTTTATATTGCATATATGACACTGATTTTGATTATTTGTGCCCAATCAGAAGCCATCTACAGAAAAGATAAAAATAATATGATCTCGCGATTGTCGGAAAATTACAATCTGACAACAAGGATTTTTTTTTCCATTTCAAGAACCCAAATATATGAAAATCTACAGGGTCCATCATTTTTTACGATATCGAATCTCAATTACCACGCCATATTTCAATATGATTCGTAGATGAATGTAGAAATTGCATAGAAATTTTGGCTTTGCATCTGGTACCTTTGTACTGTGAGTTCGGCGATCCTGTCTTGCAGATCCTTGGACCTCTCGTCAATCAAAGAATAACTCGGCATCCTCCGGAAACTCCCATAGGAAGAAGCATTGACGCTGTTCCTAGGCAACGCAGCCAGGAAAGTGGTTGTTGTTGTCGTTGGTCCGCTAACATTTTCAATAGTTCTCCGAGTCTTCTTGTCTTTTATGTAGTATAAAGTGACAACGAAGGCAAGAATTAATATGAGCAACACTGCACAACAGACTGCTATGTAAAAAATGTTAGCGGAGTTTGAGAATTGCGGAATGGAGTCCATGGAGATGTATGTCGTGGATTTCTCCAACTGAAGGCAGATTTTCTTCCGTCGAAATGTTAGTGTTGTTACGTTTTCGTGTGATAAAGTGATGTTCATTATGATGGTTATGGCAACTTCGCCTTCTACGCTTCCTGAACAAGGAAGTGATATTGCGAAAGTCTGGAGCGAGTTCGGGATCAAGCCAGTGTTGGAGATGTTGAGCTTCGGAAGTGGTAGAGCTGCAGAGTTTGAGGTTTCGACCGTCATTGAATAGGATAGCTGGAAGAAAAATTACCATTTGATTTTGTGATATCGAATTAGACTCAAAGGTTACTCTTCCAAAGCTATAGGAATGAGTGTGATTTCAAGGAAAGTAGTTTCTGTTTTCAATATTACCAATTATTTCTTTACCAACTCAACCGTTGCTTTTAAACTATTCATTGCCAAATATCCAACAATTTCTCACATATACTCTGTTTCCTAATGTGAGAGAGTAATAAATCATTATTGAACTGTAAAACAGAGTCGTCTTCGCAGTATTCCTTAGGGTTACATCTAAAGTTGATGTCATTGGATAGCTTATGAAAAATGTGCAAGTAGATATAGGACATCATGAATGAAACATATCTAGAATTTTCCGGGGAACCCAAAAATGCAATAATATACTCGGTGTCCCAATAGAAAAAACAAAAGTTTATATCATAACTTTTAATGCGACGTTCAATTGTTTTTCTATTTACATTTCCTGGCGGTCCAGAAAAAATGTTACAACTTTCCTAATTTAACCATTTTTCTAGCTCTTCAAATAAGGGGGATATCTATTGGTCCAAATATAACCCTGTAAAGTTGGTTCAAAGATATTTCGTACCAGCTCAGTGACTATTAATATGACAACGCTTAAGTATGCTCTGTAATTTCCTGTTCATCCCAATGTATATTTTTCTCAAATTAATCGACTTTATTTTTGACTCAATTTATTTTATATTTGATGGAACATATTACAAACAAAAAGAAGGAACAGCTGTGGAAAATCCAGCCAGTCCTGTGTTGGCGAATATAGTTGTTAATTATATAATTACAAAAATAACATCGGGATTACCTTTTGATATAAATAACTTTCATTAAATATTATGTGGATGATTGCATTCTTGGTATTCCAGCTGACAAATCTGATGAAGTATTAAATATTTTCAATAGTTTCAATCCAAATATTCAGTTCACGTTAGAAATAGAAGAAAACAAACTGCCGTTTCTGGATCTCCAGATCATACAAGATAACAATGGGAAATTACTCAGCAATTGGTTCATGAAACCTACCAATTCGGGGAGAATTTTGAATTACTTATCAGAACACTCTTTCAACCAAAATGTTAATACAGCCTCTAACCTAATTTCAAGTGTACTCACTCGACAATTGTTTCCATTCGGAAAATTTAGTTAAGACGAAGAACGAAACGAACAAAAACAACAACCACCCCACGAAATTAATTAATACTATTATTAATAAACGTCGAAGAACAGATAGGCAGGATATGTTTCCGAAAGAAATGTGTTACTATTTTAAATTTCCATATCTAGGTGGACTCTCAACTTTTGAAAATGTTTATCAACTGATTCTCACAAGTTTGCTTTTTACAATTTGAAAACTACGGAAAAATTATTCACGCAGTTAAAAAATGAGGTACCAGCTAAATCATATTCATGTGTAGTATATAGTATTCCCTGTGAATGTGGGAAATGTTATATAGGGCAAACTAAACAATACCTAAAAACCAGAACATATCAACACAAATATGATTGCTATGAAAAGATTAGAAATGAAAAAGGAAAAACAGCACTCGCTGTAATCATTTTGAATCGTCGTGCACTTTTGATTTCGATTCGGTAAAAATTTTGGAAAAAGAGATAACTCATTCAAAGAGATTGTTGGGAGAAATGACTCAAATCAATATCCATGATAATTGCGTAAACCAAAAAAGTGATACACAAAACCTGACAAAAATATACACCCATATTCTAGACAGGTTCAAAAGAGAAACAGATATCTGAATAATATAATAAATACACAAACGATTTGTTTTGTTTTTTTTTTTAGTTTCTTTATCTATGTAGCGCTGGAATATTTCAGGTGGGATTATCAGTTGCATATGGACCATACACGGTTGTGTGTGTTTTATTTTAACGTGTCTGTATTTGTTTACATACATTTTTGAAATTTTTTATGTGTAATTTGTGCCAATGTGTTTTTATCGACTAAAGTTTGTATTGACTACTCAACAGTTTTTTAGTTGAATCCATGAGCAGAAAAACTTAGTTTTGAAGGTGGGTCATAGATATGTTCTTTGTTTCAATCTATACGAGAATATTGTCATTTCAGCTTGAAAAAGGAATCAATCAATTCCGAAACGTCAGCGATAATAAATTAGTTTTATTCCCTGGTCCTAATTCCCGTTAAATCCAACTATAATAAATTTACAATCACCTACCTGATTATCTTTTCCTTACTTCAAAAGTTTTTTTTAACAAATAATATTATGTAGATATAAATCCGTCCCTGCGATGAGGGATAACAATATGGTCGGATTTGTTTCGAAAATGGAGGGTTTTTCTTAAAAAACGATTATAAGCTTAGGTAGAGGCACTGGTAGTTTACCTACCTGTGCCTCAGTGTTTCAAAAATCTGAAATGTTTAGTTACTTTCAGGCAGTTGTTGAAAAAGTTCGTTCTTGAAAATGGCTAGTGTTTCTGAATTTGTTGCTGAGAAACGGATTAGTAAAACTGCGCTTCCTAAAAATGAGAAAATTATTACTCTCAGTCTGTTCAACTGTTCTCCACAAAAACTCAACATTGCGAGTTACAAAAATAGTTGAAATGTGTTCGAATATGACTGGAGTCGGATAGTCAACAATATGCCGACTTTGGCACGAGGATAAACCCCCATCAGGTCACCAAAGATAAGTACAGGAAGAAGAGATACTGTAATAAATGAGGATGAAAAGACTGCCATCAGAAGAATCATACACTCGTTTTATTTAAAAAAAGAAATACGTACGTTAAACAAAATAATGTCTGAAATAAAAAAAGATGATTTCATTCCACCCATGGGTAGGAAGAAAGTGTAGAAAACTTTGAAGGCAATGAATTTTCGTTATGAAAAAATTCAAAACATAAAATCACTTTTAATAGAGAAGACGAAATCATCTGCTGGCGACGACGATATTTGAGGGCAGTTAGACAGTTTCGAAGGGAAAACAGGAATATCTATGATATGGACGAAACTTGGTTAAATGAAGGATATACCGTTAGTAAAATATGGCAGGATAAAAATATAAAATGCGCGAGGCAATATAACGGTACTTCGCCTTCCGCCATATAACTGTGCATTAAACCCCATAGAATTGGTGTGGGAGCAAGTAAAAGGGTTTATAGCAAGGCATAACACTACTTTTAAAATAAGAGACGTTGAAAACATCTTGCAAGAGGAAATAAAGACAGTGGATTGCGAAAAATGGAGTAAGTGCGTCGAACATGTGATTGGAATGAAAGAAAGAATGTGGGAAGCTGATAACAGCTAGAAAACACTGAACCCCAACGACGACAGTTCAACGGACTACTCGGAATATGATGGCTAAAATTTAAAAATCAAGTTGTATTGTAAATAGTAGATTTCTTTATAATTATTAATATTCTTTCCAATTTATCTATTTTCATATTATTATTACTTTTATACAGGGTGCTAGTGAATAAGTGCGACAAACTTCAGGGGTCATTCCGCATGAAAAAATAACGACAGTTTACTATATAACTTTTGTCCGCAAATGCTTCGTTTTCCGAAATACGGGGTGTTAAAGTTTTTCTTAAAAACTGACTATTTATTTATTGCTCTGAAACCGGTCGAGATATGCAAATGAAAATTTTAAGAGGTAGTTATTACGTATTTTTTTACATGCAATTAAGAATTTTATGTTCATCATTGGCGCGCATACGGGTAATGTTTTGAATTTTTTTAAAGAAAAAAATGGTACGCCACTGAGATATTTCAAATCATTTTTGAATTTCTCGTTCAATTTGTGACAAAAAATCTCTCCTGCCTTTTTTTCGAATAAGGCGCCGTTTTTATGCAAAAAAATAAAATATCTCAACGCGTATTTCTCATTACTACTACTATACATTATTTAGTAGCGATGCCAGTAGGCTACTGTCAACATTCTGTTAAATACGAATATTTCAACGAAATGTCAAATTAACGTTTCTTCGTTTTTAAGCTTTCAATTTGGTATAACATTAATGATAAGTAATTTTTCTTTTATCGAAAATAATTATACATTTAATTTATACAAATTATACAAATGCGGAATTGTCAGACATGCATTTTGTCTATGGTCGAAGTAATGGAAATAGTCGGAAAGCTCGACGATTGTTTGCTGAGTAGTATCCAGGACGTAGGGTACCCCATCACACAATATTTGCTCGTCTTCACCAACGTTTGCGCGAAAATGGTACATTTAAGAAACAAACGGCTGACTGCGGGCGCCCTCGAAAAGTACGAACTGTGCAACTAGAAGAAGCAGTTCTCGAGTTAATTGCGGAGTCACCTGAAACAAGTACTCGAAAAATTGCCAACATACTGAATGAAAGCAACTTCACTGTATTTAAAATTCTTACAGAACAGCAATTCTATCCGTTTCATATTCAACGTGTGCAAGCTCTACTACCTAGAGACTTTTTTCCGCGCCTAGATTTTTGCTATTGTATTCTTCATCAAATCGCTCAAATTCCTAGTTATTCAAATGGCGTTTTGTTTACTGACGAGGCTAATTTTCGACGACAGTGTATACGAAATTTCCATAACAATCACCTGTGGGCTGAGGAAAATCCACATGGAATCTTTGAAGCTCATTTTCAGCATCAGTTTTCAGTAAATGTATGTCTTGGGGTACTTAATGATCATTTAACCGGTTCATATTTCCTCCCACAACGACTAACAGGCGACTCTTACCTTGATTTCCTACAGGAAGAGTTACCTGTTCTTCTTGAAGAAATTCCTCTACTTCTGGTTCATGCATGATGGTGCACCAGTCCATTTCAGCATTATTGTACGTAATCACTTAGATACAGTATATCCAAATCGTTGGATAGGTAAGGGAGGTACGGAACATTGGCCTGCTCGATCTCCGGATTTAAATCCTCTAGATTTTTGCATTTGAGGTTTTCTTAAGTCATTAGTTTATTCCACTCCCGTTGAAAATGTTGAAGACCTGAGGAATCGAATTATAGCCGGCTGTGAGACAATAAGAAATACACCTGGAATATGCGCGCGCATACGACAATCAATGAGGCAAAGAGTTGTACCTTCTATCACGTCTGAGGGAGGTCATTTTGAACATTTGTTGCAGCTTTGCGCCTATTTATTTATTAGTGTTATTTTCTGTTATTGTTCTGGTTCAACGTTATTGTATCAGATAGTTCTTGATAATGTATTAAAGAAATGAAAAATACGCGTTAAGATGTTTTATTTTTTTGCAAAAAAACGACGAAAAAAAGGCAAGAGAGATTTTTTGTCACAAATCAAACGAGAAATTCAAAAATAATTTTTAATTTGGAATATTTCAGTGGCGAACCATTTTTTCTTTAAAAAAATTGAGATCATTACCCGTATGCACGCCAATGATGAACATAAAATTCTCAATTGCATGTCAAAAAATGCGCAATAACTATCTCTTAGAATTCGCCGAATTTCATCTGCATATCTCGACCGGTTTCAGAGCAATAAATAAATAGTCAGATTTTAAGAAAAACTTTATCTCGGAAAACGAAGCATTTGCGTACAAAAGTTATATAGCAAACTGTCATCATTTTTTCATGCAGAACCACCCCCTGAAGTTTGTCGCACTTATTCACTAACACCCTGTATAAGTTTTTATCTACTTAATATTAGAATAATTAATATCTCAATTATCTGTATATCTCTATAATTATAATCATGTATAATTATTATTATACTTATTATTCCAATAAACTACCTGTAGTCACGCCGCTGTCACAAAATTTCATTCAAAACTCCTCTTTCTTGTTATGCAAATTAAGGTGACCCTAATTCAGGACCGATTCGGGGTGTGTACGTCTTAAATAACTGAAATACGGAATTTTTAAAAACTATCATTGCAAATTTACATTTTATCACTCTCTCATATTAGGAAACGGAGTATAAGATTGATATACTTGCCAGTGAAACTTTGATTTCGGTGAAAGATAAGTAATATCATGTTATTAATAACAGTTTGATAGCAACCTGGATTGGTCAAGGCTAATTTTCATCATTATTAACCAGGCCCTTCGTGGCCCACAGCGCATAGTTTGAAGCCTATAAAAAATTACTTACCTGCTTTTTCCCTACATATATCTACCCGTGTGACTCTGGACAACTTATTTGGTGTAAAAATAGATAAATTTTAATTATGGATTATTCGTAGAGAAAAGGCATGTGGAATGATATATCTCCATACAATTACGATCGAAATTCACTTAGATAACATCGTTTGATCATTTGATTGTATTTCAGCACATGGTCATCGATAAATGATTAATAACCAGGTAGTTGTTTGAAGTTATTTTGAAATTGGACCCGTTCATTGTTTTTACAAGTGCGACTCGAAAGTTCTGATTTTTTTTTGTAAATTAGTTTTGGGGAAAATTAAAATCCATTCCTGATTGGCTGCTTTTACATTTTACTTACCGTTTGTCCAGGTATCAAGTTTTCCCAATTGAAGTGTATGGTGTCGACTTCGGATGGAATTAGAATAACAAAGGGTAGGGCATAGTTATTTATTACCCCTTTTCTGACGTAGAAGAGTTCCGCATCCAAACCTGAAAAACAAATACATGTTAATGAAAAAACTACCAGAATATTTTTACCATTTCACACGCCTAGATCAAATGAGTTCAGTATTTGATCAAATGAGAAAACAAATCACATGATTTTTCTTGACATCCCAGACATTTCAAAAATCTCTCTACTAGTTGTTTTTTTTACCGCTTTCTTAGTTGTTTGACCAACCCTCAGAGTTAATGAAAACTTGTACGAGTTTAGATCACGGGGACCTTACCTTTTATAGTGGGATCCGAAACCACTAGTGTGTTGACATTCATCATATTTGTCATCGGGAATCATTTTTAATAATATCGATCATCATATTCTTATAGTTCATTTTTATTTAGAATTTGTAGAATCAGTTCAAAACGATGAGAATGGCGTTAAAAATTGATTCAAAAATTTATAAATTCTAGGAGTGACTTCACATGATTTTTGAAATCAAAAGAAGAGGTACCAAACAATTTTGCCGTTGTACGCATTAGTTTTGCCACCCCTATGAAATTAGCAAGGCCACTTGCCAACAAAATCGATCACACCTTGCCAAAATTTGTCGAATCATTGTCGTGAATTAAAAAATATGACACGTGGGTGGCTGTAGTAACTTTTTACCAAATTATTTTTAGAATTTGTCAAAAATCCATTTAACATGCAATTAAATAGACAGTGCTCGTCTAAAGTCCGTTCCCCCCCTACTAATTTTTGGACCACCTGGTATATCGCAACGAAATTTGGAGGGGTTGAATAAGAGATAAAAACCTACCTTTTCATGACAAAAATCACAGCTTAAAGTTTTAAAATGGCGGCTGAGCGCCATCTCAACAGTTTTATCTAATACACTTTACTCCTATATTCAATTGTTTTCGAAATATTAACGTTTGAAAAGTGACATTTTGGTCATTTCAAACCCAACCAAAAACACGAATGTTGCTTTCAATCAAGTTTGCATTGGAAAAAATCGTTGTCGCGGTAACATCTTGTTTACTGTCAAACTGAACTGCTAACTGTCAAATAGTCCGTTGAGCGCCAAAATCCTTTTATGAAAAGTGTGATCATGGCTCGTTGTTTAGATGATAAATTTGAAGCAGTTTTGATATTTGGAGAAGCTGGAAGAAATTATCATCTAGCAGTCCGTATGTTAAATGTTAGATTTCCCGAGAATCCTATTTCGAGGTCATATTTGCGCAAACGTTTGAATAAGCTCCAAGCAACTGTTACGCTGAAAGATGCTCCAAGATCAGGAAGACCGCCTTTTTCAGAAGAAAAAAAGGTAGAAATTGTTGCTGAAATGGTAATAAATCCGACTCAGTCGACGACTGCAGTTGCTGAATCCTGTGGAGTGAGTTCAAAAAGTCTCCAAAGAGTCCTAAAAAAAAGAAAAGTTTTATCCCTATAAAATGAAAATCCTGCATGCTCTCACGGAGGATGATCCAGACCGGAGGGTTGAATTTTGAGAGTGGTTAACAAGAACAATTGAAAGAGAACGAGGCTTCCTAAAACGTGTATGTTTCGCAGACGAATGCACGTTTTTTCTTCATGAAAAAGTCATCAAACAGAATGTACGATACTGGAGCGATTAAACTTTTGATATTTGGAGAAGCTGGAAGAAGTTATAATCTAGCAGTTATGTTTAATGATAGATTTCCCGAGAATCCTATTTCAAAGTCATATTTGCGCAAACTTTTAAATAAGCTCCAAGCAACTGGTACGCTGAAAGATCAGGAAGATCAGGAAGACTGCCTCTTTCAGAAGAAAAAAAGGTAGAAATTGTTGCTTAAATATTAATCAATCCGACTCAGTCGACGTTTGTAGTTGCTGAATCCTGTGGAGTGAGTTGAAAAAGTCTCCAAAGAGTCCTAAAAAAGGAAAGTTTCATCCCTATAAAATGAAAATCCTGCATGCTCTCACGGAGGATGAGCCAGACCGGAAGGTTGAATTTTGTGAGTGGTTGACAAGAACAATTGAAAGAGAACGGAGCTTCCTAAAACGGGTATGTTTCGCAGACGAATGCACGTTTTTTCTTAATGGAAAAGTCAACAAACAGAATGTACGTTACTGGAGCGATACTAATCCGCATATTTTTGGAGAGGGACATACCCAGTTTCCTAAAAAGGTGAATGTTTGGGTGAGGATTTTAGGCAATCGCGTTGTGGGACCGATTTTCATCAGAGGCAATCTTACAGGAGTTCTTTACAGAAATCTTTAGAAACTGAAATTGAACCTCGAATAAGACAAATTGTATTAAACAATCAGGAAGAGTTTCAAAATCGTGAAATCATATTTCAGCAGGATGGGGCACCTCCCCATTTCGATCGCATGGCTAGAGAGTTCCTCGAGTTCCTTTCGCATGGGAAGTACAGAATGACCACCAAGATCTCCGGATCTTACACCTCTAGATTTTTTCCTTTGGGGGTATCTGAAGTCAAAAATCTACGCCACTGAATGCCAAACAATAGAAGAGTTGGAACGCAGAATAATAGATACATGTGAAGAAATAGATGAACAGACTTTCATCAACGTGAGAAACAACGTTTAGTTAGAAAAATGTTTTACCGGAAGTGACCAAAATCCATACTTCATTTTAAACCAGAATGTCACTTTTCAAACGTTAATATTTCGAAAACAATTGAATTTAGGAGAAAAGTATATTGGAGAAAACAGTTGAAAATTATGAGCAGATTTCGAAAATGGAATAATAAACGGGGTGTTCTATTTAAAAAAATTATTGAAGATGGCGCTCAGCCGCCATTTTGAAACTTTAAGCTGTGATTTTTCCATGAAGAAGTAGGTTTTTATCTCCTATTAAGCCCTCCAAATTTCGTTGCGATATACCAGGTGGTTCAAAAATTAGTAGGGGGGGGGGGGGGACGGACTTTAGACGAGCACTGTATTTTTTTGAAAATGTGCGTTGTTTATGATATATCCCGGTGTCCGTAAATATTTCGAGTTCATGGCAATATCGCATTGATATGAGTTTATCTGATTTATGCATTTCTCATAGATAAGCGAAATAATTTTGTCATAGCACATGATTAAATCTAAAATTATATTTTTTCAACAATCTTCAACATTTTTGCTTACAAGCGATAATTCACTTAACAATTGTTGAATGCCCAAAACATAATTTTGCAAATTTTTTATATTCTGAGGCATAAAAACACTTGTGAACATGAATAATTCGAGAATTTTTCTGTATGTCAGTTGAATCATCCATTCGACCCTTATAGCGAAAAACATTTGGCGCTTTTGTACCCGAATTGTTGTGTGAAGTTAATTATTTTTTCTCTGTTTTTTGTGTGCTCTATCTTCCCTTCATTAGGTCAGGTCCAATGGATTATTGTAATCTTATCTCCGTGTTTATTTTACAATAGCGGTTTCGTTAAAGAAGTTACTTGAATTTGAACTGCCTATATTTCTGAACAAATAATCAACATTCCCAAAGAGTACCGACTTTTATTTATTATGAGATTATCACTGCAAACACTAATTAAAAATGCTTTGGAAATTGTACCGACACCATGCCACATTGCAAACAATGTGTATTCAGATAATTATCCGGCATCTGATAGACTCAAAAAGTTATTTTTTAAAAGAAGCCATCATAAAACTCTGCTTAGATTGGATATACATTTCGACCTCATAATTAATTCTGCCGTTGTTTCTGTTCGGTTGTTCGAAATTAGCCCCGAATTGATAGATAGATATTTATTTCCATACTAATAAATTGAATTAGTGGAACGTCAAAAAATAGTACAATACAAAACAAACATGTATAAAAACACAATAATATAAAAAAGTAAAGCAAGAATAGTGTCTATCACTTAAGTTCAAGTTCTTTCATGCTCAGATCAAGATGCTCTTGTATCTTATAAAAGAAGTTTTTCAGTAAAAAACCTTTTATTTTATTTTTAAACTGATGAAAGTTTAGACACCTCACACTTGAAGGTATCTTGTTATACAGGTGCAGATTAGGAGAATTTTTTGTGACATCTGTTGTCTGAACTTAGGTGTTATAATTGAGCTGCCATTGCGAGTGGAGTAATGATAGATTTCAGATTGAACCATATATTTGTTTTTACTTCTATGAATTTCCGGTAAAGATGAATATATAAATAAAGTAGGAAGTGGCATGATTTGAAATTTAACAAAGAGGGCGACAATGTTCGCGAAAATGTACTCCCGCCATTACTCTAATTACCCTTTTTTGTAACATAAAAGCCTTATGGGAGTGGCACGACCAACCCATAGTAAAATACCATATGACAAATTACTATGGAATAAACCAAAATAACATGATTCAAGAACATGTAAGCTGACAATATTCTTCGAACGTCGGATCAAAAAGGTGATACTAGATAGTTTTTTTGCTAGTAACTCGATATGAGGTGCCCAGTTTAATTTATCGTCTAATTGCACGCCAAGTAATTTGTCGCTGTCTGAGTAATATTAGAATTAGAAGAAACACGAACAGATTGATTTTTTTCTATATTAATTTTGAGTTAATTGCATGTGAACCATGTTTGGGCTGAATAAATAATATGATTCGATAACGTACCTAACTTCTCTGAATTAGCACTTTGACAAATGAAAGTTGTATCATCGGCGAAAAGAGCACTCTATGTCGGAAAAGTATAGTGGTATAGATCGTTTATATATATATATATATATATATATATATATTAAAAAAAGGATGGGGCCCAAAACTGACCCTTGAGGAACATCGTGAATAATAACATTACAATTTGAGAGATCACCTCTCATTTTGACACTTTGGGATCTTTTACTTAGGTAAGATCAAAAAAAGTCGAGAGCCAAGCCTCTTACTCCATAGTAATGTAATTTTTGCAATAGAATTTTATGCGAAACACAGTCGAACGCCTTAGAAAGATCACACAACGTAAGTTGTGAGTGTTTACCTTCCTCCAAGCCCTCGACAATGTCCGACACAAGAGAGAATTGCGTTCTAGAAAGTTGTAAAGTTGTTTCTTAATTATTATTTCCAAAATTTTACCAATGATTGGTATAATAGATGTAGGTCGGAAATTGTTTATATCATCGGTGCTTCGCTTCTTCAATACTGGCAAGACAACAGAGTACTTCAAAACATTTGGGGATTTTCCTGCAGAGAAACAGTTATTGATTAAAGCAGCTAAAGGTTCGGCAAGAATATCTGCTACTGATTTGATAATTTTGCTGTTAAGTTCAATACCATCCTATTCTGCGAGATTGTTTGAAACAGTTTGGTGGATACACACAAACCGAAAGCCATGCACTGGCTTTGCACAGCGGTAATAAGACCAAGAATAACTTATGGCTCACTCTTATGGTGGCCAAAAACAAATCAAAGACAGGCAAAAACCAACCTTGGGAAAATCCAGAGGCTTGCCTGTCTCTGTATCACGGGTGCAATGAGTAGCACTCCAACAGCTGCAATGGAAATCATCCTAAACCTCGAACCCCTTGACTTACATGTCATTGGAGAGGCCAGGATGAGTGCATACAGACTGAAACAAACAAAAAACTGGAGAATCTGAACAACTGGACATACCAGAATCACTCATGTAATCAACATCGAAGAACTCGAAATGATTTCAGATTACATGCAACCCCTATACTCATTCGAAAAACCATTCGAAACACGAATTGATGGATCTGGATGGGCCCCGAGTATAGAATCACAATCAACTGCGGACATAGTCTGGTATACAGACGGTTCAAAGACAGTTGAAGGAACGGGAGCAGGAATACATGGGGTAAGGCCAAGAAGGGATTACATAATACCACTTGGTAAATGCTCCACGATATTCCAAGCTGAAACACATGCTATCATGGTATGCATTCAGAAGAATCTAGAAAGTGGTTATGGGAAAAAACACATCTAATTAAAAAAAAAAAAAAGGTCACAAAACAAAAGTCACCTTGATGTGGGTGCCAGGTCATAGAGGCATTGAAGGCAACGTCAAAGCGGACCAGCTAGCTAGACAAGCATCTGAAACGCTATTCACAGGGCCAGAACCTGCACACGGGATTAGCAAAAACCGATGCAGGACCCTGATCGACGAGTGGATAAAAAGAAGACACCAACAATATTGGGATCAAACTGTCGGGAAAATACACAGCAAAGTCATGGTAGGGCATCCAAACCGGACCCTGACGGCTGACCTTCTGAACCTGAACAGAACGAAGGCTCGTATAATAATAGGTCTGTTGACTGGACACTGCGGCCTAAGAAAACACCTAAACACCATGGGAGTACGCAGGGAAACCGTGGAGTGTAGGATGTGTGATGAAGAGGAGGAAACAGCCTCTCATATTATCTTCGACTGTGACGCCCTAAGTAGTAGGCGACACAGAACCTTTGGAGAGATCAGCCCGGAAACAGGCATGAATCCGAAGAACCTTATCAACAGGCTTCTTAACCTAATTAAAGGCACAAACCTGTTTGAATGAGGAACCACTGACGACAGAGTGATACAATAGACCCCAGCTGGTTGCAGTGTCAAGGGAAGCCAAGTGCCAACCCTGTCTCTGGCTCGTCAGCCTTCAACCAACCAACTCCGATACGAATACAGGACGAACCAACTTGATCCAGCACAAGATAGATACCGGTCAAACCCATCCAATTCAACAACCACCAATAATATTACCATTTGCCGAACAACAGGTGGTAAAGCTTTTCGAGTCCATGGACCCGCCCCGACGGTACTGGGTTAAAAAAAGGATGGATCTTCAAGATTCTGTGTGGATAATAGGGAACATAACATATTTTGTGAACCTTTCAAATATGTTAAGATTTCCTGTCTATTTTTCCTCCAGGATATTTAGTAAGTAGGATTTTCCTCCATCTTGTAACCCCTCTTTTTGACTATATTTTTTTCTCTTTTTTGTTTGTTTGTAACTGAAGATGAGTGCTTTGTACACTTGAAACATGTCTTACTGTCTTTTATGAATCCCACTGGGATAATACATTTGTGGAGACGACTTTGTGTGTTTTTCCCCCAAAAAAAAAACCTATATGGAAAGGAGTTTCTCATTAGGACTGACCATGCGGCCCTGAAGTCGCTACTGGAGAAAAAACAAGAAGGACAAATGGCTAGATGCATAGAAGAGCCAAGCCAGTACTATTTCAAAACCAAACATCGCCCAGGATGACGACATAGTAATGCCTTATCTAGAAGCCTGTGTCCAGAAGCATTTAAGCATTGTCAGCGTATTGAATGCCATGAAGGGCGCACGAGACTGTTAACTGAAGCCGAAGTAATGCCTTATCTAGAAGCCTGTGTCCAGAAGCATTTAAGCATTGTCAGCGTATTGAATGCCATGAAGGGCGCACGAGACTGTTAACTGAAGCCGAAGTAATGCCTTATCTAGAAGCCTGTGTCCAGAAGCATTTAAGCATTGTCAGCGTATTGAATGCCATGAAGGGCGCACGAGACTGTTAACTGAAGCCGAATGGACTTCAAAGTTTTGCAATTCGAGAAATATTTTCTGATGAGAAATTCAGAATTTCACCCAGGAATATGATTTTGATGGAAATCGTATTTCTATTGACAGTATGTTGATCTGAGGAAATTTTTGATTCTCTACTTCTCCAGTTTGTGTGAAAAATTATATTTGAAAATAGGGAATCTGATAAACACTGCAATTATAATTTAGTTCAACTTAATCTGATGAAGCAATTGCATAGAAAAACATGTTAAAACTACATGATGTTCGTTTAATCTTCTGATATAATAAAATCAACATGTGTTTGAAAAACTCAAAATGTTATCGAAGAGATAATTCCGACGAAATTGCATCCATTCCCGGCAACCCTCTCGACAAACCCTGTACTCTCAAGTGCGAAAATACAATGAACTCTCCGCAGAATACGT
Organism: Gonioctena quinquepunctata; assembly: GCA_018342105.1. Classification (NCBI taxonomy): domain Eukaryota; kingdom Metazoa; phylum Arthropoda; class Insecta; order Coleoptera; family Chrysomelidae; genus Gonioctena; species Gonioctena quinquepunctata. The sequence goes on along the minus strand of JAFIRS010000223.1, from coordinate 255,294 downwards.
CACTTCTGATAGATTTTGACTAACAAAGCAGTCGTCCCCTACTTATAATGGAGGGTCTAGGCGACCCTTCCCTTTCCTGTGAATGAAATTTTCGTCATCTAAATAAGGTATAGAGGGTGGGAAATGTGTATGGTGATTCGGGGAATTTACTAGGAAGGAACTTTGAATGAGATTCACTCTACACTTCAATATACTAAGAGAGAAGTTGACGTTTGAATACAGTATTGGTACCAGATAATTGCATTTGGATTCTCTGAATTCGAAATAAATTAAAAATTGAAACACGAGACCGAGTTGAAATCGCAGCTTTGTCTGAAATCATATGAAATATATTTATTTTGATTCACCAATTCAGACAACAGTATATCTGAAGGCTCATGATTATATATATATATATATATAGAGAGAGAGAGAGAGAGAAAGATAATTTTTTTACGAATCCAAGAGAGCCCACCATCCGCCAACAGCTGTTTCATGGTTTCCCAATCATCAGGACGGCTTGTGGTCTCTTTCAAATTCGTATCAGATATCTCATAGTGCTAATACCTACCGGCAAGTACAAAAATGTGAAAAGCATCAAATTATAGATAGTGACACCTATAATCTGTATGTCGAAACTTAGACCTGTTGTCGTGGTATTTTAATGACATCTGTTGGTGACCTATTGATGTGCACGAACTTTCGTGTCATTAAAATTCCACGACAACAGGTCTAAGCTTCAACATACAGATTATAGGTGTCACTATCTATAATTTGATGCTTTTCATATATACAGGGCTATTCAAATTCGTTTCTGTACATGGAGATCTCGTAAACGATGAGAGATAGAGTGTCGGTTGAATTGTGGCAAAGTTGCGTATTTTAGAGACTTATTCAATGATGTGAAAAAATCGAATTTAGCCCTTTTGGTTCTGGAGATATACAGGAAAAACAAAAAAATCCCAAATTATTTTTTTGCCTGTATCTTCTTTATTCGCAGACATATTGAAAATCTGTCCACATTTTGCTATTGGCACTTGATGTGGGCTATCAGAATATGTTCATGAATGAAAAGGGAAACATTCTCAATTGAATATTGATAGAAAGATTTTTCTGTGAATTGAAAAATCCACGATCAGTCGCAGATGATTCCACATCTGATTTTATGAACATCCTGTTTATATTTTCAACAAATCAATCATGTTCATGAATCTTTTATACAGGGTGTCATCTGACTTGGGCCACCCCCATCTTTGAATTTTTAAATACGGACCTGTATTTTTTGTTGTAGTTTTTGGATCGTCGACGTTCACTTCATACTAAGAAATTGAATTTAATTTTATATTTCGGGAAGTTTCGGTAATATTTTATTATAATTGGGTGAATTATTCCCTTTTGAATTACGACCCTGGAAATTGGTTGACTGAGTTAAATAAAAACACAATAGCAACTTTCACGTCTCCCCATGTACCATAGTGTTTTTAGAGAGTATTTTTTTCATTTTTAGGTACTAATTCATATTTCTTCACATTTTCAATGCTCTTTGAGCGTTTTCTACAATGAACTTCGAATAGCAAAACCTTTTATGATTATCTGAAACATATCTACAACAAAAATAGATTATACATATGTATTTTGTTAAGCTGAAAAAGAAATGATAGCAATAATTACATCCGAAACGAACACTATAATTTTAATGAAAATTGAAATGAAGTAATTTATATACACAAAAAAATTAATGGCGCAATAAATGTTCGAATTGGAGTCCTTCCATTTCGAGACATTTTTGAACTCGTTTTTTCATATTATTTATTGCCCTTAATACACTTCTTTGCTGCATTGTTGCGAAAGCATTCAAAATCCTCAATCTCAAGTCTTCCACATTTTCTTGCACCATAAGTGATTCTTGGAGATAGAAAGATCATAACACCACATTTTCGCTAGTTACTATACTTACCTATAAGTTGCTAATGTCTTCAGTTACCATGTTTGATACCGATGAAATCTCAGTAGACTATGAGAACAATTGTCGATGATATTTTGACATTTTTCATATTTGTTGTATATCTTTGAGTTTATTGGTGTAAAAATGATGTTTTCCGCTGAAGAAAAACGGGACATGGTGAAAATTTATTATGAAAACCATAGAAACAGTTATGCTACAGCCCAACGGTATATGGAAATTTATCCTGAAAGGCGTCAACCGTTTGAAACTTTGTTCCAGAAATTAGACAAAAACCTCAGCGAATTTGGATCATTCAATAAGCCTCGCAAAAGTTATGGTAACAGAACTCCAGCCGAAATAGAGGAAAGTATTGTTGAAAAAGTAAGTTTTTTTTTAATTTTAATAAACTCTCAGTAATATCACTGAATTTTAAATTAATGAAAATTCATCGAAATCATCGGTACAAATTGCAGATGAATTGAATTTGCCACAAGCGACAGTTTGGCGGACTCTCAGGAAGCATAATTTTAAATGTTACAAAATTAAAACGGTTCATAAATTACATCCAGGAGATCCCGAAAGAAGAAGAAATTTCTGCAACTGGTTGCGTAGACAAATCGTAAGAGATGGGAATTTTTTGAATAACATCATTTGGACCGATGAGAGTCGTTTCACAAATTGCGGTGTATTCAATAGGAATAATGAACATGTCTGGTCTCAGACCAATGAAAATAATTTCAGAGAAGTTCGTCCTCAAGTGCGATTTGGATTTAATGTATGGGCAGGAATTTTTATAATAAAATTCTTGGGCCATATATTATTTTCCAGCAGACATTGAATGGCGAACGTTATTTGCAATTCTTAAGGACCACCTTCACTGAATACCTCGAAGATATTCCAATAGGTAGGTTGAATGGAATCTGGTTTCAACATGATGGAGCTCGTCCTCATTGTACAAGAGAGGTTAATCAGTTTCTGAATACCACATTCAACAACAGATGGATAGCAAATAATGGGCCAATAAGATGGCCTGCAAGATAACCAGATCTTACTATTTTGGACTATTTTCTATGGGGGACATTGAAAAATAGGATTTACGCTGGCGGAGAGATAGAAAATATGGAAGACTTGAGATTGAGGATTTTGAATGCTTTCGCAACAATGCAGCAAAGAAGTGTATTAAGGGCAATAAAAAATATGAAAAAACGAGTTAAAAAATGTCTCGAAATGGAAGGACTCCAATTCGAACATTAATTAATTTTTTTGTGTATATGAATTACTTCATTTCAATTTTCATTAAAATTATAGGGTTCGTTTCGGATGTAATTATTGCTATCATTTCTTTTTCATACATATGTATAATCTATTTTTGTTGTAGATATGTTTCAGATAATCATAAAAGGTTTTGCTATTCGAAGTTCATTGTAGAAAACGCTCAAAGAGCATTGAAAATGTGAAGAAATATGAATTGGTACCTGAAAATGAAAAAAAAACTCTCTAAAAACACTATGGTACATGGGGAGACGTGAAAGTTGCTATTGTGTTTGCATTTAACTCAGTCAACCAATTTCCAGGGCCGTAATTTAAAAGGGAATAATTCACCCAATTATAATAAAATATTACCGAAACTTCCCGAAATATAAAATTTAATTTAATTTATCAGTATGAAGTGAACGTCGACGATCCAAAAACTACAACAAAAAATACAGGTCCGTATTTAAAAATTCAAAGATGGGGGTGGCCCAAGTCAGATGACACCCTGTATAAAAGATTCATGAACATATTCTGATAGCCCACATCAAGTGTCAATAGCAAAATGTGGACAGATTTTCAGTATGTCTGCGAATAAAGGCAGGCAAAAAAATGATTTGGGTTTTTTTGGTTTTCCCTGTATATCTCCAGAACCAAAAATTTTTTCACATCATTGAATAGGTCTCTAAAATACGCAACTTCAACCGACACTCTATCTCGTATTGTTTACGAGATCTCCATGTACAGAAACGAATTTGAATAGCCCTGTATATATATTTTTATATATATTTTTTTTCCTTCAATTTCTCGTAATGAAGGTCTGATTCAGTCAATTCATATAATTTCTTTTAACGACGTTTCGACATGGTATTTTTCATCACCAGGTTAAAAAACAAATACCATGTCGAAACGTCGTTAAAAGAAATTATATGAATTGACTGAATCAGACTTTTATTCCGAGAAATTGAAGAAAATATATATGTGGTCAAGAAACTAAAGAAAAATTATATATATATATATATATATATATATATATATATATATATATATATATATATTTATAATAAACGTTTGTATTTAGAAAGTGTTTCACTAAGCTGGCGTTGCTTATTGCAAATATAAACATGACGCTAGCTCCCGATGAACAATCGAAAACAGGTATATCCACAGCGACCCGAGCCGTACAAGATGCACACTATTTACATATTTTCAACGAGAAATGGGCCATTTGGTACCTGTTCCATACGGGTATTTCTGCTCTTGTAAATATTTAGACTTGCCTTGATGGGGACGATAACTAAATGAAATGGAATTCTTCGTGGTGAAATTGAAGAGAATTTGTTCAGGATTAGATATAAATGTTAAAAATTAAACATTCCAAATTGATCATTCTTTGGGAAATATTTGAAAAACGCATTTTATGTATACAGGATTTTTTCATATTGATATAAAAGAAAATTCAAATGAAATATTTGGCTATGGAAATGTTCTCTACGGTTTTTAGACTTTTTTTTTGATGATCTTGGAATTATGAAAATATATTTTCGTTAATGAAAATCTATCAGTAATTAAATTTGATAACAAATAATTCATACATATCTGGGGGTTTTGGAGAACGCGGTTCAAGGTTGTTTGCCAGAAATTGCTTGATTTAAATCAATGCAGATAAATCAAGGGTGATACCAAATAAGTGCGAAAGTTTTTAGGGGGTGATTCCTTGTCGAAAATTAAGGGGAGGTCTTTCATGTAAACAAGAGCTCTTAGCCCTTTCCTTAAAAAGTTACACGGTTCCAAAAATGAGGAAAAAAAATATATTTTTTTCTTGAAATTGCTGAAGAGTTGAATAAATGGCATTGTGTGGGCATGTTCTACCAATAAAAAGGCTACCATGAATATTTTTTCAATTTTGTTAATCTTTTAAAGGGGTGAAACCCCTATTCCATTTTTTACCAGAATTTTTTAACGAAACAAAATTTCTCAATTTAAATATGTGTTGAAATGAACGATTCATTGCAAAACTTTTTTAACTCCTGTGTTGTGTCCGTAAAAGCAATAGTTTCCTGATAAAAAAATAAAATACAACATTTCGAGCAGTTTTTATAACTCCGTTCCGTTTGATCTTGTTGCCTTTTTTTGGTGTAATACACAAAATTTAGTTTTGTTTGTATTTTTAATGCATATTAAAACAAAACATGGTCACAAGTCACACGTTGTGCAAACAAAACGTGACAGCCACCTACTAGATTTTTTCGATTCCATTTACAGAAAATCCGTTCATGCACAATGTTGTATTTTATTTTTTTATTAGGAAACTATTGCATTTACCGACACAACATAAAGTTTTGCAATGAATTGTTTTTTTCAACACATATTTTTAAATTGAGAAATTTTGTTTCGTTAAAAAGTTTTGATAAAAAATGGAATAGGGGTTGCATGTTTCACCCCTTTAAAAGAACACAACTAAATTTAAAAAAATCATAGGTAGCTTTTTATTGGTAGAACATGCCCACAAAATGCCATCCTTCAACTCTTCAGCAATTTCAAGAAGAAAATATTTTTTACATGAAAGGCCCCCTTTAATTTTCGACAAGGAATCACCCCCTGAAAACTTTCGCACTTATTTGGTAACACCCTGTATATAGAAGAAAATTCATATAATATTTTTGACTGTGACTGAAAAAGTACTACCTATATTTTTATGATTTAGAATTATGAAAATATGTTTCTGTTCCCTTCGAAATCTATATTTGGGCCCAAGCCCCAAGCTTTTTATATGATGAAGATACAATATGGCGCTCAAACGTGACGGAAACGTTTGTCGCAAATTAAGTTTTGTAACACATTACTTTACACAATTTGAGTCACCCAATCAACTTGAAATGCATTCAAGGTTCTCGGGACAATACATTTTGGCGACGACTAAAATTTTGAGATGACAGACGGGTTTTGTGATTTATTCTAAATTTGTAATCAAGGGATCTTACATTATAAAAAAAATCTGAATCGACCGATCGAACCGAAATCATTTTAGTTCCTGTTGAAAGGCTGAGAAATCGCCAATATGACAAAAAATCTGAAATTGTTTTTTTTCTGATAGTTTTTTCGAATTTCCGGAACCATTTATCTCTATATAGGTATAGGGTTGGACTTTGAATGAGAAATGGAAAAAACAATTTTGCCCACAAAAATTGCAATGCAATTTGGAGGAATGCAAAAATCGTCCTATCGACTAAAACAAAAAATCAAAATGTCCTAACCGACTAGCAGATATTGAATATGTATATTTTGCATAGTTATTTCGAACGGCCGAGACATGAGAGGGAGAAAAGTAACGAAACCGTAGAATTTTCAGTAATTCTGATGGTTTGACGAAAACTATTTGTATGGAACGCAAGCAGAATTCCTTGAGATGATCTTGAGTAAAATGGTCCATAGTTAAATGACGACAATCTGACAAAAAATCCGGAATTGCTTTTTTTGAAGTTGTTCCGATTTTCCGGCACGATTTGTCTCTATCTCGAAAACGAAAAGAGATAGAGTAATTCTGCGAACGCCAATCGATTCAAAATGGTCGATTTGGTGTAGAGTTGAAGTTTGAAGAAAAAATGGAGAAGATAATTTTTGCCCGGAAAAATTGCATAAGGCCTTGACCCTTAAAATTTGGAGGAAAGCGAAAATCGTCCGATCTACTCAAATACAAAATCAAAATGTAGGTTTCGACCAGCAGATATTGAATATGTATATTTTGCATAGTTATTTCGAACGGCCGAGACATGAGAGGGAGAAAAGTAACGAAACCGTAGAATTTTCGGTAATTCTGATGGTTTGACGAAAAATATTTGTTTGGAAATCAAGCAGAATTCCTTGAGATGGTCTCAAGTTAAATGGTCGATGGTTAAATTACAATCTGACAAAAAATCCGGAATTGCTTTTTTTTACAGTTGTTCCGATTTTCCGGCACGATTTGTCTCTATCTCGAAAACGAAAAGAGATAGAGTAATTCTGCGAACGCCAATCGATTCGAAATGGTCGATTTGGTGTAGAGTTGAAGTTTGAAGAAAAAATGGAAAATATAATTTTTGCCCGGAAAAATTGCATAAGGCCTTGTAAAATGTAGAGGAAAGCAAAAATCGTCCTATCGACTAAAACAAAAATTCAAAATGTCCGAATCGACTAGCAGATTGAATATGTACATTTTATATAGTTATCTCGAACGGCCGAGACATGAGAGCGAGAAAAGTAACGAAACCGTAGAATTATTTATCGATAGTAAAAATTACTGAATCGAAAGATTGAACCAACAACGTAGTCGCTCGTGTTGAAAGGTTGAAAAAAACGACAATCTGACAAAAAATCCGGAATTGCTTTTTTTCTTACAGTTTTTCCGATCTTCCGAAACGATTTATCTCTATCAGAACGAACAGAGGTAAGTAATTCTGCGAATGTCAATCCATTAACAATGGTTGATTTAGTATAGAGTGGGAATTTGAAGATGAAATGGAAAAAATAATATTTGTCCGGAAAAATTGCATAAGGCCTTGGACCCTTAAAATTCGGAGGAAAGCAAAAATCCTCCTATCGACTCAAACAAAAAATCAAAATGTCCGCCCCGACTAGAAGTTCCTGAATATATATATTTTATATAGTTATCTCGAACGGCCGGCATAGCGAGAAAAGTAACGAAACCGTAGTAGGATTTTCGGTAATTCTGATGGTTTGACGAAAAATATTTTGTTCGAAAAGCAAGTGGAATTCCCCAAGATGGTCAATGGTAAAATGACGTGCTGAATCCAAAAAAAAAAATTGCTGAGCATGACAAGTTGCTCGAAATCCCCAAATATAGCCATTTGCTCGGATCGAAAAATGTTATATGTTAAACCTACAAGTTGCAAATTATTCGTTCAGAATGACGCATTGCTATTTACCCTTGAGGTAGTTTGACAAACATTCTAAGTAATTATCTGAGATTCCTATGGATTTCAAAATGCGTATAAAAACAGTGTGATTGAGGTGTACCAGATGGAATGCAGTTAGCAATCTACTCTCCTGCTACTACGACATCCTGTAATCCAGTTGGAAAACATGTTGAGAAAGTTTTTCATTTACATTTTCAACTTGCAGAAGCTGCCTAAATGGCAATTATTTCCAAAATTTGAACTTCAAGCAATCTGAGAAATATGTCTGTGCTGTATGATTGGTAAAGTAACGTAAAGAAAAAAATATTGAACCAGGGTTGCAAGTCTTTTAAATCTGAATAAGTTTCAATTAAATTGATGTATTATTCATTTTTGTATTTGAACTTTATCAAGAAGTATATGCGAGTCAATCAATGGAATGAAATATTGAAAGTATGTATGTGATGATGTTGAAAAGAAATGTACTCAACAGTATGCTAAACAGTCACGAATTGGTCTACAACCATCAACTGAAGATTGCCCATACATCTTGAAGCCTATAGCTATGGAACTTCATGAATTACAGAGATACATGCCGAAGTAGAAGTTCGAAAGGAATCAGAAAGAATATTCCACGAAGAATTGAAAAAGAAACGTTCTAAACATGCCCTTGAGCCATATTTTTTGTGTTGCTTATATTTTGGATATAACTAAAGCCACCTTTGAGTTACTAACACCGAAAAAGTTAAAAATAGTTGACTAGCACTGAATATTGTACAATAAATTAATTATAAAACTTTAACCAAAAATAGAATCTTTTTCAGCAGATATGTTGGTGCCTCACAGTTGTGACTTTTACAACAAACATCCCTCCCTATACTGAAGTTATTTTTATGTGGTGTTTTTTCATCATCGGAGATAACTCAATTTGGATAGGTGCTTGTAAAATCGTGATTTAAATCGGTCAAAATCTGATGAAGACTAATAGAAGTAACACCTTATAGAAATATATAGTAATATTTTTTTAACTATATATTTCACTTTGTAAAGCTATAAATAAAGGAAAAATCATCATGAGCTGAATCTACTGACAATTATTTCGCATACAATTATATACAAATTAATTTCTGGATAAGAAAAATACCCTAATGGGAGGAGACGGTTGAAATGTATGTTCATATTTTAGCGTATTACCCTAATAATACGTTTGCAAGGTTTTATGATTCATTATTTTATCATTATCCTTCTCTTTTTAGTTCACTTGCTTTCCAGCTATATTTTGCCCTTTTTCGAATATCGTGAGCAATGCTGTAACGGGAAAAATGCTAGAGTGATATTATAATGAAATGAGTTTTCTGGAAGAACATAGGAGAAAAATCGTCATGCCAGCTTTCATAATTGAAAAATAGAGCCACTTTTCGAATTTGAGAAAACTCGCCTAGTTGTTTTGAATTTATTCACTTTGAAATTATTTTATTTGCAGAAATATGTCATACATTAGTTGTTTCATTTTATATATTTCAATATTCATGCTAAGTATGAAGGTGAAGAATTAGACTATAGTCCATCGGATGTTTGAGTTTCTATTCCTTTTCACTTTTTCCCAGTTCGTATATCCAATTTATGTGTTCAACATGGAATGACATGTGAAAAACAAATCGTGAATCGTGTAGGAAATATATTATCATTGACAAAGTGTTTATGTGGCTGAACTTGATTCAAAGTTTAATAAAAGCCAACCGATTTATATGGTATTGTGTACTGTTTTTCAAAGAACTCTTGTGGAACTGAGGTGTCCTGTACCTTTGAATTTATCCCAAAAAAAAAACGATATTTTCGAAATTGGTCCTCATATCAACTTGAAACACTTGTTATATTTGTTGCTTTTTTTTCGGTGTTTTAAACTATCGACAGTATAATGCAACATATTAGGATGGCAAATAGTCATCCACTGATCAGCTGGATGCACGATCTGTTTTTCAGGTGAAATTAAATTTTAGTCATATCGTTTTCTCTTGTTTTCATCAATTCAACTTGCGTTGGATCTTGGTTTTGATTGGCATATTGAATTTTTGTTAGTCAACTGAAGTGTAAATTGACACTTGCATATGAGGGTTGTGTGAGGTTAATCACTTTACCCTATATAGTACTAGGTCGATGGTACACATGCGCAACACAATTGTGATTCTATTTATAAACATTCGAAAAAATAAAAACACTTACCCAAAAGTTTATGAACTTCAGGAATACTCAAAAACAAATTCAAGTAACCACATACAGTGGTGAGGTGGATGTAAATCAGTAGAATAATATGACCCCATGTGAACTTCATTTCGATTGAGGATTTGGACTTTCACATGATTTGAAATGCGTTTTAATTTTGGGGTTGTTCACACCACACTACACTGTACTACATCTTGTTTCTTTTGTTATTTATCTCAGCCTGTGTCCCCTTCTCGGGTTTGTATGTTTTAACAGCAACGCCCGCATCTCACCATGTGCCACACTGCTTTACGGTGTTGCCGCACTTACAAACATTTATTCTCGTTGATGAGGAGATTAAACTTTGTTGGCAAACATATTGAAAATCTTATGAAAAATTCAGTAGGAATTTGATGATTCATCGGTTTATTTATATAGTGTCTTCCATGTAGTTGGCTACATGTGGAGAAAATTAAAAAACAGTTCCTGTTCAGTTAATGTGAAACCTCATCCTGAGAAGGCTTCTTCTATCAATAATATTTTCAGGTAGTTTGTCGAATTCATTGATCTTCATGGCAAACACATCTGCACCTCTGTTAATTTTCAAATTGTTTGTCTGTTGCTGTCTGAGAGTTCTTATACAACTCTCCAGGATGCCCTTCTCTTGTTGTCAGATGTAGTGATTTGTCTCTGATATATTTTTTGGGTCATTAACTAATTCGAAGTGACATTTTTTTGCATAACTACATGCACGAATAATTTCGAGAAAGTTACGCTGGAGAATCCATACATTGCTCACTACTTGATATTCTTTTTTTTTGTGACTCAAGATTTATCTTTCTACAAGTTTTATTTAGTTTTACTTGTTAGTTCGTTCGTTTGTTAGTTTGGGTCAAATCTTGCAAGTGAATTTTGACCGACATCTAGTCGTCCGATTAATTTGAAATTTGACGGGTGTTCATAACTGGTGACAATGCATTATGGAATTTTTGTTAGAGAAAAAACAAAATGGCGGCTCCTAGATGGCGGACGAGATTTGTAATTATGGTCCGATTTGATTCAAAATTGGTATGTGTGGGTTTTCGGGGTCGGAGATTATGAAATGTTTCTCAAAATTCATAAATTCAAGATAGCGGACCCAAGATGGTGGACGAGTTTTGTGATTATGGTCCAATTCGATTCAAAATTGGTATGCGGTGGTTTTCGGGGTCGCAGATTATGAATTTTTTGTCGAAATTCATAAATTAAAGATGGCTTCCCCAGGATGGAGGACGAGTTTTGTGATTATAGTCCTATTCGATTCGCGGTAGGAGATTTGAATTTTTTGTCAAAATCTATAAATTCAAAATGGCTACTTCAGGATGGCGAACGACCCAGCAAACACACTTGTTACATTTACGTAAATGTGACATAAAATCAAGGGAATATATTTATGTAAAATAGTTATGTAAATATTCCATCATATTTCTAAGATACTTAAAACCACATATTTACGTGATAAGTTTATGTAAGTATGTTGTAGCTAATACGTAAAAACTTACGGTCAATATAGTATCTTCTGTTGTACTTAACTGCTACGTCAAGTTGTTACTTCAATATTAGATTGGCAATACTGCGGAAGGTTCAATGTCTGATTTATGTTGGTAACATCCAGATTCTTTGACAAATGACAATTTCTCAGTGTTGAGTGTTTTAGCATTAGGCAAGGTAATAGCAGTTTTTAGTAAGACATTTTGTTTATTTGGCGTCTGTTAATTGTGTTATTTCGAAAATTGCATGATATATATATTATCACCACACTGTGAAACTAAGTAGGTAAATCTTTGATTAAGACAAAATGCCCAACCCCAACCTTTCTAAGAGACAGCAGAGAAGAATTTGATCAAATAATGAAAGTTCCCCAAAAGGAGGTAGTAGCGCTGAAGAACTTCAGTTAGAAAATGACGATGTGAAAACTTCTTTGGTAAGTTATATTAAAATTCTAATTCGCTGCACTTACATTTTTTCTTTCATTCAATTCATTAGGTAGCACACACTTCGAAAAATAGAAAGAAATTTCAATTCACAGTCAACTTTGGAAAATAAATCTTTCTAACTTTCAATAAATTTTTTTATTTGTGGAATCAGACTTATCATTCCACTATGACGAAACTCAGGGAGATTGAAAAATGTTATCAGAGAAATTTATACATTCTTTCAAGGAACCATTTTCCCAAATTCTGTGGGCACCTTATGAAATGAACCCATATTTGGCTTTTATTTCATTTATCTGAATATACTTACATTTTAGGCCCATCTCTTCAAATCTTTGGGTGGTAGAGATGCAAAGAATCATCTGTATAGATGCCTTGGCCAATTATTTACCAATGAGTTGGCTATGCAATGTTCCTGGTTCGGACAAAGGGGGAATTACAAAGCCAAAGACTTGTATTCCATAAAAATATTAACAGGTAATATATTTTAAACTTTGGTTACCAAAAATCATTATTATTAATATTTTCAGAGAGTATTAATAATAGCAATCATCCTGATGTATCATATTCGTACATAGATAAACATGCAGGGGAATGGTTCCGATTAAGCCGCCAAAGGCTCAATAGAGAAATCAAGAAAAAAAAAATGCAGAAAGTTGATGAAAAATGATCATTGACAGAAGAAAAGAAGCAATTATTTTGTTTTATTTTTAATGCCAAAATAAATTGTGATTTTAACAATACGAGGAATTAAATAATTTTTTTATGCTGAACTTTTATTTTCTACATTGTGATCTGGCAGTATGAAATTATCAATATAGAATTACATGCAGTCATGCTTCCTGTATTTACTTTTTTCACAAAAAGTTATTGAAATTTACTGTCAAAACTAAACATACAATTTTCAAATGATACTATCTCATATTATCATGTTTATGTACCATATATCACAAGTAGGTAAGTAGTCTTTGTGGTGGTTATCTACGTTGGAGACTGGATGGACGCTGTGTTGTCACACAATCAAAAATTGTACAAATAACCCCTTCACCACACCAACTCACTTCACACCTACATGCACATTTAGATAACTTATCATCAGTAGATAATCTACACTGTAGATTATAGTTATCAAGATGTGCATATAAGTAGGTCTAAAGTGAGTAGTGTGGTGAAGCGGTTTATACAATTTTGATATGAATCATCTACATAGCAATGATGTAAAAGTTACATAACATATAGTGTATGTTATGTAATATTTATGTCTGTTTGTTACATTTGTTATGTAATATTTATATAATCAAATAATATGAAATATATGTGAAGTAATTACATCATAGTTATGTAAAAGTTACATAACATCTAATGTATATTATGTCACATTGTGACATAATATTTACGTAATAAAATTATATAAAATATATGTAAAGTAGTTACATTAGTGTTATGTAAGAATGAGGTTGTATTTGTGGCGGACATTTCGCCATAACAGTGACATAAATTCTACATAACATAGTTACGTAACAAGTAATATTACTTATGTAACATACATGTCAATTTTACATAAATGTGTTTGCTGGGGAGTTTTGTGATTCTATTCAAAATTGGTGTGTGGGAGTTTTTGGGGTTGGTGATCATGATTTCTTTCAGCTCAAAACTTACAGGGAAGAGACCTTCTAATAACGATGCTCTATTAGAAATGAACAGATTAAGGCGAACTAATAAAAAGCAAATAATAAAATAACCAATAAAGAACCTTTTTAAAGACAAGCTTTCATTTAAGCCGGGTACTAAAACGTTTTAGTCATCACTGACAATGATTTAATTATTTTTTGTTGAATTATTTGGTTTCAAAAAGCTTGTCGCGCGAATAGTAATAAAATTAATACTTCGACAAGTTCCTACTTTGAAAACAAATAAATCAACAAAAAATAATTAAATCATTGTCAGCGATGACTTAAACTTATTTTATACGTTTTAGTACACGGCTTAAATAAAAGCTTGTCTTTAAAGGTTTTTTATTAGTTATTTTCTATTATTATATCATTTCTTCTTGGGGGGATGTTCACAAAAATTCCATAAAGACTGCTCAAATTATTTGAACGCATTGTGACGTTTTTTGTACGACACAATTGCAGTAGTCGTTTCACTAGGCTCGATGTTAAATTCTTAAAATATAGACCAATGTCAGAAATATCTTCATCTAGTACACAGTACGTACCTCCATAACAAAAAATAACGTAAATTTGATCAATAGTTTTGGAATCAGATATCAGGTCACGCAACTTCTTAAAATTATCACAGAGTTAGGAATAGTAGTTGAAATGCATATTGCCACCTAACAAAATATGTATGCGGGGTAAACACATTTCACAAAGCATTTCATGTAGAAATAAATGCCATTTTTACTGGAGCTACACAATTCCTTATAGAAACTTCTAAATTTTCTACATTACAAGCCTGTTTGCTTTTCCACATAAAAATTGTTGCTTTTCAAGTATCCACATATTGCTTTCCATCTAACCACATAAGAATAAATGGCGTTAGGTCTGGAGACTCAGCAGGCTAAGGGTTATTTGAATATCGATCTATAATTTTATTTTTTTAATTTCAAACTATGATGCACTATCATATAAATGGGAAAAAAATCAGTTGAACATGTGAAACTATAATGGTGATTTTCAGGAAGATTACGTTTTTTTAGAAGAAATCAGGAAGGATCTAATCTTATTTTTTTTTAATGTGACTTTAAATGTCGATGCTTTCGAATTCCTATGGAATTCTTAGCATTATTGTGGAAACCCAATATGGAATATGTATTTCGGTTTCGAAAATATATTGAACATATTGAAAATGTGCCTTCTCCAATTGTTATATTATACATTTAAAAAAAAAACAGCTTCCTCTAAGGAATGTTTCAACTTTATAAGTTATTTTGAATAGCTGAAAAGAGTACATATAGTGCATTCTTGATTTCACTAAGTTTAATTCTGAAGATGATTTCGATAAACCTGTCATTGTGTGAGTGATCTAAAAATCTGGTAACTTTTCGCAAACTTCCCGGCGCCTCTTGAATCATGGCAACAGCGCATGAAACGCAATGGCGAGAATACACGAGAGGTAAAGCCCACAAACCGATAAAGACCGACTTATAACAAGCCGTTGTATACGGGTTATTTTCTAACATCCGCTACCGTAAAGCGCAAACAAAAGAACTCGATGAAAAATTGTAGAATAATTTGAATTCATATGAAAAGTTGGGTATTGTTGTCTGGGGATGTGAGACTAAAAGCAATGCAGGTGTGTTCAAGCATTGGGAGTTATTAATGAACATAAAAAATGAGTACGCAAGTGTAGGTATGTCATGTGTAAATTGTTTCCCAATAATTCATTTGGGAGTTGAACGATGATATAAGGACCATAAAATCCAGTAAAGAAGCACTTATAAACTGGTTCATACTCTCAAGAACCAGGTATAACATGTATATCTTTTTCACATGTACAATGTTGATTTATATATATACCCAAAAATATGTATTTATTTGTGTATAACGGGAAAAAAACAAAAGGAACAAAATTGTATCAATCTCTGAAAGAACTAGGGTTAAACAACAAAATGATCAATATGATCCAGTTGACATTGAAGAAGATCGAAAACTATGTAAGAATATGTTGGGTCGTAACCAAGAATTATGAATAGACTAGGAGGAATCGGCGCATGAGTACCGAAAACTATTCCACCTCAATTTTTTTATGCGATCCTCTTCAAATTGCCCTACTGATGATATAAATGCATGTTGCCATGGGGCAACCCCATGCCATATTGTTTAAACCGAAATTGTTTAAACAATTGCAAGGAATTGTTATTTTTCAACCGGACAAATTTTTTTTATATTCTTTATTGAAATACAAATAAAAAGGTCCTATGACTTTTCACGATAAATTAATATTTTTAGAGATATGAATTTTTAAAGGTTCGAAAAATCTCAAATTTGGGTATTTTTGACCCATGAAATATATATAATATATATATAAAAAAAAATATAAATAATATTTTTTTTAATTCTTTATACAATAGTTAATAATATTCTTAATAGATATTTAAAAAAAATTCATTGTTTATACCTGTTTTTTTATTGTTAATTTCACGCGCTCACAAGTATGCGTTGTACCCGGTTTGTGAAATTTTACCTGCTTTACACGCATTTACGGGTTGTGATACGACTAGTAAAATTGGCACAAAAAAAAATCTTTAGAAATGATAAAATTAAAAGAAAATCGTGATGCTTTAGTCCCTCTTGGCAATGGCTTGGATTTAAGTACTAAGGAGTTGAAAGGCTTAGAAAGATTGTATTTAAATATTTTGGGTAAAAAAGGTAACACGGCGGATGAAGCTAGACAATGTATTTTTTCTCGTTGCTTTGGCACTAATATTAATTTATCGAAAATTCCGTGCACATCAGATGCCTTGCATTTGCATGCACTTAGAGCTTCTGCTCAAACATACATTTGGAAAAATGCATTGAATCCCCAATATGAAACATTAGATTTTACGAATTTCGGATACAAACTAGAGAATGGTACTTTGCTACCTTTATAAACAAAAGCCCATTTCCAACTGATCTTAAAAAATTGTGTAATTGTAAGAAATCCTGTGCAACCAAAGCTTGTTACTGTAAAAAAAATAATATTAGTTGCATACTTCTATGTGGTTGTGATCCAGAAGACTGTAAAAATATAATATATAAAAATGATATTGATAATAAATACTTATTTCTGTTTTAATAAAAAAAAAGTAATCTAAACTGATAAAAAAGTAATTTTAATTACATGTTCCGATTTATGCTTAAATAACTTTTGTAAAATTGATTCCAGAAAAAAAATTTGTGAAAAACAAATTGTAGACAACTTCATTATTAATAACATTGCTCTCTTTAACAATCTTGATAAAGTTAATAGTTTTCAAGATAAATGATAAATAATAATTCAGGACACAGAGAGGCCGATGCAGCGCATGAGTCAGAGAGAGACGGCGATACTTAAAGGTAAGCGACTTGTGAGCGCGCGAAATTAACAATAAAAAACAGGTATAAACAATGATTTTTTTTTAAATATCTATTAAGAATATTATTAACTATTGTATAAAGAATTAAAAAAAAATATTATTTATATATATTTTTTTTTAAATATATTTTTCATGGGTCAAAAGAACCCAAATTTGAGATTTTTCGAACCTTTAAATATTCATATCTCTAAAAATATCAACTTTATCGTGAAAAGTCATAGGAACTTTTTAATTTGTATTTACATAAAGAATATAAAAAAAAATTGTCCGGTTGAAAAATAACAATTCCTTGCAATTGTTTAAACAATTTCGGTTTAAACAATATGGCACGGGGTTGTCCCATGGCAACATGCCTTTATATCATCAGTAGGGCAATTTGAAGAGGATCGCATAAAAAAATTGAGGTGGAATAGTTTTCGGTACTCATGCGCCGATTCCTCCTAGTCTAGAAGTGAGGGAGGTCTAATACAGGAGATCCGTTGTCTTCAATTCTGTTTAATTGTTCCTTAGAAAGTGCGATAAGAAAAGCAAGTATAAATAGAACCGGGTTAATATATCATAAGGGTCATCATTGTCTAGCTTTTGTAGATATCTTAGTATTAATAAAAATTATAAAGACAAGCTTTTATTCATACAAATGCACTAAAAATAATGTCTTTCATTGTTTGATCTAGGTTATTCTGTGAGTAACAGATTCAAAAGCTTGACGCGCAAGATTACCTATTTTGTTTTTTTTTTATAATTTTTATTTTCAACTTCTGTTTTTTAATTAACAACCAATAAAAAATTGTTTTTTTTTTCGTTCATTTATTTTTTAGTATTTATGATGTTAAATAACTAGTTTAGTAATTTATATCTGATATTTTTTAAAATCATAATCTCCGACCCCGAAAACCCCAAGATACCAAGTTTGAATAGAATCGGACCATAATCACAAAAATATTGGAGCCGCCATTTTGTTTTTTTTCCTAACAAAAATTATATTGCATTGTCACCGGAATTATGTACACCTGCCAAATTTCAAATCAATCGGACGATTAGAAGTGGGTCAAATTTAGCTTGCAATATTTGATTTCCGACAGACACCGCGACATTTTTTTTTATGTTCTGGTTTCCACGAAAAGGGATATCCTGTAATGTTCAGAGAACATCGTGGGAACCTAGGGAAAGAAGGTAGGAGTTGGTGTTCTTCTTAAATTTCTGAAGGTTGTATGCCTCGGGGAACACCTCCCTAGGCAATGAAACTAAAACAAGAAGGATACGAGAACTACATGAAATATTTAAAGATTAGAACCAACAGCACTGGAAATGGGACTAGAAAACAAAGTATATGTGGTTTGGTCAGAGAGTGAGTTAAAAGGTAGAAGAATGGAAATTGGAACTAAAGGGAGGACATGCAGATTTGAAGAAGTATAATTATTCTCCCACTTAGGAAGATTCAATCGGCAGGAAGTCCGACATATAAAAGAAAATACAACATCGATCATCTAACAAATAATAGATTTTCCTTTTCAGTGCTTTGAATGAAAGCTTGTATTCAAAAAGTAGTTTGTTCTTCTTTACTATTACAAAATTTTAAAAGTGTAATTGTCTGTTTGTTTGTTAAAATTACTGGACCGATTTTGATGAAATCATACTCTACCTAATGATCCTAACACCCTGTAAAGTGATTATCAATTCAACAAAAAAAGTTTCAGCTCATCCTTGAAACATCAAGATGACAACCAATAATTTCATTTCACTTTGATTCAATATTTTATTTCATTTCTTCATCATCAGACTCACAGTTTAAATAATTGAATAAATAAATAAATAGTCAGCGTATCAGCTAGTTAATTGTTAGTGGTTTTGAGGGCAGTTCTTCTGATCCGTTCGTATGAAGTATGCTCTCGATATCCCATGTTTGTCAACAGTTTTGTAAGCTTTTTCCATCGTTTTGAGTGAAGGCACCTTTTTTCTCGTCAGTATCCAAGCATTACCTGAAACATTAAGAATTTCGAGTCCATCTGACTTATTGGAAATAAATTGTACTCAAAATAAAAGGTAAAGTATTGTTTAAGTAATCATGATCAATTTTGATCAAAGTTTCAACTATATATGACTATACCAAGAGTGTTGTCTGTTGTGACATGTTATTTTATAAATTGCTGCAAGTGAAAGGGTTTAACCTCACTTTCGTAAGTACACACATGCCTATTTGGTTTTCAAATCTAATAATGTTCAATTTTAATTCATTGTAGAGTTCCTGATGAAGAGACAATAAATGACTCGAAAGCTTGAATAGAAAAAAGAGTTCACTTTAATTTCCATACCCTTGTTGACTGCATACCCGAATTTAAAATATATATATATATATTTTTTCAACAAAAAATCATTGATGATTTCGGTCAAATCCAGCATCCGGAGAAAATCATTCTCAATGCTAAGAAGCGATAACTTTGATAGGCGGCTTTGTCTCGTCGTAATTCGCCTATTTTTTTCATTTTGGAAAATGAGCGCTTTCCAGTGCAATTTGTCATCATCACATTCTCAGTTGTAATATCACAAGAGAGTGAAAATAATTCGACAGATTTTCGAAAACTTGTTGCCAGGCAATAGACAAGAGAGACCAACTGGCTCGAGTGGCTATTGCCAACAAGTTTGAGAAAGAAATGTAGATAATTATTTTCTACTATATCGAACTCTCGTGTGGTATTCTTTAGATTATTTTTTGATGTTACGATCATAAACACATTTCCTTGCAAAATTATATAATGTACTAAACCGGATTTGATTCATTTCACACTTTTCATGCGAATTGATGACAGACGACAAATTAAAAATATAGGTTGTCAGACAATAAAAACAAAATATCTCAAATTATTCCCGCGACAATTTTCTAGGTAGAATATTCCCACTATTGATTGGCCAAAACGTATATGAATTATTTGAATTGAACGTTTCCATTGGTTTCTAGCAATGTCAAAAAATAATCACTGTAATTTCAATGTTTGAGAATGTAGCTCTGAAATTTTGTTTTTCAAGAATTTGATAGTGGAACATCTTAGATAGATAGATAGATAGTCCTTTTCAGCAGGATTTACATTTGTTGCGGAATGTCATCTTTCTCTTAGACTCACACTTTCAGATTTTGGGGATTTCTCTGGTACAAGCGCGCCACTCAGCGAACACTTGTCAACGCCAATAAATAGGAAAAACAGGTATAGACGGGAAAAGGGTTTGTAGAATGGGCAGAAAAATAGTCAACAGAATTTGAACTTTTGTTCTATTATGGAATGCGCACAGGGCTCTTATAAATAATTTGATGCAATCATATTCATAAATTGAAATATTATTTTCTTTTGCTTATGATTATTGAATTTCATTGTGTATCTAGATCGCTTGTGTCATTCGAAGAATACATCGACAGAAAATCCTTCATTTAATAAAAAAAATGTATATATTTTTTTAATTCAATTGTTCTTGTTTTTACAGCTAATTTCGATACGATATAATATTTTATATAATAGTATGATGTTTTACTTGGTGATTGTTTCTCGCATATACACATGATTCATCAGATCGAAGATTAATATTAAGCATGGATTTTGACAAGAATACGAAACATGTTTTTGAATGTTTAAAACGAAAAATGAGAGGAAAAAGTGGGAGAACTGCTCTTTCATTGTCAGATTTTTTATATATAATTTTGCATAACCTTCGGTATTTGTTAGGAAATTCTACCTAAAAATTTATATTGTGGAGGCCCCTCTCTTGTGGAGGCCCCGGGGCTGCAGCCCCGTTTGCCCCCCTCTTAATCCGGCTCTGTTTCGTCCCTAGCTGGGGAATTCTCCAGGTTATGTTATTTATTTCTACATACTCTACCGCTTTTGTATGTAGAAATAAATAAATGTCAAAACCTGAAGATGTCCATATGATAAAATAAAATTGTTTTTCTGTCAACCTGAATCCAAGAAAAATGTCTCCTCAAGGCCTAATAACGTCGAACGGTGGCAGCCTACAAGAAAAATTTGTGGGAACTCCCATCATCTTTACTTATTCTACATATTCGCGAAGTATGATTCAGTATTTGTGGGACATCCTGTATAGGAATAGAGAAACCACGCTAGGCTTTGGGACGAGGGATGTGAGTTCCAACTCGGGAAAGTTTGCTTTTACTTACGCGTGCTTAGGATTCCGAAATCGTTGCAAGACCATACAACTGAGTAACTGTCGTAATCTGTTCCTACTACCCAGTAAGGTGCATCGAAATCAACTGAAAGAAGTAGAAGGTTATTGAAAAGGGAAACATTCTCAAGCGATATCTGTTTTTTGTGAGGTTTGTGCTCAAGACTCGAATCTATACCATGAAGTTAATTGTAATACAAAAATTTATGAAAACGTCATGGGGTCAGACGTTGGGAGGAAAGTTGAAAACATCAGGTGCTTGTTCTGTTTGAAGGCACTAACTATATTTTTTTTAGAGTACGCTTCAATGTTCTCTTCGGACAATTTGCTTACGCTGGGGTCGATTTTGTTCAACAGCATAGTGTGATAAATTCATAAATAAAACCACATAGAAATATCCCTCAAAATAAAATTAAAACATATTTTTGCAGTAAAGGCCAAGTTTTGAAAATCATCCAAATTATTGAAAGTTGATTTGCAGAAAACGGACAATATAGTACAAAACTGATATTTTCCTCGATATAAATCGAAATATCATTCTATTCCGGTTCTATATTAATCAGTTTCTTTGACAATCAATAAAATTTTTAAATATTTAGTTTTTGAGGTTATAAATTCCAAGTGTGATAATTGTATATCCAAGTAAAGCTGAGAAATACATTATAATACTTTACCTGGGAGAGATGGAAAATTAACTGTGAGTTTTGCATCATCCGATCTAGATATCTGATTCGCCCTTCCTTCTAGTGATGAGTGAATTCCGGTACTGAAATGTGAAATAAAATTTGTCCAGCTTCAAATGACATCATTATCACAGAACACTCACAAAGTGCTAATTTGTTGGTTAACAACGTTAACGGTATCATTGGAGTCGATTTCATAATCAGCGGTGACGCATTTGCCGCCAAATTCGAATACTGCGAAGTACCTTTCTGCTTCGTACCACTTTCCTGAGTACTGAAAAAATAAATAAGAGAAAGGTGAGGAATTCGCATACTATATAAAAATAAGGGACAACAATCAACGAAAACATTCGAGATTATCGTGTTATCTTTAAGTATGACAAAAATAATCTTCATTTTCGGAAATGGTCTTGAAACATAGAATTGTACAAAAATAATCCCATAAAATATAATGCGTGCTAGAGGATTAAATCGCATTTTTTTAAATTTTCCCTAAAGCAATCCGCCTCTAGGAAATTCAATTCGTACAATTTGCTGCTTATTATCACAGATTAAACCACTCAAGCTTCGCTTTCATGGTTTAATCAATTATTAAGACCCAGCAAAATTTCCAAGCAAACTGTTTTCTCGAAAATTTCTAAAATTTTTGTACGATAAAACCCACTTATGATTTTACCCTCGACTATCTCCCTCCTCATATTTGAACCAATCAAAGGGCCGGAATTTCAAACAGAGAACCATCAGATCAATTTTATAGCGATAAAACGTCTTCTCGCTGTTTTATACTGATAAAACTACTAGTAGATTCGAGATTGTTTTGCAATAAAACCACACTATGTCCTGTCATTATATGTCAACGCGTTCAATTCATATATTATATATAATTCAATTCCCATAAGGAAACAGGAAATGCAAAATTGATTTGATATTGGAATTCAAATATATACCTTTTTCAGCTTGTTAATTGAGCCAAGTGAGGCGGTGAATGATTTAACTCCCATATTCTCAGACAATCAATAAATGTTGTGGAGTAGTAGTTAGGTAACCAGATCCCTAGCACTTATGATATTACCCCCGAAAACCCTTAGCGCTTATGATATTACCCTTGACAAATTTCAGGAAATTCTGTCTGACACATTTCAATCGAATGCATTTATTTAATAACGTTACCATGTCAACAAAAAAAAAACTATGGTAGTTTTTCACTTGATTGGGTACCCTAGACGAAATTTCAACAGTTGAGAAACATGACATTATTGAAATGAGCTCAAAAGCCTCAGAGTTCTGTGTAAAGTTGTTATTGAGTCCATTCTTGATTTGTTGAAAATATGAAAGGATGTTCATAAAATCAGTTGTGGAATCATCTGCGACTGAAAGATAAACTTTAGTCACTATCTTCCATCGTCAAGATAACCTCTTGTGGGGTATTCATGTTGAACAGGGAAACATTCTCAATTCAATATTGATAGAAAGATTTTTCTGTGAATTGAAAAATCCACGATAAAAGTGAAGTTATTTTTTGTGAATATCTAACAGAAAACAACTACTTCCCCGGCTAAAGCCACGCTGGACATTGAACTACATCTGATAGATATTCTGAAAAGGCCCTACTTCAAAAGAAAAAATCTGAAATTGAAAATTTGCATTTTCATTCAGATAGTTATTTGATTTTCTATTCCAGTCTTAATTAAGAACAAGACATCGCATTCACTAGGTCTTCAATACATTTTTGTCGACGAAAATCTATTTCACGGTTCCACGATCATCAGGAACACCGAAAGAAATGGAAAACACATTTTCAAGAAGCAACCTCACTTTGCGAAGATGGAAAAGTTAGAATCATTTCTGTTGGAGAGACACTTTGAAATTAGTGTTTTCTGGCATTAAAGCCTATCATGGGGTATGCAAAGTGAGATTGCTTCTTGAAAATGTGTTTCCCATTTCTTCCGGTCTTCCTGATGACCGTGGAAGCGTGAAATAGATTTTCGTCGACAAAAATGTATTGAAGACCTAGTGAATGCGATATCTCTCTTGCGTCAATGTTACGAATGATTTCCGGTGAGTACTCCCTTTTGGAAAACATTCTTCTTTGCCTCATTCATCTGTATGAGTTCTTAATCAAGAATGGAATAGAAAATCAAATAATTATCTGAATGAAAATGCAAATTTTCAATTTCAGATTTTTTCTTTTGAAGTAGGGCCTTTTCAGAATATCTATCAGATGTAGTTCAATGTCCAGCGTGGCTTTAGCCGGGAAAGTAGTTGTTTTCTGTTAGACATTCACAAAAAATAACTTCACTTTTATCGTGGATTTTTCAATTCACAGAAAAAACTTTCTGTCAATATTTAATCGAGAATGTTTCACTTTTCAACGAGTCCATTCTTGTTTTGGAAAGAATTACCCTGTCATTTTGGATTTGAATACACTATTAAACTCAATGTCGACCAAACAATCAACTTCCAATAGGACAAAAATTACAAATGAGCATGGCCCTCTTTAAAATTTTGATTCCAGTGATTATCATTCAAGAAGTCAGCTTTGTTCTACATTATTATTTGAAATTTCTGGTGTGAAATGTTCTAACCGAATATCACAGGTGCCTAAATTTTTCCTAGATTTTTTGACCAGGAATAATTTGAGAAAAAAAAAATCGTGATTTTGGAAAAAAAATCGTAAGTGATCTATTATAAGTGACAATCAGAAAGTGCAATGAATGTGACAAAAAAAATTAATCAAATAGGTGATATAGAGAATGGCGACGGAACCATGTTTACTACACATAAGGAGAAAGCAGAATGTTTCAATATATTTTTTTCCTCAGTAGGAAAACAGTTAGCAGAAAGAATTGATATAAATGATCTAGATCAATCAAACTATTGGTAGGAATTCAAAAGAAAATATCAAATCAGAGAATCATTATTTTTAAATCCTACCAATGGAGAAGAAGTGCGTATAATGATTAGAGAATAAAAAAATGGCAAATGTCCTGGACAAGACGGTTCAACACCTTATTTGCTTAAAAAAGTATGTGATTATATAAGCCGCCCCCTCGAACAAATATTCTACAACATTTTCCTACTTGGCAAATGCCCATCTCACTTTAAAATCTCAAATATTAAACCATTATACAAATCAAGAGTCACAAACTATCGGCCAATCTCACTTTCATCAAATATAACCGAAATTTTTTAAAAATTGTTGAAAGCAAGGGTTATGAGTTTCGTGAGTAGAAATAAAATCTTGAAAAATAATCAATTCGGGTTTCAAAAAGGTTTATGCACAGAAGATGCAATGATAGTTTTGTCGAAATCTATCTATGGTGATATTGACAAATCATTGCCTACTGCTGGTGTATTCCTAGATTTGCGAAAGGCCTTTGATACAGTACACCATGAGCTGCTCTTACAAAAACTAGAAATTTTAGGTTTTCGAGGAAATGTACAAAATTTGGTTAAAAGCTATATAAAAAACAGATCGCAAAAATTGACAATACAAGAGAGTATTAGCTCATCGCAACCAATTGAATTTGGAGCCCCGCAAGGAACTGTTATGGGACCCATACTCTTTTTGATATGTATCAACGATTAACTCGATCATGTTGAAAACAGCAAATGCATATCATATGCAGATCGTTTTGATGAGCGGAAAAACTTGGAAGGAACTAAAAATTAATATGCAGAAATCTATGAAAATCATAAACTGTTGGCTCACTCAATTTGGAAAAAACTAAATGCTTGCCATTTTTTATAGACAGCCGTACAAAACCAACTAACTGCAGTGGCGATATGAATCCAATCTGTAATTGTGCATCAAAAATAGAATTAGTAGAAGAAGTAAAATACTTGGGAATCAACTTAGATACAGGCATGCGATTTGATAAACACAAAAATAACTGCATCCAACCTGCGAAGAAGTATATTTATTTTACGAAAATTGCGAAATTTCATGAACAAATCGAACTTGAAAATTGTATATCATGCTTTATTTGAATCCATCCTGCAGTACGGTATCTTAGCATGGGGTAGTAGCTATCAAAACACAATCAATCCGTTGGATATTTCACAGAAAAGGGCTATAAAACTTATACTACATAAAACTCAAAGGCATTCTTCTCAGCTATTGTACCAAGACCTCCATGTACTTCGATTGAGGAAACTGTATGCATACAAAGTCTATGCGAATATTTCCAAAGATCGGGATTTGATACAGTCTGTCAGCCCGGAAAAACATAACACTAGACAAATTGCACAATTCATAGCAGAGATTCCTAAAAAGTGCAAAAGAATTTCTCAGAAATGTATTTCCTATGTAGCACCCAAAATATTCAACTTACTCCCTCTACACATAAAAACAGAAAATTTCAAAAATGTCCGTTTAAAAAAGAATGCAAGAAATGGCTTTTTGCATTGGATATCACGATATTAAACAGAGTATTCATTTGATATTCAATCTACATATAGTTCAGCACAGATTAGGTAGGAAGCTCAAAGTTAAATCCAACATTATTATTATTATATGTAATACTATATTCGAATGAATTTATTAATATCATTTCGATCCATATGTGGTTTAGTATAGATTTAGTTTAAACAAAATATTATATTTTCACATAATTTTGTAAACCTTTGTAATATTCTTCGTTAGTGATCTTTTTAACTCTCCTTCATGTATAGAAAAATCAATATATATAAATATTATATATATATATAATATATTATATATATAATATATATATATATATATATATATATATATATATATATATATATATATATAAGAAAGAGGAGAGAGTTTTCTATTAAAAAAAGGAGAAATTTTTGGGGCAGCAGCAAACACAAATGTACTCTTATAACATTATATTTCCAATATTTCGACAATGAATATTGTCATCATCAGGGAGCTACAAAGGTGAAACTACTATAGTATGTTGATAATTATAAAAATAAACTTTACTTACAATGTTAGTGAGAATGGTCGTTTTTCGGTGAAATACAAAAAGATGTAAAAGACAGCATTAAAACATGTAAAAACATGGAGCAACAATTAGATTTGGAAAAAAATGTAATTATTAAAAAATGAAAACCATTGTGGTGAACTTTCTTTGGTTATGAATGTGAAAAGTGAGGGAAAATAACAGCATCGAGGTTGGAATTTAACATAACCTAAAATGTCAACGTCAAAATTGTACAATTTTTAAGAAGAAGAAGAGATATTTGGTCTAAGCTGTCCAAATGAAAGTGGAAAACATCAATTGCAATTACTACTGAAGATGAGATTTTCTAATGGTAAAATTGGATGAATATATTTATTAGTTATTAATTATTACAAAACTTTCATGTTAGTTTGTATTAACTAGAAAAGGAAGATGAATTATTATTGAGAGCATTCGGGTTCTTGTTCAAGATTAATAGATAAGAATAGATCTCACTTAAATGATTGAGATCTGTTCTTTTGTTTAAACAATTGTTGGATTGAGAAATAAATGCCATTTCCAAAAAGATTCGTTTCGAAGCATTCTTTTCTTTTACTAAAATTTTTGTGGAATTATAATCCATATTGTGATCTTCTTTATTCACATGTTCACTGAGAGCACACCTTTCAGGGTGAAGTCTACAATCACTTTTATGGGCTCTTATACGGTCTTTCAGTAACCTAGCTGTTTGACCTATATATTCATGGTTACAACTTGCACAAGGAATGCAATAAACTAGTTTTGTTTGTAGAAAATAACGGAGTTTTATCCTTGACCACAGAAAATAAAGAATTTATGGTTAAAACCGTTTTTTGGGCTATTTTTATATTGCCAAAATTGTTAAAAATTCGTGAGAGCTTAGGTGTGATTTCTGCAATGAAAGGTAAAGAAGTATAAAAAATGTTGCTTTGAGTTTCATTATTTTCATTATTATTATTCAAATTCTCAGGTATAATGTCATTTGAAGAATGGATTATAGACGGTGTGCTAAATAAAATCTTATTCAATAAGGATGAAGGATATGAATTTTGTTTGAATAACTTGAGGAGAATTTTCAAATTTTTGTGGTGAAATGAAGAGTCAGAAATTCGTAGAACACGTTGTTTCATTTGCTTGACCAAGTTTATTTTTAATGATTGTTTGTGGTAAGACCAGTAGTTCATAAATCTTCCAGAACTGATCGGTTTTCTATACCAGTCCACTAGTAAGGTATTATTGGACGTACGGATGAGCTTAGTGTCCAGGAAAGGAACGCTACCTTCATCATCTTCATTTTCGATGGTAAATTGTATAAACGGGTCATAGCTGTTGAAAATATCTACAATTTCTGTGATCTCTGATCGAAGAAGTGCTAGGATTATGTCATATTGATATTTTTTGATGAAGAAAACTTTGTAAGGAAGGACATTCAAGACTATATCTAGCAACTCGTCCATAACATAATTTGCTAAAATGGGACTTATCTTTGCCCCCATAGGCGTGCCACAAGTTTGTCTATAAACCTGGTTATTGAATGAAAAATATGTATTGTTAAAGAGAAAAGTTAACATATTGATGAAGTCATCTTCACAAATCTTACAAAATTTACTGATGTTCTCCCAATTGTTGTGGATTGCTCTGATGCATGAATCCAAATGAACGTTACTAAAAAGTGAAATCACATCTAAGCTAGCTATAACGTAATTTTCAGGAAGTTGCATTAAATTTTTTTCACCTGTAAGAAAGTGTAGTCACGAGCTGGCATACTACTGCCTTAGTGGCAATTTTTTTCTTTATCCCTGCATTGAAAATATCTAATGTATATATTGAACATTTATACTGTTGAACATGTATTCTGTACCTGTACCTTCAATTTCTCTGAAAATTTCTGAATGAAGAAATCATTCATTTATTCATTAGGGGAGCTTGTGCCTCAGCAAGGAGAGTGGTTGTTTTCTGTTAGATAATATGAAAAATACATCTAAAGAGGATATTTCACCGATTCCATATTTGATTTTATGAACACCCTGTTTATATTTTCAAAGGAACCCTCACTACTTTTTGTTAAACTGCCAATTAAAAATTCCTGACGCAATAAAAGAATGCGGCATTTTTCGGAATCCAATATATTTTTCACTTCAAATTTACAATTTGGGAGAAACATGTTCCAAGAAAGTATGTTTCCCTCCTGTACAACTTATGTGAAGGAATCATTTATACAAACCCTCTCAACGTCGAAATTTTGAACGGTTTTTATCTCTGGACATCGTCCGAAAAACGGAACTTGAGCAGTTATACCGGTCAATATAGTCGAAACCAACACTAATCTTTTAAACATGATGACCACTGATGTAAATGTAGATTTTCTCGATACAAAAGTGCACGATATGATCAATAATGAACAACTGAAGCTGTCTTACAACATCCCACTCACTAGGTCACTATAACGGTTTAAGTACTATCAAATATGAGGTTCGAATGTTGTCGGGGCTTATAATACACGGAGCAAAAATTGAACAAATCAAGATTCGCAAGTTACTGTAAAATGTATTTACATTCTTCGATGTGGTACATAGAGTTGTTTACATGTAAATTGTCATTCAAGAATAGACTAGCGCTCCTTTAGATACCCCTATCCCACAGCTATTTAAATGCGTCTTGATATCATTTGAATAATTTTCCTAAAAAATAACCTAGTAAAGGACACATAACTAATATACACCTGCCATGTTGCATCCTGTTGCATCCCAATTCTCTTTTTTTATGTTCTTAAATTCATCAAATTCTACCAAATCTATATTTAAAATTGTACCCTGAAAACAGTTACCCTTGTTTCCGCCAAGAAACAAAACAAACATAAAACCAGCATCTCAAATTTTGTAAGAAGTTATTATCACTTGCGTTCATTCTGCCATAATAATCAATTCTCAAAAAATCAAATTTTCACTTTTAGATTTTCACAGTATTTATCAGATGTAGTTCAAGGTCCAGCGTGGCTTTAGCCGAGGAAGTACTTGTTTTCTGTTAGATATAAAAAAAAAATAACTTCATTATTGTCGAAGATTTTTCAATTTTTCGAAAAATCGTTCTATTCAATATTCAATTGAGAATGTTTCCCTTTTCAACATGAATACCGCCAAGAGGTTATCTTAAACGATGGAATATAGTGACTTAAGTTAATCTCTCATTCGCAGATGATTCCACATCTGATTTTATGAACATCCTCTTCGTATTATCAAACAAATCAATCTATCATACCCCATGACAGGTTTTAATTTTTTACAGGTTTTAATAAAAAAATCTGATTTCAAAGTGTTACCCCAAAAGAAATGTTTCTAACATTTTTCCATCATTACATAGTGAAATTGCTACTAGAAAATGTGTTTCCCAATTCTTCCGGTCTTCCTGATGATCGTGGAAGCGTGAAATAGATTTTCGTCGACAGAAATGTATTGAAGGCCTAGTGAATGCCCTCTTGCGTCAATGTTAGTACTCTCTTTTGGAAAACATTCTTCTTTGCCTCATTCATCTATATGAGTTCTTAATTGAAACTGGATTAGAAAATCGAATAACTATCTGAAAAAAAATGCTAATTTTCAATTTCAGGTTTTTTTTTTTTATCAGATGTAGTTCAATATCCAACTTTAGCCGGGGAAGTAGTTGTTTTCAAATTTAAAAAAATCAAATCCTTTATTTTCCTTAAAATTACAAAAAATTTCTTTCTGTATAGGAATAGTCAGTACTTATATCCAACTTACAACTAGTATTAAAAAACAAGCAAACAGATTCACGGGTCTAAACAATATTGCACAAACACAGTAGAGTGGATAACATAGGACTAGATAAAAACTCATCGAGTGTATAAAAACAATTGATCAACAAAAACGACTTCAGACGTTTTTTAAAAATCGTTGTATTTTCAGCTCTCTTGATCATTACTGGAAGGTGATTGAAAATTTTAGGTCCAATGCATTCAGGAGCATTTTGAGTAATCTTATATTTGGCAATTTTGACATGTATCATTCGTTTCTGACGAGTGTTCTTATCATGAATATCACTGTTCAGAATGAAGTCGGTTTTATTGGTGAATACATAAACTGAAAGTTCATATATGAATAGATTTGTCAGAGTTAGAATATTCTGATTCATAAAAAGGGTTCTACATGAGCTTCGTTTGGGGGTGTTAAATATACAACGTAAAATAGCCTCCTCCGTTTCTACTCATTGTTGAGTTGCCCCACAAGCAAACACCATAACGCAGCCTAGACTCAACCTGAGCATAATAAACACTGATGAGTTGTTTTTATTCAAAACGACTCTCAGATTCCTGAAGAGATATATGAGCACAATTTAGAAACCAGCTGTTCACAGTGTGGAATCCAGTTCAGATAATCATCCATTTGCATACTCAAGTATTTAACTGCAATATGAGAGCTTTGTAAGGTAGTATTATTAACCTTCAGTTGGAGTGCTTCGGTTTCATTCTGATAGTTATGAAAACAATAACTTGAGTTTTTTTAAGATTGAAAAATAGATCCTGTCTGTTGAAGTATTCAGAGGTTAAGTTCAGGATATCCGTACATTTGTATGTTAAAATATCAGTTTGTTAATCCGAGATCAATATACTGATATCGTCCGCATATGCAGTAAATAATGAGTATGATATTTCCCTATCAATATTGTTTATGTATAAGAGAAACAGAACCGGCCCCAATATAGATCCCTGAGGGACACCAGACCAGTTTCGTTTCTGATGTGGGAAACGAAACCACACCACCTTGATCAAATCTCAATGAGACGCATTGGTTTCTGTTACTGAGAAACGATGATATCCAGGTATGTGAATTTCCCCTTAGACCATAACATTCCAACATATCCAGCAGTTTCAGGTGATTCACGCAGTCGAAAGCCCTGCTCAAATCACACAAAATAGCAGCTGGGCACTCGCCCACTTCAATGAACTCTATCAGAATTCCATAGAAAGTTAGTAGAGCAGTTTGAGTCGATTTTCCAGAGCGAAAGCCATGCTGCATGGGTATCAAGATATTGTGTGATTCAAGAAAATCATTCAAGCGCTCTAGAAATGCATACTCGAAGACTTTCGAGAAGCTCTGGGGACAGTGAATGGTCTAAAATTTTCAATAGTCGCAGTCAGCACGCAGGGGAGTTACCTTTCCCACCTTTAGGGATGTAGGGAAACTGCCAGTTAAAAATGAAAGATTCACTAAATCGGTTTTATAATAATGTGCAAAACTCTTTTTAGTAGAAACACTGGTATCTCGTCAGTTCCTGATGATTGTTTGCTCTTTAGTTTACGATTGATCAAATTTAATGATTCTGATTCGCTAAATGGCTCTAAAAACATTGTGTGTGGATTTATATCTATTCCATTTTTATTATTTATGTTCGGGCGATAATAATTATTACTCGGAATATCACATATTAAGGCATGTGGTGCTTCGATGAAAAAATTATTTAATTCATTCACGATCTCTGAAGGGGAAGGGAATAACGATGCTCTCACATGAGTTTTAACTTCAGATACTACTTTCCACAAAATTTTCGGATCGTTATCGAACATTCTAATTTTGTTTCGATAACATTTCTTTTTTGTTTCGTTATCCAATTTCAGGTGTCTTTTTTTGTTGTTATATGTTTCAGATAAAGCAGGGTTACTTTTCTTTAGGTAAAATAAATGTTTCAATGAACGACTGTTAGACATTCACAAAAACTAACTTAATTTTTATCGTGGATTTTCCTTTCCAATTCACAGAAAAATATTTCTATTCAATATTCAATTGAGAATGTTTCCCTTTTCAACATGAATACCCCACAAGGGGTTATCTTGAACGATAGAAGATAGTGACTAAAGTTTATCTTTCAGTCGCAGATGATTCCACATCTGATTTTATGAACATCCTGTTCATATTTTCAAACAAATCAATATATCATACCTCATGACAGGTTTTAATATAAAAAACACCAATTTCAAAGTGTCTCTCCAAAAGAAATGTTTCTAACTTTTTTCCATCTTTGCAAAGTGAGATTGCTTCTAGGAAATGTATTACTCATTTCTTCCGGTATTCCTGATGATCGTGGAAGCGTGAAATAGATTTCCGTCGACAAAATTGTATTGAAGACCTAGTGAATGCGATGCCTCTCTTCGTCAATGGTACAAATGATTTCTGGTGAGTACTCTCTTTTGGAAAACATTTTTCTTTGCCTCATTCATCTATATGAGTTCTTAATTAAGACGAGTAGAAAATCAAATAACTATCTGAATGAAAATGCAAATTTTCAATTTCAGATTTTTTCTTTGGAGTTAGCGTCCTTTCACAATATCTATCAGATGTAGTTCAATGTCGAGCGTGGATTCAGCCGGTATAGTTTTAGTTTTGGAATGAATAATTGACAAACTATTGTCAGTGAGCCAATTTTAAATGATTTTCAGGTCATTTGTGACAGTTTGCCTCACCTCATTGCATGTTTTCCTTGTGAATTCGTTAAAATAAATGATAAAGATTATGGGTGCAGAACTGTTCTTTGTGCATTTCAAATATTTTTTACCTGATTGAGCAATGGTTTGATTAATTATGTGATATAAGGGTTTAATTATTTCATTGGTGATTTGAGCCGAACCACATACTCTTTTATCTTTTAGCTCAAGTATTATATTTTGGATTTCTGAAGTATTTGTTAGCTCTATAAACATCCATTGTGAGTAGTTTTCCTGTGGTTCTAGTACCTCGGAATCAATTTCAAGTTTTGCCAATACTCGCAAAGTATTCATGGAGAGCTCTTCCCATTTTTCTATCATCTTTTCTTCATTTTAATATTAAGTTTTATTATGTTAAATTTTTTTCTTACTTCCCCTATAAGTTCATTTATCACGTCCAATGAATTCAGTTTATTTCGGTATTAAATAGCAATATTACTATGTTATATCGACTATACAGGGCTCGTCTAAAGTCCGTTCCCCCCCTACTAATTTTTTAATCACCTGGTATCTGGCAAGGAAATTTGGAGGGCTCAAATAGGAGATAGAAACCTACTTTTTCATGAAAAAATCCCAGCTAAAAGTTTTAAAATGGCGTCAGAGCGCCATCTTCAATAATTTTTTTAAATAGAACACCCCGTATATTATTTTATTTTCGAAATCTGCTCATAATTCTCAACAGTTCAACAGTTCAATACACTTTACTCCTAAATTCAATTGTTTTCGAAATATTAACATTTGAAAAGTGACATTTTGGTCATTTCAAACCCAACCAAAAGCACTAATGTTGCTTTCAAGTTTGCATTGGAAAAAATCGTTGTCGCGGTAACAACTTGTTTACTGTCAAACTGACCTGCTAATAGTCCGTTGAGCGCCTAAATCCTTTTATGAAAAGTGTGATCATGGCTCGTAGTTTAGACGATAAATTTGAAGCAGTTTTGATATTTGGAGAAGCTGGAAGAAATTATCATCTAGCAGTCCGTATGTTTAAGGATATATTTCCCGAGAATCCTATTTCGAGGTCATATTTGCGCAAACTTTCAAATAAGCTCCAAGCAACTGGTACGCTGAAGGATGCTCCAAGATCAGGAAGACCGCCTCTTTCAAATGAAAAAAACGTAGAAATTGTTGCTGAAATGGTAATCAATCCGACTCAGTCGACGTCTGCAGTTGCTGAATCCTGTGAAGTGAGTTCAAAAAGTGTCCAAAGAGCCCTTAAAAAAAAAGTTTCATCAAAATGAAAATCCTGCATGCTCTCACGGAGGATGATCCAGACCGGATGGTTGAATTTTGTGAGTGGTTAACAAGATCAATTGAAGGAGAACGGGGCTTCCTAAATGCACGTTTTTTCTTGATGGAAAAGTCAACAAACAGAATGTAAGATACTGGAGCGATACTAATCCGCATATTTTTAGAGAGGGATGTACCCAGTTTCCTAAAAGGTGAACGTTTGGGCGGGGATTTTTGTCGATCGCGTTGTTGGACCGATTTTCATCAGAGGCAATCTTACAGGAGTTCTTCACAGAAATCTTTTAGAAACTGAAATTAAACCTCGAATAAGACAAATTGTATTAAATAATCAGGAAGAGTTTGAAAATCTTGAAATCATATTTCAGCAGGATGGGGCACCTCCCATTTCGATCGCATGGCTAGATCTCGATACAAACTTGGGCGATGAATAGGTCGCAGGGGAAGTACAGAATGGCCACCAAGATCTCCGGATCTTACACCTCTAGATTTTTTCCTTTGGGGGTATCTGAATTCAAAAATCTACGCCACTGAATGTCAAACAATAGAAGAGTTGGAACGCAGAATAATAGACACATGTGAAGAACTAGATGAACAGACCCTCATCAACGTGAGAGAAGCTATTTATAATAGGGCATTTTATTGTCAAGATTTAGGAGGGGGCCACATTGAACACTTGAGCACATTGAATTGTTGGGGTTGAATAAAAGTGTTATTCAAAAATAACTTATAATTTTTTAGCTACCTAATTTGTTTTGATTGTGAATTTACAGAACACATTCGTAGGCTTCGAGATTTTCCGGTAAGCGGTAGTGTTTATCCTTAATAAATACTCTTTACGCCTCTTATTAGTCGAATTCATTGAGCGATTCAACTACAAATTAATAACAACGTTTAGTTAGCAAAATGATTCACCGGAAGTGACCAAAATCCATACTTCATTTTAAACCGGAATATCACTTTTCAAACGTTAATATTTCGAAAACAATTGAATTTAGGAGTATAGTGTTCAAGAGAAAACTGTTGAGAATTATGAGCAGATTTCGAAAATGGAATAATATATGGGGTGTTCTATTTAAAATTATCGAAGATGGCGCTCAGCCGCCATTTTAAAACTTTTAGCTGTGATTTTTTCATGAAAAAGTAGTAAGTAAGCCCTCCAAATTTCGCTGCGATATACTAGGTGGTTCAAAAATTAGTAGGGGGGAAACGGACTTTAGACGAGCACTGTATATTGAAAAAAACGATTTAACGAAATGGATATATGGAATACGTGGATTTTCTTCGGTGGATGTGAATTTTCCTGATAAATCTGGAATTATCTTGCTCTGCAAATTTTCCCAGTGTACATGAGAATCAGATTCTTTTTTGGTGAAAATATTCTGTATCAAAAAAAGTTCGTTCGATGTTATAGTAGATTATCGATTGTTTTATGACCCATCATTGAATGCAAGTATCTCAATTGATTACCTTTCCGCTCCTAATCTACGAAATAGTCTGAGATCAACCAGAAATCACAAAGCGAATCATCACAAGACATAAAAAAAATTGACGACAAACTTTTATACAAATGCACTAAAAAGGAAAAAATAATTTCTTTCATTGTTTGATGTAGGTTATTTTTGTGAGTAACAGATTCAAAATCTTGCCGCGCAAGAATACCCATTTGTATCCCCGGCCAGCTTTTGAATCTGTTACTCACAGAATAACCTAGATCAAACAATGAAAGAAATTATTTCTTCCTTTTTAGGGAATTTATTAAAAGCTTTGTCTTGAAAAATGTTTTTTTTATAATTTTTATTTTAACTTTTTTGTTCTGTTTTTATTAACAACTAATGAAAGCTTGTTTTTTTTCGTTTATTTATATTTTAGTATTTATGATGTTGAATAACTAATTTATTTTTGAATCTTGACAAAAAAAATCATAATCTCCGACCCCGAAAACCCCTAGATACCAATTTTGAATGGAATCGGACCATAATTATAAAAATTGTCCGCCATATTGGAGCCGCCATTTTGTTTCCTAACAATTACATGATGCGTTGTCACCGGAATTAGGTACACCTGCCAAATTTCAAATCAATCGGACGATTAGAAGTGGGTCAAATTTAACTTTCAAGATTTGAGGACAGACAAACAGACACACAGACAGACACCGGGTCAGGTGAAACTAAAAATAAAAGCTTGTAAAAAAAAATATGTGACCCCAAAAACCCCCACATACCAATTTTGAATAGAATCGGACCATAATCACAAAACTCGTTCGCCATTTTGGAGCCACCATGTTGAATTTTTGAATTTTGACAAAAAAAATTATTAGCTCCGACCCGGAAAACCCCTAGATACCAATTTTGAATAGAATCGGACCATAATCACAAAAATTGCCCGCCATATTGGAGCCGCCATTTTTTTTTCTCACAATTAATGCATTGTCACCAGAATTATGTACACCTGCCAAATTTCTAATCAATCGGACGATTAGAAGTGGGTCAAATTTAACTTGCAAGATTTGATTACATACAGACACACATACAGACAGACAGACACAGGTGAAACTAAATAAAAGCTTGTAAAAACAAATTTTTAATGTAATAAATTAAACAATAAATTATATTTGTAGACGATTAAAAAATGATACACAGTTACAGATAATTGAGCATAGCGAATCATTCTTTGAAAACGGTCGCAACTTCTTCATTTGTTTTATTCGTATCGGAAACCTCAGGCCATTTCGTTGGTTGATTCACTTCTTTTTCTCCTGCTTCTTGGGGCGCATTCTCCTCACCTTGGTTATTCTCAGGAATCAACTGCTGGGGTATTTTTTTCAAAAGTAATTCAGCTACCGGCTGAGGCTTCTTTTCCTCATTCGTTTCGGTTTTTACGGCCCCATCCTCGTGACTGTCCAAGTTATTGCTGAGCAATGGTATTTTCCTTTGATCTGACCCAGTTGCTTGGGCAACAGTGGATACCGATGTTATACCATTAGCTGCATTGATATCCGATGCAGCTATGGCACAACCTTCTTGGTCCGTTTTTACGAAGAAGTTTCTGCTGATTTTGAATTTGTCCAATACTCCGTAGGAACTTTGCATAACAGGGCCCGGTGGAATGCGGTCCCTTGTCATCACCCAAACACTCTCTGAAAAAGGAAAAAACACTAGTGGATTAAGATTCATGGCATAATCTATTGTTTTCCAATTCGATCCATTATCAGTCAGAAGCAGAATATTTTTCTACGGTATGTACAGAAGTATTTTAGTCATTTATGTACCAAGGGTATTAAGTAGATGTTTATGTCCTGAAGGCGACGATCTCACAAACCTGATGTCCGCCGGTCCGAGAGATTTAGAAGTCACCCGAGGACATACACATTAATACCCGCGGTGCAACTTTTATGTCATATTAGTTCATTGTTGCAACCACAATTTAAATATAAAAAAATTCGAAAATACAATTTCATTTTCATTTTATTATATCGTTGCTAGGGAAATGCTGTATTTACTTGTTGGAGAAACAGATTTTGCTAGGCTAGTAAAATGCAGGAAAGTTTTGAAATTCCTGACAAAATTGCAAAAAAGCAGAAAAAGCAACACTAAACTTGCTACAGAAACTTGATACCCAGACAC
This sequence comes from Gonioctena quinquepunctata, assembly GCA_018342105.1. Classification (NCBI taxonomy): domain Eukaryota; kingdom Metazoa; phylum Arthropoda; class Insecta; order Coleoptera; family Chrysomelidae; genus Gonioctena; species Gonioctena quinquepunctata. The sequence goes on along the minus strand of JAFIRS010000223.1, from coordinate 216,815 downwards.
TGACAAATGATACAACGCTCACTACAGGCAATCTAACTATAGCCGGACTTCCAGAATTGCCAGTTTTATGTGAATTTGACTAAATAATGTTCATTATATATTTATATAATACTTTTATTTCATAGTTTGTAATTTTATCCATACAGCTTATTAAAAAGTTAATCAAGAATTGTTTTCTGTGTCTTTATGCCTGCGCGGGCCATAAAGTGCACTTTATGGCCCGCACGGTCATAAAGGACACTGTCATGAAATTGGTAACTAAGTAATAAAAACACAATCATGAATTAGTATGATATAAAAATGTCTGAATGGGGACGTGTTTTTTATTCTTTCAAAAATATGAATAATTATTTCATTTTGGATCTAAGTAATATACAGCGTGGCCACTTCTCTGATGGGATTGTATTGATAACTTTCGAACCATAAGAAGGTCGGTCAAGTAAAAGTTGGGTATCATGAAATACTTTTCAGTGGTGAATTCTGATCGCTTCAAGAATTTAATCTCATCATAGGATTGGCAAAAACCCCAGACACCGATTTTAACTCGCATCGGACAATAAACCACAAATCCCGTCATCCACCCTAAGGACGCCGTGTTGTAAATCCTCATGATCTGACGGTTGATAAAATATAAATCACAAAGACCTATAACATCGAAATATTTATTTATCGCAAGTTGCACGTTTTGCTGATTAATTCAACATCTCCAGAGAGTTCATTTAATTTTCGAATTTGCAGAATTTTATACCATCACAGTTAACCTAATACATTACATCGAATTTATAGTTATTTCTATCCGTCGCACGTTTTTTCGGTCAATTCAGCTTCACCAGAAAAACAAATTTCATTACAGATTTTATTGCGAAAACTTTTACTCGAATCGGACTATAAATAAGAACACTTGTTCGTCATTTTGAAGCCCTCGCGAAATGAAATGCGACCTTCGGTTGATAAAAATATGAATCACAATGAACCTGTACAAAAATCAATTTTTTTCCCGCCCATCAACTCATTTTCTAATTCGCAAGAAACCCATATGTTGTTCACCGAATTACACTGAGTCATAAATCCGCCATCTTGAAGCCGCCATTTTGAATGTTCATATTATGACTAGCATCTCATAATCTCCGCTCCCAAAAACTTCTGGTTAACAAATTATAATTTGAATCGGATCATAGATCATAAAACGAGTTTGCAATCTTAGACAAGCCAAGTTGGACATTCATCAAATAAAATATGAAACTGTTTTTTGTAGACTTACGTGCATGAAAAGGGCCGAAACCACTGCAGCTCCATACAACAGCGTATGTATCATAATCTGTTTCCAGAACAGTCAGTGTGGTTTCTGAAGATATTGGTGTTGTTGAATATTTCACGGTTAGTTTTCCTTCGCCAGCTTTTCCAACAACTTCTATTGTACCATCGATGATTCGTTTTATTCCCGTCCTGAAAAATATAATTCAATGGCCAGTTTTTACTAAGCAGATATTCATTCATGTGCGGATTGTTGCACTGTTTATTACAAAGAGCGGGTTATTAACAACCTTTTTACAAGCTTTTATTCAACTTGCTTCGTTCCTATGTCATTCTGTTAAAATTTGTAACCCATTTTTGGAGAACCTACCGATATCCGATTGGGCTGAAATTTGGCAGGTGTTCATGATTCCCCTGACAATGCATTATGAAATTTTTGTTGGAGAAAAAAACAAAATGGCGGCTCCAAGATGGCGGACGAGTTTTGTGATTATGGTACGATTCGATTCAAAATTGGTATGTGGGGGTTTTTGGGGACGAAACTTGTGAGTTTTTTGTAAAAATTAAAAAATTCAAGATGGCGGCTCCAAGATGGCGGACAAGTTTTGTGATACGGTCAGATTCGATTCAAAATTGGTATGTGGGGGTTTTCGATGTCGAAGATTATGAGTTTAGTCGAAGATTATTGATTTTTAGATGAATTCATCATTTTTGTTCGCCTTGTATGTTTTAGCAGTTATGAGGTTCGTTCGTCTGTCTTTCTCAAAACTCAATGTCTTATGTTCCAAGATAACTTTTAGTCGTACCCCACAATGTTTATTTACCATCTTTATTGTTGTATGTTTCGGATCTATATGTCAGATAAATTTCTTGTAACAACGGGTACCCCTCAAGGCAGAGTTCTTGGACCACTAATTTTTCTATTATATGTGAATGATCTTCCTGATAACATAAGTTATAGAAAAATATTTCTTTACGCACATGACACGTCTATTATTCTTTCTAGTAAAACATCTGACGATATGACACAATTAGTGAATACAGTTCTAATTGAATTGAACAGTATACATGCAATTTGCGAATTCATCTCGAAGTCTACATGACAATTCTTTAGAATTGGCCAGTTCGACAAACTTCTTGAGAACAATGATTGACTCACTCTTCACATGGCATGAACATATCCATTTTACATGTAAGAAATTGAATCAATACTACTTGATAAAATCTCTCAAGTGTAAGTTAGATACAAAATGACTGATATCAGTTTATTATGCTAAATTTCACTCGATTATATATCATAATATTGCTGTCTGGGAACAAAGACAAGTTTTTATTCAAATGCACTAAAGAGTAAAAAATAATTGTGTGACGTAAGTTCAAAAGTTTGTCGCTTTTGTATTCGAACAGAAAACTTTGCGCGACAAGCTTTTGAATTCATAACTCACGGGATAACCTACGTTATACATCCAAAGCAATTATTTTTAACTCTTTAGTGCATTTGAATAAAAGCTTGTCTTTAAAAAGGTTTTGTATTAATGATTTTATTTTATTATTAGCTTCACTTGTAACTAACAAACAGTGTATACAAATCTTGGAAGTCAGTTTAAACCTATTTTTGATTGTGGTATCGAAATGAAACTTGGTATGTATATGTTTTTTTTTTTTTATGTTCTGGTTCCCACGAAAGGGGATATCCTGTAATGTTCAAAGAACATCGTGGGAACCTAGGGAAAGAAGGTAAGAGTTGGTGTTCTTCTTAAATTTCTGAAGGTTGTATGCCTCGGGGAACACCTCCCTAGGCAATGAGTTCCAAAGCCTCGCTGTTCGTTGGATGAACGAGTCTTTGGAAAGTGATGTTCTGCAGGTCTCCAAAGTGACCACGAAGGGGTGTGATGACTGAACTTGACGGGTTAATCTCGAAGAGACTGCCAAAACAGGAACGATTGTTGATATTTCAGAAGAGCATCGCCCATGAAAATATCTATAAAATAGAAACAAATCGCCAACTTTTCTACGGTGTTCCAGACAAGTGAGCGAGTTTGTAAGCGAGGCATCACCGACGAGATGAATTGCCCTTTTTTGGACAGAATCCAATAGCCTCAGGATATGTTTAGGTGCCGCACTCCAAATATGGGAACAGTATTCCAGGACAGGTCGGATCTGTGCCTTATAGATCATAAGCAGCTGACTGGGGGTGAAATAGCTCTTGGCACGAAACAGAAAACCAAGTTTTTGGGATGTACTTTTGGCAATGGACCTCACGTTGGATGACAATACTATAATTTGGTATTTTGGAGCTGATCTGATAATGGAGCAAGGAGGTGAATAGTGGAACTCTTCAGTGGCTACTATTAAAATATGGTCAATGCACTGAGGCCGTTCTCAGCATAATTTACAATTCAAAGATATGGCGAATGCGATGGTTCTCAGCATATTCGCCAAAATTCAGTTATTAATAACTTCCATCTCATGTGGATGACTCAATCGGAGAGTTTTTCTCTCGTAGTCTTTTTTAGTCTTCTGTAGCAATATGGACTAAAAAGTTAAAAATACAATTATACTTTGGAAAAACTGAAAAAACACGCATATATGGCAATAAGGACAAAAAATTTGTCGAAAATAATAAAAATAAAATCATTGGCCAAAAAATAAAAAATTTATTTTATGTAACAAAAGCGTGGGGAGCTCTACATTTACTTTTCATAATGATATTAAGATAACTGATATCAAACACCTAACGCTTTTTTACATAATTTTTTTTTATGGTCAATGACTTTCCAACTTTTTAGTCCTTATTGCCATATATGCGTGTTTTTTTAGTTTTTTCAAACTATAATTTTTTAAAGTCCCATATTCTAGAAAATGGTGGATTCGCCTGGTGGAGAATTCGAAAACTGTCGTTGGAAATTCATCTTTTTTTGTTATGGATGATTGATGTTGAATGAGTTTTTTTGCTGTGTATCTCAAACGAAAAAACATCGTACGGAGTATATAAATGCCGACATACGAACTTTTTTCCAAAAGTCACGAAGCCTCCTCTGATAATATTTAGTGATAGTGTTCATCTCTTGATAGAACTAAAGCTGAGGATACTTCAATGGGAAAAGTTAAAGAGACCTTAAAAATGAGATATTATAGAGAAAGGTTTGTTTTTTTTTAATTATTTTTGGTACCGTGTAAAATTGTATGCAGAGTTGAGATTTGTGTTCCAAAAAATAACTGATACTTCATTTAATGTTGTTGAGGGAAGGAATGCCGGCGATTTTATAAACGATTTAATGATCATATATTTTTGCCAACTTACTGAAAATATTTCTGTTTCTTGCGTCAAAAAGATATCAATATTTCATACAAATCCGACAACAATTCAGGTACATCTATCAAGAGCAATAAACATAATAACAATAAATATGTAGTGTATAAATTACCTTGAAGTTTTTTGTTCAAGTTTTTATATAGGCCAAACAGGCAGAATGTTCAGAAAACGAATATATGAACATAAAAACAGTTTTGTCGATGGTAAAACGAATCCAACTTTTGCTATTTATCCCCTGACTGAAAACATTGTTATACCAACAATTTTGAAATTTTACATGTAGAAATGGAAGGATGTTAGTTCGAACTTCTAGGAATTTTGGAATCAGCAAATTCAAAAGGTTCCAGTATTTGCTTATCGACCTCATTGAATCGAAAATGTCATACTTCTATTTCGTAGCTAATCAAATGTAGTTATTGCATCAGTTAAGTACCATTGCAACAAAAAAAATTCCGGAAAATTTTCACTTGGAAATTGGGTCTGTTCTTGTTTTGGAAAGATTGTCTTTGTCGTTTTGTTGAGAAATCCGGCTAATTTAAAACACTATTGGATACAATGGGCTCACGTCGACTAAACGATTAACATCAAATCAACTAATTGAAAAAAATTACAAATAAGCATTTTACCTTCTTTGCAATTTTGATTCTCATTCATAAAGTCAGGATAGCTCAGGTCAGGTCAGGTTCATAATTTTTTATGTGAAATTTTCTTACCGGATGCTTGAATTATTTCTGACATTTTTTTCGGTCCGGAAAAAAGTATCCCTTGTCTTCGTCTGGGCCTTATTATCAAAAAATTCTCTACTTCGAAAAATCTCCAAGAAGGATTAGAGCACTTTTGATATAATGAGAGAATAATTTGTTGAACTCATTTTATTGAAGAATATAACGATAATGGATAAAATTTCCTTTTTATTCAATTACCTCAATTTCATCTCATACCTCTGCTCCATATATTCATAATGAAACATCGTGAGGGTAATTTAGTTTACATCCATTTGAAGATAGCGAAATAAGTCATGATTTTGTAAGCCCAATTAAGTGAAAATCATATTTGTTTACTCGAATCTTTTCATATACTAATTTCGCAGTACTCTCTATTCTCCACTTACTTTTTTCCATTGAAATATTCAGGTCGCATCATCGTCTTATGATCACTGAACAGAAAAGTACTTTTCTTTTATTAAATGTTTAAAAACATACCAATGTCTAACTTTTTTCAGTAAACATATTTTTTTTCTCTGACAATTCGTCTGAACTACAACATATTCTGTTCAAACATGTGAACTATTTTCGGAATGAGGCTAACGATGCAGTAACTTTCGGTCCCAATTTTGTTCATATAGAGCAGCTCCGTGAATTCATCTGATACTTTATACTCACAATCTATTCGTTACTTCATTAGACACATATATCTTGCCGCTGGGCCCCACAGCATAATCCGTGACGACACATCTCGCGGCAACTTCTGAAAACTGGAAATATCTTTCAGCTTCGTACCACTTCCCCAAAAATCTGCCCAAATCGAAATCGGCTTGCGGAAGATACTCTGGACAAAACCCGAAACTGGGTATCTGCCCCCTGACTATGACAATTACACCTAGGAACAGATAACTGCGGAACATTGCGTGTGATTGATATGTAACAGTTCTTGAAGACTATTTATATGTTGTGAACCGCTACATGACTTTTAATCAATCATCGTATGGAATATCCCTTCAATCAGTTGAGTAACTAATGAGGACCCGAGCAAATAAAGGTGTCGCTTCCGAAGCTATCTTGATTCGAATTCAATATCAATGGTCAAGCACTCTTTCAGGACCGTATTAACTCACCCGGATAATGCACGTATAAAAATACAGGGGCTGTAAAAATACTCCGCCCAAGAAGGCCTCCTAATAGAGTTTGTCAACCCGTCGATATCCACTCACAATACCAGTGATTGAAGGTAGATAGTTCCCTTCAAGTTCAGCAAGCATTTTAATTCACCTTGCAATGTTTTCTTGATGTAATCTGCCTGTCTATTTCAAACAGAACTCAAAGTGTCGGAATTGGGAATATATATGGCAATAAATTACCTATAGAATATGGAGTTCCCCAGGGTACAGTCCTGGGTCCAATTCTATTTTCAATATATATCAATAACTTGTACATTATGGAAAGTAGAGGTGAAGTCATAGGTTTTGCTATTTTTTACAGAGCGACTAGCTGGAACGAATTACAGATCAAAGTTCAAAATTATATTTCAGATATCAAACATTGGTTTGATAAAAAATTATTAGAAAAAATCGAATTAAACGGTTTTCTTCACATAAAGGATTCAATATAAAATTGAACCAGAAAATGGTAGATCTCAGGTGAAAAACAACTACTTTCCTGGCAAATACCACGCAGAACATTGAATGATATTCACCTGAAAATCCATGCATACTTCCATATAATATCAATGGACATTGAATGCAAATGTTTCTTTCTGATAAGCTCGATTATGTTTAATTTATGTCGTGTTCACCTAACAATCCGCATACCGGTTTCAGGCTTCTTGGCCCTCATCAGTACGGAGTAGTCAACCAGCCAAAAGTCCAAAGAACTCTGGCTGAAGTGAGACACAACGTAAACAAACCATCATCGATCTTGTAACACCTATAGGTACGCCGGAAAAGATAAACTTTAACTGGCGGTACCTAGTGACTTTTGGCTGGTTGACTACTCCGTACTGATGAGGGCCAAGAAGCCTGAAACCGGTATGCGGATTGTTAGGTGAACACGACATAAATTAAACATAATCGAGCTTATCAGAAAGAAACATTTGCATTCAATGTCCATTGATATTATATGGAAGTATGCATGGATTTTCAGGTGAATATCATTCAATGTTCTGCGTGGTATTTGCCAGGAAAGTAGTTGTTTTTCACCTGAGATCTACCATTTTCTGGTTCAATTTTATATTGAATCCTTTATGTGAAGAAAACCGTTTAATTCGATTTTTCTATTCATTCCACTTCACATGGCACTTATCTTTCAAAAAATTATTAACCATGAACTTGGAAAAAACTCAGTACTTGCCATTAACCTGCTATGAATCTAACAAGCCAGAATTCAATTCCATAGATATAGGTGAGCAAGAATCGAACCGGCGTATACTACCGGCAAAAAGTGTAAAATACTTAGGAATTTTCATTCATGACCATTTAAGATGGGATGTCCATATTCAATATACAATAAAAAAATTACAGTTCATACTATATAAATTCAGGTTTCTATGTGGTATAGTACCTAAGAAAGAGCTGAAAGTTGTTTATTTTGCACTTGTCGACAGTCATTTGAAATATGGGATACTGGCTTGGGGAGCAGCACGCAAAAAACATATAACCCCTCTAGGAATTTTACAACAAAGATTTTAGAAACTACTGATTCTTGACACTCCTAGAATTATCGTTCACAATTCAATAGAAACGTCAGTAGGATAGAGTTAAATGAAAAAGTACATCTTATATCTTTATTTAAATATCCCTTATTTGATCCAAATTGGAATAGTAGACGGAACTTAGTAATAAATATGAACACTCTCATTATCATAATGCTTATTTTTCATCGTTTAATGTTTATTATTTATTGTTCATAATTTACTGTTCACTGTCCATTGCCCATTAATTGATGTTTTTAAGATTATACATTTCATAATTTATATTTTACATGTTGCATTTTACATTTTACATTGTATATTGTACATTTTAAACTCTACATTTCATATTTTACATTTTATATTCTATATTTTATATCCTACATTTTAAATTTTACATTTATATTTTATAATTATGTAATAGTATAGTAAGTAGTATAGTTCAATTTGTTATTAGGCACATTCTATATCACCCGACGCTGATTTGCTTTGTTTTGTTTGCTTCACTAAATTTTTTTATTGTTTTTTCATATATATTTTTTTATTTATAAACATTTGATATTTTCTCCGCGAAACAAGTGCTTGCACTCATCGCAGAAACGCATTATCCTGTAACTATCCAATTTTTTTTATTTGTATTTATTGAGTGGATGAAGTTATTATTATTATTATATGCCTCCAGTTATTTCCATATCTCAACTGATGTTTTCGCATGAAATTTCTGTTCACCAGAAGTTTTTTCTTTGACAGCGAAATCTATTTAGAATTTCGGTGCCATAAACTTTGAGGGGACTGCTCTGTCATTCTGTCCATTTTGTCATTGACTGGAACCTCTGTATGACTAAATGAGTATCAGTTTGATGAGGATTTCCAACTCATTGACCGCTTTAAATATATAGGAGAACAAGTCTTAATCCATCAATATATTACTGCAAATTTGTGATTGTTCCTCTTCTTTTGTGTAAGGGCTTCACGCAGTTCCATAGCATTTTGAATTACATTCGCCTTGGTACCTACCAAGGCGTTCAGTGCTGTTTGTCTGCTCGATATGATTTGCGACAGATTCATTTTTCGCAGTTCCTGTACAGTAGTTCTCATACAAAGAATCATCAAAAACATGGAAATGGAATGAATGGGACTCGAGAGTAGAAACACAATCACCTGGTAACATAGTCTGGTACACAGATGGCTCAAAATAAGATGATGGAACAGGAGCGCGAATATATGGGTAAGAGTAAGGAGGGACCTCTCATAGTTGCACTAGGTGAGTGTACACCAGTATTCCAAGCTGAGAGACATGCCATTGGGACATGCACACAGATGAATCTAGATAATGGTTATAAAAAACGTGTGCCATCGGGGGGTCAGGATCGAAGTTCTTTTACTCCTTTTATCATCCTCCATATCACTCCCCATATTTTGATGTGTTGGACTCACCATTTTTTCAACATTATTTTCTCACTTCGAAAATGTTTGGATTTGTCATCACTTTCGTGTTCGGAAAGTGGAGTGAACAAAATGTTTCTTCTGGACAGAGTTTTTTTAGCGTCTTTTCCCCACCCCCTTTCCATTCCCCACATTTTGATGACTTACACTCACCACTTTCTTTTCACTTTCCGTTTCATACTCTGCGCTAACCTCGGCTCGAACGGCATTTTCGGCCTCGGACCCGGTGCCTGGCTGGCTCTCCAGTGTCTTTAGGTTTAATATCACTCTTCTTTACACTTTCACTACGTTTTGAAATGTAATCATTGAGTTTTTTGGGTTTTTCGGCTCCACTTGGGGGAAAATGATACACTATATTGCATCTTTTTCGGAGTTCCTCGACTTCTAGTACCGAACAGCTGACGATTTCGCTGCTTTCCGATGTGAGTTTTGCCAACACAGTGATTTTATCAGTTTCGATGGTGTCTTTTTTTACCGTTTTTGTCACCATTGTGGCTTTTCGTTTTCAATTTATCCACGTTTTTGTTCCGATCTGCTCCTCCATCACTGGAATCTTCCATTGGGGGGGAGTCATTTATTGGAACTTTTCCTGCAATTCAGTTGTGGTTGTTTTGAAATCCTAACCTCACTTTTTCACTCTGGCGAACCAAGACGGTCAAAATTCCCGTTATCGGCGATTATTAAGGGTCACAATGGCCTGAACTCTTCCAATGGCCAGATATCGTGTTAGAAACACTATTTTTACTCTTTTTAGGCATTTAGATCACTTTCAGCACACTGTTTCATTGTTTTTAAGTTAACAATGAGTTTATAATTCACCTTTTCAACACTTTAGGGTTTATACGGCACTTAAATCTACTGATGCTCCGTAAAGAATCAGGAGTCTATAATGGCTATAAACCACCAAGGGATTGTCAACTTGTATGCATATGCATATTTGGAATCTACGCATACGACTTTATCATTAATTTTTTTTCCTACGTTTCTCAAACAATTTTTGAGAATGCTACAGCGTTTTGAAAACGCCAAGTTTCAAAACGCCTCCATGACCTTGAAGAGAGAGCGTGACGACACAATACTGTTGGGCCCGTTGATCCTCTCTTCTGCAGTAGGCAGCGAGCACGTGTTGCTGCCGCTAATATTGTGAAGTGTTTATTTTTCGCGTCGTTATCAATATTCACTTAATCAATATACTCCAAAAATGAGTTGCCTTTGATGTTATGTACCTGGCTGTGATAATTCAACAAGAAAAACACCGCAAAAAAGTTGTTTTGTGTTGCTCGTCGCAAGTACATACCAACAAAAACAATTGTTTTGCTGCTAGGATCATTTTACTTTGAAGGATGATATTATGGAAAACTAAATACAGTATTCATTAAAAAAGACGTTCTGCCGCACATTTTCAATGAGCATTTACAATGAGACTGTAACTCGACCATATCGCAACTCATGCCACAATGAAGAGTCGTTTTGAGACCTACTCGAAAGTTCTGCTAATTCACACAATTTTTGTTTCAAAACTGTGCTCGCGAAAATAATAAATTCATCAGCGGAAGTTTGATTCTATTTTTTAATTCTAATACGATTTGATGAATAGACAAACACACGATTTCACGCTTTTTAATATTATAATGTTATCGAGTAAACAGCACGTCAATTTGTTTTTCCTGAGCTGTCACTAAAATTCGCGTAAAAAGTTGTTTTTCGCATTTTTGTGTATGGCGCAGAAACAACAGCAGAATTATCGAATTCAGATACTTTTATGAATTTTTTAGTTGTTCCTACTGTAGACAAAACGGATTTCGGTAACAGCAAGTTCTTCGTCCCGGCGATATAACCACATTAAGAAAGCTATCGCATGTTTACAACTCCTGCAAACAAAAAAAGGGTTGCTACTTAAAAAAATGTTACAAAAGTTACTGACAAGTTTTATGAATTTTCAATTCCCAAAATTACGTGAATAAATGAACATGAATGTAATACACTTTACGAATATTGGTAATAACTCAATTGTTGAGATATTGATGTATTTTTGCATAGTTCCATCATAAACAATTGGGATTTTTCCAATAAAAAAAAACTATAAAATAATAATATTATTCCAATTACTACCGATTCGTCTTATATTTTTACCTCTCACAATCCAAACAGGAAACGTTTTGAAGGACATCTTCTTCATCGACTGTTATTTCCACACGATGCATGTAGCCGGTCCGAGTCCCAACAGTATCGTGACGTCACGCTCTCCGAGCGACGAATAATTTTTCGATTTTTAAAGTAATTTTTAAAGAAAAATTGATGGCAAAAACCGGTTTTTTCAACGGTATTATTGTTTTTGGTGATCAATCTCTGTAATAAAAGTGTTTTTTTACTGATTTTCCATATCATGTCCCAACCTAATTGCCAAAATACTCTTTTTTGACCTCCTCCTTCTGGAGCCTTTTTCAGATTAGTCTGCTGTCCCGGATTATTATTGCCATATATTTGAAGAGACTGTGTATCTGTTTTATATGATGTCTACGTCACAGAAATTTCTCATCACTTTGATAGCTGAACTGAGTCATGAATCGTGCTTACTGGCAATTAATGAAACTTCAGTTCTTGAGGATTTTTCCTCCAGAAGTAAAGCTCAGAAAAAAAATCTCCGTGAAGAATCGTTACTTTATTTTGAAAGGGACAAATCTTGAGTATCAAAAAGGCCAATCCCTAACTTTGATTCTTTGAGTTATAAAAAAAGGTCAATAAACCCCATTGGTATTTTAAATTGAAGGATAATAGGATATTGGCTCTGCTTCGAAAAATTACCCCCGGCAATGACTCGAGAGAGAGAGAGAGAGAGAGAGAGAGAGAGAGAGAGAGAGTAGATAAGTTTCAGTAAGAGGATGTCTTACAAGCTTTTATCTGACTTCACATTTGTATGTATGTATGTTTAGTTAAATCTTGCAAGTGAATTTTGACCCATTTCTGGTTGTTCGATTAACGTGAAATTTGGCAGATGTTCATAATTCCGGTGACAATGCATTATGGAATTTTTGCTAGAGAAAAAACAAAAATGGCGACTCCAATATTGAATACTAGTTTTGAGGTTATAGCCCGATTCCAATAGAAATTTGGGTTTTTGGAGGCGGAGATCATTATTTTTATTGTCAAAATTCAAGAATTCAAGATGGTGGATCCAAGATGGCGACGACTTTTGTGATTATAGTCCGATTCCATTCAAAATTGGTGTGTTGGGGTTGGACATCATGATTTCTTTGTCACAATTGGTGAATTCAAGATAGTGGCTCTAAGAAGACGACGTGTTTTGTTTGTTATGGCCTGATTCGATTGGTATTTGGGCTTTTTTGGGGTCGTAAATTATCAATTTTTGTCAGAATTCAAAAATATAACGGATTTGATTGAGAAATATTTCTAACTGAAAAGAAAAGTAAAAAAAAAATATTTTAATAATATGCTTTCATTAAATTGCACAAAAAAGAAAGAAATAAACCAAGGAGTTCATAAAACCCATAATGTTGTGTGAACCCCAAACCCACAAAAGGGTTGAATATGGCTGCTGAAAATAGACGAATTCAAGTTATAGAATGGCGAATCGTTTCGATTGTGGGACCCTGTGCGTCTGCCAAATCCGTCTATATGCAGATCCGGGCCTGGGTTCTTCGAAGTATTCATATTTGTTCAAAAAGGCTAATAACCTGCATTGGCCTTACGAACTTGTAACAGTTAATTGATGAGATTTTAAATATTTTGTTCAAATTTATGTCACGATTTGGTCTAGTTAAACAGCTGCATGAGTTGTGCATAGATTTTGAAATGCGTTTGGTGGTGATACGTTTATTATATAGGAAATTGGAGAATCATAAGGTGATGGATAGATAGCGAATCACGGATTGAATAGGATTTTCCACTTGTTGCGTCCATGTCTTAACAAAACGGAGCATTCTGGATATACACAATATGTCGAAAAAGTCCAAATACTTTTTCACGGTTCATATTACGAGTAGCTTCGTTGATTAAAATTTGGAATGTGCGCATGGCAATACGCTTTGACAATTTTTTAGGTAAAAATCCAACTAAAATATGTTCGTTAATGAGATACTTCCGGTTTCTCCGGGAGTGACGTTATTTTCAATATAACACTCTGTATTTTAGAAAATTTTTGGATTCCTCTCATGATTCTGATTCGAATTCTGGTATCATACCCTCTACCTAAAAGAACCGATTTTGAGTTATTCGAGTTTTTCTAGAAAAAGTGACGAATGCAGCTTATCGAACGTACGCCATTTTCATGTGAATTATAATTTTTAGTGATATGCAGTGACTGGAGTTGAACGGATCACTCACCATAATCTCATCCAACGAAAAATTTACAGGGTGCCCAAAAAGTGGGTCCAGAAAGTGAATGAGAAACATTGAAAATCTCAACTTTTTCAAATGGAAACCCCATTTTTTCTTCTGATGATTCAATTCTATCATGAAAATGAGCCCTAGTTCTCATTCACTTTCTTATACCCAAAACCCATAATTTCGGAGATATTCCATAATAGTACTTAATTCTGCATATTAACTGCCTGAAAATTTGATATTTCTGGTAAGCTGTGTGTATCTACAGACAAATGAAGTGAAGTTGTTTACTCATCATCTGAAAAAGTGCAATATGGCTCGTGTTGGGTAAAATAATCAAGAATTCGTTAATTTATTGATTATTTAATGCTCCTTTATAAGACCTGTATGGTTATTGTTTTTTCGACACATTTGAAAGGGCACCGCCGTATAGGTATGTCCTAGTACTTGACTTGCTAACTGGTGTATATAAATTCTAACTTAAAGTGAACATTTCATAATTAGATTTTATAAAACTCTCGCCTTCTCAAACACGAATTATTGGACAACAAAACAATATAAGAAAGTGCGGTCTATTGTCACATGTCTCGGTGTATGTTGGTCATCTAGGCTCATACTCCCTTCACGATTTTATAATGAGTTTTTGGTTGCCTATATTTGATTAGAGTCTGTCTCAGAGTAGTCTCCTTGGCCTCGGAATGTACTACTGCCATCTGCTAAGCAGTAACGTAAACTTGCATTCAGTAATAACGGCAACTCCATTCTATAGTGCCTGAGTCAAAGCTTCGATATCGTTACGTTAGATGGCATGAATCTTTCATATTTTCCGAACATAACAGTTGCCTATCCCTGACACTTTCGATTTCTCATACATTCTGTGTGGTTCGACTTTTGCTCGATAGAGAGACTCTCCATGGAAACCGTGAAATCGAAAGTGAATTACTTATAGAGTACTTAAAATGCATAACTTTGTTTTCATCATTTCCTATTTGTATAGAATGTAAAGATTTAGTTAGGCTTATTTGATCAATTACGAGAGGCATAGTTCCATGTATTGAATTATTTTGGCCTACTGGAGGTGTAAGAGTCCCGAATTCAATAAGGGTATACTTTTTATGCAATTTTGTTATTCATTGCAGCAAAATTGCGAAGTAGTAAATAACAATTTCAATAAATGACAAGTTAACTGAAAACAAATCTATATTAGTGCAGATAGAATTGTGAGAAAAATCCCACATTTATTTGTTTAACCTCCAATTCTGTTATTCACTGGTTAATCAATTCACATTTTGATCAAAAATTAATTTTTTTCAAATGAAACTCCTATGGGCCACCTACCTTTCTCTCAGAACATTCATTAAGGAAAAAAATTACATATCATTTTTGTATTTCTCTGCAGTAACAAATTGTATAAATTCAAAAATCAGTTTTCTGGCAGTTCGAATAATTTTCAACTTAGTAAGCTGTGGAAAACAACATTTCTGAATCTTGTCAACTAAAGAAGCTGTTTTGAACACTCTCGAAGAGAATCCAGAAACAAGTACAAGAATAATTGCTGAAGCTCTCAATTCTACTCAGTCCACAGTTTGGAGAATTATCCACGATCAACAATTTTATCCATACCATATTCAAAGGGTACAAGCTCTTTTGCCACGAGACTTTCCCCAACGCATTACTATGTGTCAGTGGTTTTTGAGAAAATTGGCTGGAAATCCTCAATTTTTAAGATATGTTCTCTTCACGGACGGGGCAAACTTCTCCCGAATTGCTATCACAAACTTTCATAACAACCATGTTTGGGCTCTGGAAAATCCGCACGCAGTTAGTGAAAGACATTATCAGTATCAATTTTCTGTAAATGTATGGGCGGCAATAATTGATAATTACTTGATAGGTCCTTTCTTTCTTCCGTTCCGACTGAATGGTACAACTTACAGAGACTTTTAGAAAATGAACTGCCAGGACTACTTCAGAATGTACCATTAGAAATTCGTATCCGCATGTGGTATATGCATGATGGGGCTCCGGCCCATTTTGGCGTTGTAGCCAGGGAATTCCTTAACACTGTCTATCCAAATCGATGGATCGGTAGGGGTGTAGAGGAGCCTAACCAGGCGTGGGCACCAAGGTCCCCAGATCTAAGCCCGCTAGATTTCTATTTTTGGGGACATTTGAAGTCACTAGTTTATAAAACTCCAGTAGCGAACGAGGAAGATCTAAGAAACCGAATAGTAGACGCCTGTGAAACGATAAGAAACTCGCCAAAAATTTTTGAGCGGGTACGAGATTCAATGACTAGAAGACTGAATGTCTGTATCTTCGCTGAAGGTGGACACTTTGAACAATTTATTTGAATACAATTTAGTTTCCTTTATTTCATTTTATTCTAAATTTTCAAAATTTCTTGAAATAAAATGTTGATATTTCTTGCAATTTTTTTTTAAACAAATACAGATTTTGCACCCTTGATACAAAAATAACTATTTCAAACGAGTAAAAATAAATAGGATAGGTGGCTCCCCCAACAAAAAACCAAAACTACTTACTTAAACGTCAAATTCATTTCCTAAGCATTCTTGTGAAAAATGCAAAATAATGGTAATAACTTCAACACGCATCGATTATCAAATAATCGAGTTGAAATTTTCAAGTGCAAATATCTAGAAAACGGTTGCTTATAGCGACTTGTAACAAGGGTAGCTTTTTTACGTGGATATGACAGAGGAATTGATTTTTCTACTGAAAAATGTGCTAGAAGTACGCTCAAAAAAGTTATGAATCTTCAAAAAAAGAAAAAGGCGTGTAGGTGGCGCCCCTACGAGTAAGAGCAATAATAACATCAGGTTCCAATTCGACACCTCAAAAAACCTCTCAATACCAATTTTTCTTTATTCAAGGTCAGTATTTCGAAAGTTATTCGAAAAAAAAGAAATTAAAAATAAAACTTTAATACCCTGTATCTTGGAAACGAAGCGTTTCCGGACATATACTTATTTGGACAATTCATAATAGAATATTGTGAGGAATCACCTCCTGAAGTTTGTCAAATTACTTTTGAATCACCCTGTATTGGCCCAGAACCTGCACTCGGAGCGACAAAATCAGCTGTCCGAAACTGCGAACGAGACTGGGTCAAACGAAAACAAAAGGAGCGCTGGAAGGAAGCCCCTATCATGCACCATGGGAAAATATACATTAAAGAACCGCCGAAACAAAGAACTACTCAAGATGAGTAGGAACCAAGTCAGAACAATAACGGGCCTTCTCACTGGTCATAGCTCAATGAGAGGATACTTGCACAAAATGGGGCGTACAACGGAGAACTTTCCTGCAGACAAGGTGGCAAAGGGACAGAAACGGCCAAACATATATTGTCAGAATGCGAGGCGCTAGACCGCAAAAGACAAGCAATATTCGGACAACCAAGGCTAACCTCCGAAGAATACAGTAGCCAACCGCTGAAGAACCTGTACAGACTGATACAGGGGACTAGAGTTACGGAGTGGGTGCTATAAAACAAAAACCGGAACGTACAAAAAGTCCAAGAGGCTGAGGTGCAGCTGGCGACAAGACTAGAATCCGAGGGAAAAGAAAAAGAAAACAATATAATAACAACTACAGTTTTACAGTATTTGTTTTGACTCCAGGCGAAGCCACATTTACACGAAATGGACCGAGTAATTTTCATAACATACAAGTTTGAGCTGTAGAACATCCTCAACCTGTACGTCAAGCACATTCAAATATAAATTGATTTTTCACCCATTATTTGTGAAACGAAGACAGAAATGGATCCACAATCAATAGATAGGAATTTCAGTTTGTAGCATTTCTTTACTGGTGAGAATGAGTTCGGAAATAGGTGAATAGTAATTGACAAAAATCTTCTACATCCTGACTTCCTACTTCAGCTGGGATCACAACTAATTAGCACCTCAGGTATAATCATACCAAAGGCCATCTTCCACTGGAATCAGAAAAGAAATTGTTGTGTTGTGTTTACATCACTTTATTATCATCATTCACTTGTAATTTTTCTACTTTTTTCAGTTAATCCTTTCACTTGGAAATTTTTCATCGATATTTTCAATGTTTTTATCAATCTTTTTACTTTTGTTATCTGCTTGCAGATATATCATGTTGATCATCTCCATAGAACTATATCTATCTTTTTTTACATAGATTCAAATTATTATACAAACTTTTTTCAAACCCTAGGGAAGGGATGATGATTCTGAACTTTTCAAAGGTAACAGAATGTTAGTAAAAATACATCAGTTCTTTTCCCCATTTCGAAAGCTCTATTCGTAACACTTTTGCTATTTAAAAAGAACATTTCTATTAGAGTGGTGTACTATTTTTAGAACTACTATTCTCAATCTGTCGGTCAAAACGGTGTCGAATGTAGGTTTGTGCCAGTGCCCACATCAACGAAAGAAGGGTCAGTGAATGAATAAAACGGCATGTTTCATTTGTGAAATTAAGGTCAAGTTATGAATAGGCGCCAATGCTCTGCTAAGAATTATAAGGTCCTATTAAAAGATTCTTCAATTTATATCTATTTATTCATAGAAAATTACATGCACTTACCAATCTCTACATAAAGGAGGCAACAAAATTGGCTCACAATGTCCCAACAATGGTTCTATTATAAAAAAACAACTGACATTATAAGAAAATTATACCAAGCAGAGAGGCAAAATTATTTGACATTCTAGTCAACATAAGAGTATAATAGAAGTTGTGAGAACCAAAGAATTTCTTTCAAAATCAAGAAAAATTATTGGTGAATATTCATCTGATTAGAACCAAAACTATATTCAGGGAATAAAGACGTGCTTAAATAGTCCAAATGTGTACTTTCATCGACTTTACATCCCAATAGGCAATCGGCTTATATATGGGTGGCTAACCTACAAAACTTTTTTGTAACGTGCTTATAATTTTTTTTTGAGTCGGATGCCAAGATATTTTTCTTGTTATATATTATCAAAAAACATTATTTGATTTTTCATAATCACCCCACACTCTGACATTTTCTTTATTATCGAAATAAATATGCATAAGACAACGTTGACAAAGAAGTTAATTTAGAAAAAATTCGAACAATACTAATGTCGGACTGAGTAAGACAAATTGCTCAACTGTGTGCTTATCAGAAGTCTATGTAGCAATAACTTCCCCTTCGACTCCTGATGGGCAACATAATTGATACACGACATACATATTTCAACATACTGAATAATGTATGGTTCAAATTTCGTATCATGTTCGTTCAAGGCCATCACAAACACCACTCAAGAAATGTTGTTCATGGAAACATTCCACAAACTCAATTACAATTACAGTTTCTGCTTCAGAGGAAAATTCGGCAGGTAACTTCTTCCGGTTGATTTCATATCGTATGGAATATGGAAGCCTAGCCATTGCAATGTTAATCAGGGCTGATATATGGCAATTAGGCAATTGATCCACTAGATCGCTGCTGATATATAGCAGTCGAAAGCCATAGCTAGAAAGCAGAAGTCAGGCACAGTATCAATTTGGGATGCGCTAGGATATGGGTCGATAAGTAAATTTTTTTTGTAACGTGCCTGTAAAAATATTCAAGTCGGATTCCAAGACATTTTTCTTGGTGTATATTTACAAAAAATATACAGTGTGTTTCAAAATTCAGTATCAAGATTTCAGAGGCGTATTTTTCATAAGACTTTTTTTCCATAAACATGAGTCCGCACACGCTTCGTTACCGATCTACAGAGCGTTAAAGTTTCAAGATTTTTAATTTTTTTCTTCACAGCTTTCAGTTTTTGCGATATTAATATCAAATTTGAAACATGTTACGTTTTAGGTTTTACATCATCCAGTATGCCTAGTGATTGTGAGAATTCCCAGGGAGATATTTTTTCAGGAAGCTCTTTTTCGCCCCGTAAACTTTTTTGTTGTGTGACGTTGGTGGATTCTAACATATTAAATTAATTCTTTGTTTTGTTTATAAATTTTTTTGTCTTCTGTAATTTTTACGCATCTGCGACCGTTATCGAGAAAAAAGTAAAATCATTTTTTGTAATTTGCTAGAGATAATTAAATTTTTCAACAAGGCAATTAAAAAGAGAATTAGTGGGCTTTGACTGCTATTTTCATTTGACGTTTAGGTTTGTTTTGAAGCATGTAACATTATTTGAAAGTTGGTGGATGTCTCATCGTGTATTTGTTTAACATTAAAATGGAAAATGAACCATATTCATTTGAACATCTGGCTGACATCCATTTTGTTTATGGTCTGGCTAATGGTAACGGCTTCCCAACTATAGAACTTTTATAAATTGCACCTTCAGGAATACGGCAGATTTCAGATTCCAAGGCACGATGCTGGCAGACCGCGACAAGCACGCAACCCAGTAAGAGATGAAGATATTTTGAATGTTATCGACGAAAATCCTGGTATGAGTACTCGACAAATAGCACGAGATTTGGATGTTTCCCATTCAACTGTCTGGAGGGTTTTACACGAAAACATGCTATACCCATATCATATCCAGCGCGTCCAAGAGATTTTCCATGGCGCTTGCAGCTCTCTCGATTGCGGAACAGTACTAGGGATCCTGCATTTTTATCTCGTATCCTCTTTACACCAGGAACAGTTCAGCGTAAACATATGGGCAGGAATAGTAGGAGATAGTTCAATTGATCCTTTTATTTTCCCGCGAAATTTAAATGGTGCCACATATTTAAACTTCCTACAGAACGAATTGCCTGCATTAGTGGAGGACGTGCCTTTACAAGTTCGTCAACAATTGTGGTTTATGCACGATAGGGCCCCCCTCATTTTCGAGTCATCGTCCGCGATTATTTAGATACAGGTTTCCCAATCGGTGGATTGGCAGACCAGGTCTAATTGCTTGGCCCCCACGTTTCCCAGATTGCAACCCGCTGGACTTCTTTTTATGAGGACATGTAAAGGGCCCAGTTTATGGTGCAGAACCAGTGCCTTCCATCGAAGTTCTTACGGAACGATTTATGGATGCCTTTCACACAGTAAGAAACACTCCTGGAAGTTTAGAACGCGTACGGCAGTCTATGAGAAGAAGAGTGGAATGTTGTATCGCAGAAGGGGGAGCGCATTTTCAGCAACTTTTATAGAAAGTCAAGGTTCGTTAGGTTTCTTATTTTTTAGGTAATGTTTAAGGAAACTCGTAATTTAGATCACAAACCAAATAAGTAGCGTTTTTGTTTTCATTGTGATAATAGGTTCCCCCTTTTGTTAATTTTTTTTATTAAATGTAGCCAATTTCGAAAAATGATTTTACTTTTTTCTCGATAACGGTCGCAGCTGCGTGAAAATTACAAGAGACAAAAAATATTATAAACAAAACAAAAAATTCATTGCATATGTTAGAATCCACCAGCGGCGCACTACAAAAAAAGGCTTGACCCCTGAAAAAATATCTCCCTGTGGATTATTACAATCACTCGGCATACTGGATGATGTAAACCTTTAAACGTAACCTATGTCTCAAATTTGATCTTAATATCGTAAAATCTGAAAGAGCTATGGGGAAAAAAATAAAAAAATCTTGAAACTTCAATGATCGGTAACGAAGCGTTTGCGGACACATGTTTCTGGAAAAAAAGTCATATTTTCACCTGAAAAATAGGCCTTAGAAATCTTGATACTGGATTTTGAAACACCGTGTAAATATATTCGGAGGAGATTTCTTGGGATATTGGATTCTGGAAAGGATATTTGTAATGTCTCAGTTCAGACTTGCAGCAAACATTTAATGTAAAGTTGTGAAATAAATCTATCTATCTATCTAAATGGCAACTGTCGAAAAAATGCAAAATAAAAAAAAAGACAAAATAAAGCCTGAAGAAGTCCCCGGCCAGGGACGAAACGTTGCCATTTATGAACTGAGACATTAGGAATATCCATTCCAAAATCCAATATCCCAAGAAATATCCTTCAAATATATATATCAGGATTCAAGAACCACAATCTCCATATATTTATATATATATATATATATATATATTATATTCTTTATTTTCTCGGAATAAGGGCCTTAGTCAGTCTATATATTTTTTATTTCATTCGACGTTTCGACATTGTTTATGTCATCTTCAGGTAACTTTAAAATAATGTAAAACATGTAAAGGTTAAAAACATAATACGTTACATAACATCAAACACGTTTAAAAATTGAAAGACATTAAAAACTTACAATATAATTCAACTTTTATTCTTTCATTTCATTTCATGTTTCAAATGAAAGAATAATAGTTGAATTATATTGTAAGGTTTTAATGTCTCTTTTAATTTTTAAACGTATTTGATGTTATGTAACGTATTATGCTTTTAACCTTTACATGTTTTACATTATTTTAAAGTTACCTGAAGATGACATAAACAATGTCGAAACGTCGAATGAAATAAAAAATATATAGACTGACTAAGGCCTTTATTCCGAGAAAATAAGAAATAAAATATTAAGAATATAAAATATATATATAATATATAATATAAAATATATATATATATATATATATATATATATATATATATATATATATATATATATATATATATAATTCTTTCTTAGATGTTTTAAAAATCTAAAATAATTATATCTGTACTTTTCTTAAGAAGTTTTGGAGAAAAAACTGAAAAGCAAAATAGAGACTCCCCACACGACAATTGCTATACGTGCTGTGTGAACACTACGAGTGAAATTACAAACTTTCCCATTTTACAGTAATTTCTCGTACATACGTTTTTTGTTTTCATTGTGATATTAGGTTTTTTGTTAAAAATTTTAATAAAATTTAGCGAATTACAAAAAATTACTTTACTGTTTTTCTCGATAACGGTCGCAGATGCGTAAAAATTACACGAGACAAAAACAATTATACACAAAACAAAGAATTCATTGCATATGTTAGAATCCACCAGCGGCGCACTAGAAAAAAGTTTAAGGGGCGAAAAAAAATATCCCTGTAGATTCTTACAATCACTCGGCTTACTGGATGATGTAAACCCTAAAACGTAACCTATCTTTCAAATTTGATTTTATTATCGCAAAAACTGAAAGCTATGGAGAAAAAAATTAAAAAATCTTGAAACTTCAACGCTCTGCAGATCGGTAACGAAGCGTTTGCGTTTGTTTATTGAAAAAAAGTCTTATTTTGACCTGAAAAATACGCCCCGGAAATCTTGATACTGAATTTTGAAACACCCTGTATATTTGATTTTTCATCAGCACCCCACACCCTACATTTTGAAACGTATCCTATGCTGAGTTCGTAAGCGTATCCTATGCTGAGTTCTTCACATACCCATGATACCCTATTGAACTTTCCCTCTCCCCTCTGAGGGTAGAAGTCGCTTCAGGGGATTTTGTTTATTATTTCTGAACCATGGTCACTGTTTGCTATGGTCGAGATTATTCGCAGCGAATGACGAATATTGTTTGCACCTACCCACCACCTTGGTCTCTGCTAGAAGTAATATTGAACATATAATTGGGTATCTTTTGACATTTTAAAAAATATATACTTGAACAATTTATTTTATTCACATGAAATGCAAGAAAAAAACATTGTGTTAAAGATTATTTTTTGAGGAATAAAAGAAGTATTGAATATTGGGATGTATGCGTACTCTTATACATATTTTTATGTATATCTAACGGTTTGGTCGATTCAAGGCCATCGAAGGATTTTTGGCGATTTGACTGAAAAATATCGCTTTTGTTTTAGGTACGACAAACTTTTTTAAATTTCTGAATAAGATTTGTTACAGTAGAAAAAAATAATTTTTGATCAACATGTGATGTGACTGAATTAATTCATTGAAAAATGACACCAAAAATAATTTTTCAGAAAAAATTATGTTTTTCTGTTATGTGCGACTCATTGTGAATAGCCTTGACCAAATCTCATTTATCCACGAGGTAAAATAAAAAACAATTTTAATTTCAGTTGTTTCAAAAAAATTACCTTTGACATAAGGTTTGGACTTTTTTTGACCTGTTGAACTTGAATATGTAAAAATATACAGGGTGTTCCATTTGAAAAAACAAAGTTGCTGGCATTTGCAGAAATGGTTGCTTATATAACTGTACCGAATTTCACGAATGCAGAAGTTACAGGGGTAGCCCGATATCCTGTGTCACCCGGTATTATTTCATAGTTCTTCATAATGTTGAATCCCGATGGATTGTGTTGAATGAAATGAATACAAGAAAAAATATTTTATTTTCTTACATACACTATTTACAAACTAGATATTTACATTTTAACAAATCTAACAAGAATACTAAGTTACCACATTTGTACCACGTTTCAAGAATCAATCGTTCAAAAAAATTTCAAGTGAATTTTAACGAATAGTGCAGTTTATCGCCAGATGACCTAAAAGAACTAATAAAAAATACAAAATGGGGGCCAAATCAATAACCAAGTAATTATTAAATTACTAAAGAAACTAGCTAACATGGCCTTATTCCGTTGCAGGAGAATTCTGATGATTAGGGGGGAAATGAGAGCAAATTAATAATGAATAAGTTACAAAGATTGCATTTCAACTTAATTTTTACTTCTTTGGTGTGTATATTAAAAAAATATACGATCGTATGTTCCAGTTTTATAGTAAAAACTCTATAAGCAAATATTTTACAAGTGTTAATATATAGAAACAAAAAATGCTCAAATCATATTGAATCTACAGGATATTCGTTCTGTGTTTTATTTTAGATGTTCAATTCAGTAAAAATCATATTTTGTGAGCATTTTTGGTTAATGTATAAAAATCAACCCACTTGTGGTGTATATAACATGAAGGATGAATAATTTATATGAACAGGTGCAATTAAGGTCGGACCAGCCGAATAATTGCTAGAAAAAAATCACTTGTCATACACACCACGCGTAGTTAGGTACGTAAAGTCAAATTGAACACAACATCGGTTGAGATTATGTCTAGACAATACAACTATAACACAATTATGAAGGAGGGCGTCGATCATAGTGGAAGGCACATTTGGTCCCATATAACTCTCGTGCCTGACCCTGCTGGGACAAATAAACTCACTGTATCCCCGAGGGCTACCGACTATATCTACGTCCACACGAGA
Organism: Gonioctena quinquepunctata; assembly: GCA_018342105.1. Taxonomy (NCBI): domain Eukaryota; kingdom Metazoa; phylum Arthropoda; class Insecta; order Coleoptera; family Chrysomelidae; genus Gonioctena; species Gonioctena quinquepunctata. The sequence goes on along the minus strand of JAFIRS010000223.1, from coordinate 191,918 downwards.
TACATGAAAAGGCACTGATAGGTTCAGCATATCACAAGATGTGGTCGTTCTCAAAAAAAATGTACGACCTCATCAGTGGGCAATGGAATGTGATTAGAGCTACTTGAGCTCGTGCATATTTTTACTCAAAAGCAGATTATTGTGGGGTCCCGATAAATGTCTTATCAACTCCGGCAGGGATTCGAATGATAGCGGACAGAAACAACAGTTGAACCTTCCTGAATTGCCATCGCTGGAAGATATAACGTTTCTATGTACAGAACACAAGTGTTTCAATAAATGTGCTTTCTGTTTGAACATAGCCACACACAATCTACACGCGAAAGGTTTTTCACCAGTATGCACACGGAGATGAGTTTTGAGATTCCACGACATTCCGAATTGCTTTCCGCAGTACTCACAACGATATTCACGAACCTGTACTGCCGGCAATGCTTGTTTACCGCTTGCCGTTGCGTGAGAATAGCTTTCGGCCGTTTCGTCACTTGCTGAAAAAGATGGTGGAGGGTCTCGGGGTTCCTCCTTTCCAGGGGGATTCACTTGCGTTTGGCAGAGCGACCAAGCGCCCCATGTGTGCTCGAACGTCTGGTAGGATTCCGATGCTAATCCCTGATCGGCACTTGGAGGTCTATATTTAACTACGACATTCTCTGGAGGCCCTGAGTTATCTGGATGTTGCCCTGGGGTGGGTGTATGCGTTCTATCTACAAGGTAAGGCGGTGCTGATAACGAAAGGGGGTGGTGTGCGGCCAGCAGCGGAGGCAGAGTCTTATACCTATGATGGTGGTGAGCTGCATCTTCAATATATGACGGGGAAAATGGAACAAAAGGTGCATTTTGTGCTGGCGAGTTGTGGAATCCAGGTCTCCTCTTCCTGTGTGGGGTAACCACGTAATTATCTGGGCTCTGTACAAGCGATATGAATTTATGATCGGCTATTGGAGGCTTCAACTGCGAGAAGTCATCATGGTGTTTCAGATCTATAGGTTCTATGTACATACTTTTGCGTTTCATCCTGTGGTGATGGAACTGGGAGAGCTCATGAACTTTCGGAGCTATTTTAACGGTTGACTGGCCAATTTTCAGGACATCGGTATTCTTCTGTTCCGATTTCTGGAAATAAAGAGAGCGTCAATCGGGATACTTCAAGATATTTGTGAACTTACCACCGAGTTATTACCGTAATTATCTTTATCTTCGTCATCGGTATTCTTAGTGTTAAGAGATAAATTAACTGGATTTGGGGACCCTGAGTTTTGTTCTTCGGGATTTACTTGTTCTATCGTGTCTTCGTCGTCATCTTTGATCTCACCTTCTTCTTTCTCATCATCGTCCGTTTCCCGTTTTACTAGTACTGGCTGTGAATTCTCATTTTCCGTTGCTGTCCAGCTGCTCTCGTCTTCGGATTGAATTTTGTTGGCCTCTTCCGAACTGGAAGACTGCCACATGTCCGACTTGATCTGCAGCAACTCGAATAGTTCCTGGATGCTGTCCAACTCACTTGACTGTAACAAACGTAAGATGTGAATTCTGTAAATTCAGAAAAAGATAGAAATTCTAGTTTTCACTAGGTCGAATGATACTCAAATCGTTTATTCAACTACTTTATGCATGGAAGTAACATTTGTGGCAGGTCAAGTTACTCGCATATGAGGAAAAAACGAAGATTTTGCCTCCACATAGAAAACAAAACTTAGAACAAGTAAGACATGTACATTATGAATATACAGGGTGTTATGTAATAAGTGTCCGATATTTTACAGGACGATTCCTCAGTTATTTATAAGCTGAAAAGTTTATATCAGCATGGGTCCGCAAGGCATTCATTTTTGATATACAAGGTTTTAATAATTATTTTTATTTTGGTTTTTCGTAAATAATTTTTAAAATGATGTCGATATGTTGAATAAAAATTTTTTTTTCAAAATTGTTTCATACAAACACATGCATCTATTAATTTAAATCAAAATATCTCGAAAACGGCTGCTTGTAGCGACTTTTGGAAAGCATACCTTTTTCACGTAAAAATTCTAGAGGAATCGATTTTTCTTCTAGAAAATGTAATACAAACATGCATGACAAAGTTGTGACTCCCCAAAATGGACAAAGACCTGTAGGCGGCGCCCCCTACAATTGAGGGCCAAACTAAGATCAAATTTGAATTTCTCATATTAAAAAATCCCCAAATACCAATTTTCGTCCAAATACCGACATGATTTTTAAAATTATTTACCCTGTATATCAAAAGTGAAGGCCTTGCTGAACTTTTCACCTTATAAATAACTGAGCAATCATCCTGTGAAATATCGGACGCTTATTACATAAAACCCTGTATATTATGCCTAGACGGACACAATACAAGAAAAAAATATCTGATAAGAACTGCATGAAAATACTCTGGAAGACTAGTGAATGCTAGATGCAGTTGAAGAATAAAATAAATACAGTGCATTCCATTTAAAACGAGCCACCCTGAATAACTTTTGGTACAATGATTTTCAGGAAAAATAAAAAAACCCGTCAACAATAGTATACAGGGGGACACATTTTGACATATTCACATTTGATGTTACTTCCACTATCGCACCCCCAGAGCATGTCACCATTTTTTTTTAAATGGATCACCCTATATTGTTTCGCATTATCAGATGCTCCATGATGAGCAGATTTCAACAAAGTATAAAACATATGGTCTGACGCATATGGTTCGGGAGCTACAAATTATTTTCCATTAGTCCAACGTGCCCTAAAACTGCAATAGAAGTTATTGCTAACAGATCCAGTTTCCATAAATTTGTTCAATAATTCCGAAACGTTCAGATCCAGTTTCCATGAATTTGTTCAATAATTCCGAAACGTTCAGGAGTTGTCAACGATGAAGCTATTTCTATTGCAGTTTTAGGGCACGTTGGACTAATGGAAAATAATTTGGAGCTCCCGAACCATATGCGTCAGACCATATGTTTTATACTTTGTTGAAATCTGCTCATCATGGAGCAGCTGATAATGCGAAACAATATAGGGTGATCCATTTTTTTAAAAAATGGTGACATGCTCTGGGGGTGCGATAGTGGAAGTAACATCAAATGTGAATATGTCAAAATGTGTCCTCCTGCATACTATTGTTGACGTGTTTTTTTATTTTTCATGAAAATCATTGTACCAAAAGTTATTCAGGGTGGCTCGTTTTAAATGGAATGCACTGTATAAAAATTCAATAGAGAAAATTAGAGAATAATAGACTTATGATTTTCTATCATTGCAGGAAAGATAGTTTATATTAATTTAAAATCTCATAGCCTAAGTTCTGCCGAATAAATATTACAATTTTCGAGGAAAATTTTCAACCTGTTTTTGAAAGGAATGGAGTCAATATTTTTCCATTCACATGGTAGTTTATTGTAGAGATGTAAGTTAAGGGAATGGCGTTGTGAGATCGCAAGTTTATACCTCGGAGGGCTTCCCTGGTTGAATAATTATGGAAATCGTTGTTTCTGTCAAATTCAGTTTTCTTTGCATGTATTTCAAGTAGACTTCGATAAATATAAACACAAGGAAGACATAGAATCCTAAGTTTTTTAAAGAGTTCTCGGCATGAAGCATTATATTGGGCATCAGCCAATATACGTATAGCTCGTTTTTGAAGTCGGAAAACAGAGTGAGGCGAGTACCTCCATAGAAGAATTTCATAATTTAAATGTGAGTGGAAGAGTGCATGATATGAAGAGAGAAGAATAGGAGGTTCTACTGAATTTTTAAGACGTCTCACCAGGAAAAGCTGAGTGCATAATATATCAATATGGGTTCGCCAACTCAAGCTATCGTCGAGAGTTGGACCAAGCAGTTTAACAGCCTCTGAATGACGTAGATTTCTGTTTGTCGAGCAGATCATCTTGTTGAGGTTTAGGTTATTTGCTTCCGCTTGATATTCAACATTGGTAGAGATTTCGCTTAGTACAGATACATCTTTGTGTGATTGAATAAAAGTAGGGTCGTCCGCGTAACACACACAAAAGTCTGAAGATATATTGTGAAAAATATCATCCATATATAAAATAAAAAGGAGCGGATCCAACACGGAGCCCTGAGGTACACCGAGGTTTATATTTCGATACCTAGAAGATATATTATTGACCTGACTGCATCCTGTGTTTGAGCTAGGAACTGAATAAATCAAGTGCCACCCCCCTTAATCCATAAAAGCTTTCTTTGTTAGAGAAAAAACAAAATGGTGGCTCCAAGATGGCGGACGAGATTTGTAAATATGGTCTCATTTGATTCAAAATTGGCATGTGTGGGTTTCCGGGGTCGGAGATTATGAATGTTTTGTCAAAATGCATAAATTCAAGATGGCGGACGAGTTCTGTGATTATGGTCAGATTCTATTCAAAATTGGTGTGTGGTAGTTTTTGGGGTCGGAGATCATGATTTCTTTCAGCTCAAAACTTACAGGGAAGAGACCTTGTAATAACGATGCTCTATTAGAAATGAACAGATTAATAACTAATAAAAAACCTTTTTAAAGGCAAGCTTTCATACAAGTCGTGTACTAAAACGTATAAAATAAGTTTAAGTCATCGATGACAATGAATTAATTATTTTTTGTTAAATTATTTGGTTTCAAAAAGCTTGTCGCGCGAATTGTAGTATTAATACTATAAGTTGTTACTCACCAACCAATCATTGTCCAATGAAATTAATTGGTACCTACTTTCATGAACACCTCGCACGACAAGCTTTTTGAAACCAAATAATTCAACAAAAAATAATTAAATCATTGTCAGCGATGACTTAAACTTATTTTATACGTTTTAGTACACGGCTTAAATGATAGCTTGCCTTTAATAAGGTTTTTTATTGGTTATTTTTTCCAATTCGATATTGATGTACTGGGCAGTATGGTCCGACAGATATAAGTTATTGAACTAGCTGAACCGAAGAGTTTCCCTCCACAGATAAATGATGTAGTAGTTACACTAGATACGCCTGGTGAAGAATTTATTTGAGAAGAATAGTCGTTGAAGCCTGGATAACGAAGCTCGGTTGCTCATCCTACATATTTATTTTTCTGGACATTCTACGATACCTGAGGTAACTACTTCGTCGCTGCTTCATTGCACTTCTCCCACTTATATATGAATCATAGCGGAATCATTCCATTTGACAGTATTGTAACAGCTGCCTGATATTTCTTGACGGGGAAAGTTCTTGTTTGCCTAAATTGATCCATTTGCTTCAAAAATATCTTTGTTTTTATCACATCCAAGGAAAATGTGCAAATTCTCATTCTTATTTCAGTATTCTATTGTCATGTTTTGTAGACTCTGTTTGAATGTCGGATATGGAACGGGATATAATATCAGTTTCTTAATTTGTATAGATTTTCTAATATTTCAATAGTTTCAAATATATGGATCGTTTCAATCACAGATATACGGCTAACTGTGGCGGTTATGAACTTTCTTCTTCGATCGACCTTCAACTAATATACTGTTTAGTCAACTCACTCATTGTGAAAGTGGTGTTTATGATTATGTAATGCCCTAGCTCTTATATAATGTCTATGGCTCGATTAGGACAAGTTTGGATGAAAACGAGAAATGATTCGTGGGAAGAATGTTATGGAAAGAATCAAGAAGCGTGCTGCAAATATTGGAAATAGTGTCATCGATTTTTTTTGAAATGAAGATTAGAATTATTCAGCGATTGTGATCATTTGATTGTTATAAAGTATTGTTCAGTTGAGTGTTTCTGAATGTTTCAGGAGAAACATTCATGAAAATTATCTAAGGAGGAAGAATTGCTCTGTATTGAAATTATGAAATATTCTCGAGGGAAACGTTATTTGTTTTGTTATATTCATTTTTACACCAATCCTTTTATTTGTTACTATCAACATCGAGAAAGCTTAACAAATTTCAGAGAAAAAACATAATACATATCCCTATTAGCCATCCATTTTGTATCTCTGATACTCATTGCCTCTACCACAGAGCTGTGAAATAACGAGGGACTGAGTGCATTATACAGTGCGGCTTCTATAGCCCCCCCCCCCTTCCTTTGTTAACTTTTGAACGGTTCGACGTAGAACAATGGGACGAAAAACTGTTTTGAATTATAATAATAATGTCTTTATTGGACAACAAAATTAATAATACAATTTAATTACCAATTACCTTATATTGTCCCAGGCGAGGTTCAGATACTCCCCCTAGGGGGAGCTCTGCTTTACCTATAATTTCATCAAAAGCCCGTACTTATATATAAATATATAAAGAATATGAAAAATCATAATAGTTTTATATATATATATATATATATATATATCACCGATACTACTTTTTGAAAGAGATTGTGATTGCTCGATAGATGGCGCACATCGTTGAAAAGATAATTCAATTCTCTTTTCAACCATAATTTTTTTTTTAATTCCGCTAATACATTTTTCCACATTTGAAATGTCAACTATAACAAAAAACAATTATGTAGGATTTTTATTTATTGAGAATAAGAAAAAAAATTGTTGTCAAATAATGAATTAGGTGTCCGCCTAATGCTTCTTGACAATATACAATATTCGATTCGAAAATTCTTCCCGAACATTGAAACATATCTACAGGTATACCAGCAGATTCGTTGTGTCAGTTGCGATAATTCGTTTTTAATATGAAGAGCGGGTAAGTAGTGTAATAATCATTTATACATTAGAAGGTCTTAAACATCGACAAAATAATCCAACTTCATATCAGGCTTTTCTAGGTAACTGCTTGATTATCAGTATACCGAATCCAATAAATGGTACCCGTCATGATTATGGTCATTGAAAATAAATGGATTGGGTATTATTGGGGTCGGAAATTGTATTATTGAAATGATTCAAAATCTCAACCTGATTAGGCTTTGAAGCGAATTCGAAAATTAAATTTTTTTTTAAGTTATGAATTTTCGTCTATTGACCGTATTTCATGGTACTCATCGCAATTGTGATTCCGTAGAACAACCATGGTTGGAAGTCAAATTGAATTACCTTTTCAACGCTATGCGTTTCGAAATTTTCAAGTTGATGTGCCTCCAGCGCCCTCTGCCGAGTAATTGTAATGTATCTCCTCTCAAAAATTAGGGTCGTTATTATAATTCAAAATATTTTCTGTCCCATTGTTTCACATCGAACCGTTCAAAAGTTAACGAGGATTGACATTTCAAATGCACATTGTGAAAAAACATATTAACAAAATAATAATGAAATAGGTGGTTGAAAAGGGAATTGAATTTCCTTCTCAACTATGTGCCACTTGACCACCCATGCTATTTGAAATTTTCTAGTTGATGTGCCTCCCGCGCCATCTATCAAGCAATCACAATGTTTTTAATAAAAAGTAGTATTGGAGATATTATTCAAAACTTTAGGGGGTGAATTTTCAAAAATATCTTCTTAGTGCTTTCCTACGTCATGCTTCTAGACCCACCAGTTTGGGAAGTATATTTTTAACCCCCTATTTAACCTCAGGGCATGAATTTTCAAAAATCCTTTTGTAATGCTTACCTACGTTATATAAGGAACTCCTGTGCAAAATGTCATGCTTCTTGACCCACCAGTTTAAGCTGTGTATTTTCAACACCCTTAACATGTGAATTTTCGAAAATATTTTCTCAATGCTCACCTACGTTGTATAAGGAAATCCTGTGTGTGTTCGAAATTTCGTGCTTCTAGACTCAACGGTTGACGAAATATATTTTTAACCCCCTATGTTTGGAGGGTGAATTTTGAAAATCCTTTCTTAGTGCTCACCTACATTATATAAGGAACACCTGTGCAAAATGTCTTGCTCCTAGATCCACCGGTTGAAGCTGTGCGTTGTTTGTCAGTCAGTCATTGTTTTATTAAGTAAAAAATTATCCTGTACCTTTGATGCAAAAGGAACCTCTCAATAATGAAACGGTAGCCACCTTTGCAGATAATACTGCATTGCTATCAGGTGATTGATATGCGGAAAAAGTAACAGAAACGTTGCAGATGAACGGAGGTCATTCCTTACTAGCTTTACCAACAGCAGATCAGCATCTTTCACTGTAATAATCGAACTAAAATGCACCAAAAATCCACAGAACCAATCTGGCTCTACGGCAATGAACTCTAGAGGTGCACCAAAGATTTCAATTCAACATTATATCATCCATACCAATAACCACTTAAAAATCAAGTTTATTGACGATGCTGCATTACTAAGTGAACGAAGAAGCCTCCAGCTGCTCGACCATCAAAATTCAATGAAAAATTGAGAACACTGAAGAAGCCACTCTGGGTCTGGAAGAGCAAGCAAACCCAACCAACCGATGGCTAGATTCAATCCTAGGATTTATGCGAAATGAATTAACGGTTGGTCATTTATGTGTGTTCAAAAAAACAGACATGGAGAAGGGCTTCATTTGGATGTGTGGTTCTCACCTTGATGCACGCTTGTCCGTTGTAGAGAAAATCCAGGAGGTGGCGCAGGTGGCAACTTTTGATTCCAGGGATGAGCACGACGCTGGTCCCGTGAGCGTGGGCACTCTCTCCGAGGATGCGGCGAACCAGAGGACTTGCAGACGCCATTATCAACTTGTGGGCACTCAGAGTTGTCTTGTCATCACATATGAACGTCATGTCGGCGTAATTCTCAGAAGCGAAGCAGGTTTTGATTTCATCGACTATGGTAGCATGGTGTTTCCCATAATGCAAGGTTAATAGGCCGTGCGAGTCTTGTTCCTCCGAGTACATGGCGGATTTCTTGATTTGGAAAAGGACAGTCTGGAACAAAGAGGACATAGTTGAAGTGGAAATTGTGATTTTCTCTTGAATTTCAGATACTTGACTTGCGCATTTATTGGTCATTACCAGCTGAAAGCATACTGTGATTAGACCAAGAGACATATAATTTGCTAGTGGAATTATTGCATCGGCGCTGGACATAGTGTTGAGACAAACCCTTCAGTAAACTCAGACAGGGTGGGAGTAGTATCGTTATCACTAAATAAAGAACATTTTATGTCCATTTTTAACTTCTTGATCGTACTAGGTAGACTCTTAGTAATTAGAAGTAAGTATATTTATTTTCCAAATCTACCATGTAAAAATGTAGATAACATTTCATTGGTGGTAAGTAATGTAGGTAATGAACTTTGCACAGTCCGTTCCCGTCTTAAGATTTACCAGTATACAAAAAATGGCGATTCTATACAAACTTTATCTTTTTTTGTCTCTTTTCACTGGGTTTTTGTATGGTAAAAATATCAAATATACTCTCCTCATAAGCGTACTTTTCTTTCTGGGATAAGAACACAGAAGGTTATTGGGCGTGGAATCCTTCAACAAACCCTATACCAAATATTTCGAAATATTTGGAATGAATGAAAAAAGTGCAGTAATATGAGAGTCGATAAATTTGTACCGGGTTATTCAGTATACCGGGTGACAATGGGACTAGGGCCATGCCTATATCTCCTTCACTTATCAACCGATTTGAATGGAATTTGGTACCTAGATATGAGACACAATTTCGCATTGACAGACATATGAAAACAAAATGGCCGACTTCCGGTTTCACCAAAATAGCCACCAACTTTGATTTTTCAAATGGAACACCCTATATGTTTGATGTTTTTCGGATTCTACGGCTCGAATTACATACGACAGTGAGCCAAATTTTCATTTTACAATTAAAAAAAATTAATTTCAAATTATTTTTGTTAGTCCAGGAGGCCTTGATCAGGTTAAAATATATACTAACACATCAGTAACTCATAGTAATAGTCATTTCATCGATAAAATCAATAACAAATCCTACAGCAGGAATTGGAATTTTCTAAACGCATTTTTAACGAAAAAATAGTTTTTTTCAAATGGTACCTACCGAGGGCCATCTTGCCATTCGATAGAGAATTTAATTACTAATTCAACGATATACATTATGTACCACTTTCTTTTTGGTCAAAACTAAAAACGATCAATTATTGAATTTGTACAATATTTCATACGATGCCTACAAATTCCAATGAGTTATCCGTTTTGGTTTGATGAAATGAAAGATAGCCGTGGAATCATGGAAAACAGTAAGTGATTGATGTCATGTCAAAAGTGAAATACCAATTTTACTTGTCATCTCGTTTCGTTTGTAAAAAGTTTTTTTGAAATGGAAAATAATAATCGTTATTCTCGAAACGAACAAATCGATATGATATTGATATACGGAGAATGTCAGAAGAACGCTGTCAATGCTAGTATGCTATACGCTGTTCATTATCCGTTAAGACGGCACCCATCGAGGACCAATTTCAGGAAATTGGAAATGATGCTAAGGGAAGAACCAGCTGATCATCGTCAGTGAAGAAGCGGAAACTAATGTTTTAGAATATGTTGATTTTTTTCCATCTGCCTCAGTGCCATAAACACAAACAAAATTAGTATAATTGAATGTGTTTTTTCGATACCTTTTGGAAGAGGTGTCGCTTGCCGTAGGGTTCCATTTAAAATTATTGGTCACAATGGCCTGGTAACGATTTCGTCATCTATCATCATTAGTAGGGAAGTTTACAACCTTTAATATTCAGTTTCCAAATTTTACTTGTTTATGTATAATCGTTTCAAAAATAAGTGGGGGGGCGAGGGGACTTTTGAGAAGCACTGTATAAGTAAATGAAACTTGTGGCATTGCGGACACATTTTTAAATTCAAGAAAAAACCAACCTTCAGCAGGAATCGAACCTGCGACCATACTCTAACCATCTGAGCTATCGAGGACACAGGTTCCACTGCATTTCGAAGATATCGCTTTTTCCTAGAATTTAATGTTAGTTGTTGTAAGAATGGATTATGAAGGTAAGGGATCTCATGTTCTATTTTCTTGAATTTAAAAATTTGTCTGCAATGCCACAAGTTTCATTCACTTATACAGTGCTTCTCAAAAGTCCCCTCTCCTCCCCTCTTATTTTTGGAACGATTATACATAAACAAGTGAAATTTGGAAACTGAATATTAAAGGTTGTAAATTTCCCTACTAATGATGATAGATGACGAAATCGTCAAAGATGACGTCACCAGGCCATTGTGACCAATAATTTTAAATGGAACCCTACGGCAAGCGACACCTCTTTCAAAAGATATCGAAAAAACATATTCAATGATACTAATTTTGTTTGTGTTTATGGCAGTTTTGGCAACTCGCTTTTAAAATACGCGAAGTTGTGATGAATTAAATCAGTTAATACTAAAATTCAAAATTCAAGCTCCGCCTCTGGATAGTTGTCAAATAAGCTGACGTTTTTGTTAGTCTCCCTAATTCGACGTTTTTGTAATTGTCCAAGTTCTTGTACATTTAATAATTTGTGTATTGTTGATCGAACGTTTAACTGTTTTAGCAGCTGTTGGTAATTTTAATATTTTTGTACATTTTAATAATTTGTTAAACTGTTGTGAGCCGAACGTTTAAGTGCTTCAAGAAGAGAAATGGTACGTGCTTTAGGTGATAAAGTAGCAGCGATCCTAATTATTGGTGAAACTGGACAAAATATTCATGCAGCAGAACGCATTTTTAATGAGAGGTTTCCCGATCGCCCCGTTTCGAGGACTTATTTAAGGAAGCTTCTTTGTAAGTTCGAAACCACGGGTAGTATTAATGATGCGAAACGATTTGGCAGACCACAAATTTCTGATGAGAGAAAAATCGATATACTGGCAGAAGTAATAATCCTACTTCTTCAACAACTCTCGTTGCATCTACCTGAGAAGTACAGTACACAGGGTGTTGAAAAAAAACAAATTTCATCCATACAAATTAAAAATGGTTCATCAACTCTCAGACGACGACCCAGACCGATGACTAGAATTTTGTGAAAATATGGAAACTAAAATTAACCAACAGCCAGACTATGTCGAAACAATTTGTTTTAGTGACGAAAGTACTTTCTATCTAAATGGAAATGTAAATACACAGAATGTGAGGTATTGGAGTGACGCAAATCCTCACCTGTTTCGTGAAACACATACCCAATTTCCCCAGAAGGTGAATTTTTGGGCAGGTATCCTGGGAAACCACATCGTTGGGCCTCTTTTGTTGAATACTAATTTAACTAGTGATGTTTATCTGGAGCTGTTGCAAAACGCAATTGAATCGTTAATCCTTGAAATTTTGGAAGATAATCCAGATGAATTCGGCAATTTGGAAATAACATTCCAACAGGATGGTGCTCCTCCACACTATTACGGTGCAGTAAGACGGTATTTGGATGAGGAGTATCGTGGTAGATGGATTGGACGACGAGGTTCAACGGAATGGCCAGCTCGATCACCGGACCTCACACCTTTGGATTTTTTTCTGTGGGGGTACCTTGAATCGAAGGTTTACGCCACTGAACTTGACAATATTGACGTTTTAAAACAACGTATTGTTGCAGAATGTGAGGCTGTTTCCACAGACACATTTGCAGAAGTACGAGAAGAGTTTAAAAATAGGATATTTCACTGTCAGGAAGTAAATGGAGGTCACTTCGAGCAATTTCTTTGAGTAGATACTGATTCTTAAATCTGTAATTAATATCATACTGAATGGAATTTAAATTTTAATGTTTAGTAATGAGCCATTAAAACTGTCATAAACACAAACAAAATTGGTATCATTGAATAAGTTTTTTCGATACCTTTTAAAAGAGGTGTCGCTTGCCGTAGGGTTCCATTTAAAATTATTGGTCACAATGGCCTTGTGACGTCATCTTTGACGATTTCGTCATCTATCATCACTCGTAGGGAAGTTTACAACCTTTAATATTCAGTTTCCAAATTTCACTTGTTTATGTATAATCGTTCCAAAAATAAGAGGGGGGGAGCGGACTTTTGAGAAGCACTGTATATAATCACAGACGCTATATTTCTCCTTCGTACTAATATTTTGGGCTATCGAAATTTTCTGAAATGTTCCTCTGCTGCTTTTCCTGCGCAGGGTTGAAGAATCCCATCTGCCTTGAATTCATGACAAATAATTTCCCCCAAAAAAATGGAAATAGAACACTTTAATGATCAATATTCTCACAAGTCAGTCTGATTCTAGACAGCTAGTACTCGAAAAATATATGTGTTCTACAAAAACAATTGCACATTTTTTTTTACTAACTTTTTACATCTTCAGTTCGGTTTAGAAACTTTTCTTTCGTGAAATTGCAATACATAAAAAAACTCATATTGTCTCTTCCCCAGAAAGCTCAATTCACTGAAAGAGAGCAACTACAAAAATGTTTGGATGTTACATTAGCAAATCTCCATATAGAGAAAGAAAATAAGAATTTATTTTTCGATGTTTTGAGTTTCTGTGGTACAGTGTTTTTGAGAAACGATTATTGGTTATAGAATGAGGTGTCATCATATCTAGTCCATAGATTGAAATCAATAAACAGTTCAATGGTCTCATTAATTGATTGCCCTGTTACTCACCCTCAAGTGTGGACATCTGATTTTGCCCACATTGAATATGTTTTGTGGATTTTTTCTGTCGATTAATTTCGTTAAATCAATTAGCTTTCATTCCATGATTAACTACATCATCAATGTCAACATGTATTGTTTTTGCTATTTGTACGATTGTCACGAAGTCATTTCAATTATAAGCTTTCCCCAAATGACACTCTAAGAGGTTTTTTCCAGTGGCAGTGCTTCATTCTTAGGAATATATTTATCACATATAAAAATGAACCTGGATTATTGAAACAAGTGGTTTGAATTGTGGGGTTTCGCCTGTTGATTGTTTTTTTCAGTTCCAGTATTTGTATCGTTTCGGAGTTGTTGACAATGCCGCAAAGAATTGAAATGACTAATGAAGTAAAATAATGTGGATATCCATCCATCAACATCCATTAAATCAAAATATTTAAAATTTCCATCATATTCCCAATATAAACTTTCATCGGATAAAGATGAGTAATTTCCATAATCATCTATGTTGTCATGTATCAGTAACTTATTGCTATCATACTAAATTGTCACATGTTAACGATTATTTAACTCATATTGAATGGTATGGAATTTTCTTACATTTAATTATGTTTATATTACGTAATATTTTAAACATCAACATTGTTTATAATAAATTTGCATAGTAAAATGTAGTTCTCGAATATTTTTCACCTAAACAAACAACTTCACGAGAACATAAATCCTACAGTATTCTTGAATAATCGTTCTCTTTAGGTTTAATTGCGGAATTATTATTGCGAAATTTTGTGTGCTCACTGATCGTTCCAGTCACTGGAATATACGTTTACAATTTCGTGAATATTTTTCGCGCGACTTCATTTATTGATTGTTTGGAACGAAATATAAACGATATTGTTTATCTAGGAAATCAGGGGACTGCAGCTAACAAAAAGCTGACAAACTAGCTAAAATATTGTAAGAAACTATCCAGATTTAGGAATGAGCTTAGGGAAACCAAAACATGCAGTACGAGAATCTGTAGAAGACTGGATCCTGGAAAAGTGAACAACTACTGGTGTAGTACCTCAGGAAACATAATTTTGGACAGGGGACAAAAATAAGTTATCACAGGGCCTGTGATGGCCAGTCACGTCAGTGAAAGAGTACCTGAATAAAATGAGACTATATAATGGTGCAATAACCAAACCTGCAGGAACCAGAAACAGTGTCATATCTACTGTATTATTGAGAAGCTTTGAATCTCCTAAAATCAGGGCTAGATGAAGTTCAGTTATCTATGTGCTGCGACGTTCATATCAAACTTGCCATTATTCATTGAACATGGCAATGTACTCTTAGTGAAACGCTAGTAAACTACCATGCGTCAAATAGAAAATTATACGATTATTTATGAATTTTTCAAAATTCTGGAAGAATCCGAAGACACAAGCTTGTACAAGAAATCGTGTTAATACGACAATATAACAGTTATTTTCACAAAAAAATCAACAGAAGTACCTTTTTGCATAAAATTAAAGGAGCATTCAAAATGTATTAGATTATCAAGATTTCAAATTGTTCACTAATATTCTGGAAATTGTATTGAACTAGAAAACATGAAATATAAAGAAGCGGTACCCTGAGTTTTCGCACACCCCGTATAGATCAACCATTCCCCTTCAGATGCAAGAAATATCTTTCAGTAGCCAATGTTATCAGCTCATGTAATCAGTACAATAAATTCGTCTGTAAAGACACCTGTATTATAGGTTGGCATATAACTCAGCTATGTAAATGTCAGCAAATACCGTAATTATTATTAATATCTATAATGCCGAACATACAATTTCATGTTTCCAGCTTGCAGATACTTCTACTTCCAAAAAAAAGCAATAAAGGTAAACAGCATTCTCATATGCAGACGCCAGCTTCTATTCATTTATACAGAATGGCACGCCTCTCCGTACAGGTGTTCATTTGAATTTGCAGCACATTTGTTACAAGATATCTTTGGATACATTTTCGTTTTCAGGCTTGTTTTGTATGCACTCATTCGCATGAAATATGAATAGTCACGAGTTTTCATTATATCGAGAAATAACATGGGAAACTGGCTGAGTATTCATATTTGACACAGGTGTGCGTGAACAATGTATGTGTCTGAAGTTTATTCATAGTTTCATATTTTTGAATTGATTATGATATGAGCGGTGATGCCGCCATTGCCGTGGAAAAGATACTATCATCAAAAGAATATCGTCTTATTTTGTTTTATCGATTTTCTGAATCGGTCCAAGATATCAAGATTATTTGTCGACAAGAAATGAGACCTATAAAAAATAAACTTAACCAAGGAACAATAATAATGCCATTTGGGAACTAACCTAATAAATAGAAATACATTTTTTTATCAAAATCTAACGAAAACTACAAAACTGCTGAAATTCTGGATTCAAGTAGAATGAATCCATCAAACAATTCTTTACCATGTCACGGCCCTAAAAATAAAAATCCAATCCAAAACCTTTTTGAATTTTTTTATTTTTAGCTGTAACTGCAAAAATAATGGAAATACAGAAAAATGTTCAAAACAAGTTGTAGCTCGTGATTTTTTCTACAATAATGGTTTAAAATTTTCGATATATGTAAATATACAGGGTGATTCATGATTGAATGCTGATCCTAAAGGGCGATAATCCTATGATGACTTTAAGAAAAAATCTGCTTATGAACATAGGTCCGAAACCGCTTTATTTCTGGAATACAGGATGTTGAAATTTAACAAAAAAAACAGTTCTTCCCCAATATCTCTGAAACCGCTTTGTTCTTTTTCTTCAATTTTGGTACATGCAAAGTACGCATAAAAATACATTTTTTCCATGATAAACGATTTCTTAATTTCCATCAGTGGCGTCCCTGTTAACATGCCCTGTCATATTTTTGATCAAAATAATGATACGCAACTGTCTTTTTTCCAAATAAATATTATTTTTGTAATTGTCCTCTATCTTCTCATAAAAATGGTATCCTGCCTTTTTTTTGTCCAGCGAACGTTTTTTGAGTTAGAAAATAAAATGAATTCATTTGCTTGTCCCTTTGCGAAATCAGCCGTTGAAGAGTAGTAGTAGTTTTCAACATAAAGAATTTTGACACTTCTTTAGCTAGATACGTGATATTATTTACGTTATAAAAACTTGTTTATTAAAAAAAACATGGTAAATTTTTAAAATACCGAACTAGCAGACATACATTACTTGTATGGGCTTGCTGACGGGAACGCATATGAAGCCAGACGACTATATCAAGAGCGCTTCACAGATAGAATGGTTCCTGATGCTCGAACGATTTCAAGCACCCACAGAAGGTTATGTGAAACAGGAAGTTTTGAGCCAAATCATCACTTGAAAGGAGCACATCGGACTGCAAGAACTCCAGCAATTGAGGTAGCCGTTTTAAATTCAGTTGACGAAAATCCTGAAATAAGTACGAGGAAAGTTCCCAATAATTTGAATATCGCCCATATTCTAGTATGGAGGATTCTCCATGATTATTTATTATATCCCTATCACATTCAACGGGTTCAGGCTCTACTTCTTCGAGACTTTCCATTACGAGTGAATTTCTGCCAATGGTTTCTCCAAAAAGTCACCGAAAATATTTTATTTGACAGGGAAATTTTATTCACGGACGAAGCTTGTTTTACTAAAAACAGGATCAGAAATTTTCATAATAATCATTTTTGGGCCGAGGAAAATCCGCATGCAATCGTAGAATCTCATCACCAGGAGCAGTTCTCATTGAATGTCTGGGCTGGAATTATTGGAGATTACCTAATTGGACCTTTTTTCTTACCACGCAGATTAAATGGACATAATTATCGCCGATTTTTCAAAGATAATTTGCCGATTCTGTTGGAAGATGTTCCTATTTTAATGCGAAATCGCATGTGGTTTATGCACGATGGTGCACCTGCTCATTTTAGTGCTCTGGCACGCGAATATTTAAACCAAAACTTTCATAATCGCTGGATAGGTCGTGGGGAACAGAGTCATGGCCAGCTAGATCCCCAGACTTAAAATAGTCTTGATTATTTTCTTTGGCGACATCTTAAGACTTTAGTGTACAGTCAACCAATTCTGAGGAAGAATTGCGAAACCGCGTAATAATTTCCTGTGAAGCAATAAGGAATTCTCCAGGAATTTTTCATGCGTACTCATTACAAAAACTAAATAATAGTTATCATGAAATTATGAAAATCTTGCCTAGATCATTTGGTTACCACAATTGTGAAATTAAGACTAAGAGAAAAAATCGAATAGGGACAAGCAAATGAATGTATTTTATTTTCTAAATCGAAAACCGTCCGCCACACGAAAAAAAGGCAGGATACCATTTTTATGAGAAGATAGAGGACAATTACAAAAATAATATTTATTTGGAAAAAAGACAATGGCGTATCATTATTTTGATAAAAAATATGGCAGGGCATGTTAACAGGGACGCCATTGATGAAAATGAAGGAATCCTTTAGCATGGAAAAAATGTATTTTTATGCATACTTTGCATGTACTAAAATTGAAAAAAAAGGCAGAGCGGGGAAGAACTGATTTTTTTCTTAAATTTCAACATTCTGTATCTCAAGAATAAAGCGGTTGAGGACCTATGTTCATGTGGAAAATTTTTTCAAAATCATCCAAGGATTATCACCCATTAGGATCATCATTCAATTATGAAACACCCTGTATACAGTAACTCACCATTATCTCGCAACATGCGATTTTCATTTTCACGCCCAAAGAGAGAGACGAACGATCATCGACCAATGAAAATGGGCCTCACTCCCTCTAACGGTAAAAATAGAACCATACTTGTGTAGATTTTATAATGGTGGCCAAGTTAAATTTGAATTCCCAATAGGCAATAGAAACAAAATCTGTGTCAAATTACTAAACAAGCAGACATTTTTACCAAAAGTATCAGAGATGTATTTTTTGCCCGCAAGAACATATTCGGCATATTTTATCAGATGTAGTATAGTCCATCCAATATCAATTGCAGAAGCTGTTTCTATAGGGAGCGAATGAAAATATAACACCGCAACATGACATGCCGATTGAAACATAAATGTTACAATTGTATAGTTTTCCCAATATCAATTGCAGAAGCATAAAAAAGTCTTGCGGCGAAATCCTGTGAGCAGCAGTGGCGGAGATAACTAATTTTATTTAGATATTTCAAGATTTTAAAAATACTTCATAAATAATGAAAAATGAAAAAAAATTAAAGACAAGCTTTTGTTTATACAAATACATTAAGAAAGAAAAATAATTTCTTTCATTGTTTGATGTAGGTTATTATTATATCCTAAAACGTATTTCGATCGGCACACACCAAGACCATAGACGCTACTGGTTTTTAATCTTTCAGAGCTATTAAAACACAAATATAACGCGTGATTTATGACCTCCCATCGCATAGACACACCTGTCAGCATTGTTGTCCGACTTGATTGGCCCAGACGAATCGGTTGTACAACAGACAGCCGTCACTAAAGTCCACGTTGACTATCGGCTCTTTTGATCTACCGTTTGCCGACAGCGAATGTTTACGAGTAGTACAGATTATTTTTCGTTCCGTTTCTTCGCATATACGCTCGTGTTAGCGAAGTGAGTTTTCATTCGCTCCCTATAGAAACAGCTTCTGCAATTGATATTGGATGGACTATAACACATAGAACAACGCTAACTGCGAGCAGACGGCCACGTGAAAAGAAGAAATAGTGCCATGTTTTCAGATCAGGACGCACGTGTTTCGGAAGCAGCGCCCTTTCTGGATACTTTCTGGAAAAATGTCAAATTCTGTACATATCTCTAGGAATTTAATTCAGAAAATTTGAATGCCATTCGAGAGGCCATATTTGAATGTACTTATAAACCAGCCGATTATTATTCTACATGGGTCGTTATTGATCGATTGAATCATCAAATGTACAACAAAATTTAAGGTTACTCTTTATCAAGAAAAAGACCCTCGAATTGAAAAAGTATTCTGAACAAAACCGAGAGTAATCCGGTTGAACAGGGCTCATAATGTTAAGATCACCCCTAATCATCACTATAGCGATTATATTGTTTATTCTTTTTTTTATTTATTTGCCAAATGGAAATAAATGATTACCTTTATATTCTTAAGAGTAGCATTAAGCGATATGTTCGAGGTTGAGTGGAAGAGCAATTTCCATGGTGATTCGTCACTATTGAAATTGAACTCCGCCTTTAATTTTCTTCCAAAGTTAAATATGTTATATATTTTATTTTTATTCAAATGACTGTACCGTTGAAAAGGAATAAAATAATAAAGACGATATTATCATTATTATTATTATTATAAATCCACAGAGCACAAAGCCCCAAGGAATTAACGTGGAAATGATTACTACGAATTTATTAAAATGTGTATTCTTTCACAGACATTCAATCGGAAATCTTTGAACACATTCTTTATTATGATTGGATTTTGTCATTAATGTTTTGTGGGGGTTTTATTTTGATTTATACAGGTTATTTAATGTTCGAGATACGCCACCGGAGCAAGAAGTTTTATCGGTAGGTTTTAAAGCAGTCCTGAGTACTGCAAAAATATATCTGTTCCAATTAGGGTTTTGTAATGGCCTGCTACAAATCCCTATTGAATCTTGTTGGTTTAGAATTATTACACATGTACTATTAACATAGTATTGAATTTCTCAAATCAATACCATAAAACGACAATCAAACTGCTAATGAAGATGTTTCTTGGATTCATGATGCACTCCTGAGAACCGCTATAAAATCAAAGCATGAATGTATTTTTACTTCAATATCAATTGCTCTTATGGGGGCAATAATAAATCCAAATTATTACGGAAGTTTTATGACGAACTGAAGTGCTGTAATGTCTAAAATATAGCGCCTGTTCATTTGAATTGCGAAACTTATTACAATTAACAGAGATCTAAAAATATACATCAATTCTAGAAACTTGTCAATATCCTACACCCTCGGGAATAATATGTTTTGTGGGTTTTGATTCATACAGGTTGTTCATTGTTCGAAATACGCCACCAGAGCAAGTAGATTTATGGGTAGGTTTTAAGGCACGAGGGCTGAAAAATTATATATTTGTTTCAATTAGGGTTTTGTAATGGTCTGCTACAAATCCCTAATGAATCTTTTCGGTTTAGAATTATTCCATATTTACTCTTGAATTACATTTCCCAGGACATTTAAACTGCTAATGAAGATTTTTTGGGGATTTATGATGCACTATAACCGCTATAAAATCAAGTTATGAATCTATTTTTATTTCAATATCAGTTGCTCTTATGGAGAGACATAGTAAATCCAAATGATTACGGAAGTTTTATGACGTCATTTAAATGAACAAATAGGGTTTCCAACCACCATCAAACCGAATTGAAGTGCTGTAAAGTTTAAAATATTTTGTATTGCGAAACTTATTACAATTAACAGAGATCTAAAAATATACATCAATTCTAGAAACTTGTCAATATCCTACACGCTCGGGAATCATATGTTTTGTGGGTTTTGATGGTGGCTATTTTGATTCATACAGGTAGTACATTGTTCGAAATACGCCACCAGAGCAGGTAGATTTATGGGTAGGTTTTAAAGCACGAGGGCTGAAAAATTATGTATTTGTTTCAATTAGGGTTTTGTTAGGGTCTGCTACAAATCCCTAATGAATCTTTTCGGTTTAGAATTATTCCATATTTACTCTTGAATTACATTCCCCAGGTCAATACCATAAAACGACAATAAAACTGCTAATGTAGAGTTTTTGGGGATTTATGATGCACAATAACCGCTATAAGATCAAGTTATGAATCTATTTTTACTTCAATATCAGTTGCTCTTATGGAGAGACATAGTAAATCCAAATGATTACAGAAGTTTTATGACGTCATTTAAATGAACAAATAGGGTTTCCAACTACCATAAAACCGAATTGAAGTGCTGTAATGTTTAAAATATTTGAATTGCGAAACTTAATACAATTAACAGAGATCCAAAAATATAAATCAATTCTAGAAACTTGTCAATATCCTACACGCTCGGGAATTATATGTTTTATGGCTTTTGATGGTGGCTATTTTGATTCATACAGGTTGTTCATTGTTCAAAATACGCCACCAGAGCAAGTAGATTTATGCGTAGGTTTTAAAGCACGAGGGCTGAAAAATTATATATTTGTTTCAATTAGGGTTTTGTAATGGTCTGCTACAAATCCCTAATGAATCTTTCCGGTTTAGAATTATTCCATATTTACTCTTAAATTACATTTCCCAGGTCAATACCATAAAACGACAATAAAACTGCTAATGAAGATTTTTTGGAGATTTATGATGCACTATAACCGCTATAAAATCAAGTTATGAATCTATTTTTACTTCAATATCAGTTGCTCTTATGGAGAGACATAGTAAATCCAAATGATTACGGAAGTTTTATGACGTAATTTAAATGAACAAATAGTGTTTCCAACTACCATAAAACCGAATTGAAGTGCTGTAATGTTTAAAATATAGCGCCTGTTCATTTAAATTTCGAAACTGATTTCAATTAACAAAGATCTAAAAATATACATCAATTCTAGAAACTGTCAATATCCTACACGCTCAGGAATTATATGTTTTACGGGTTTTGATGGTGGCTATTTTGATCCATACAGGTAGTACATTGTTCGAAATACGCCACCAGAGCAAGTAGATTTATGGGTAGGTTTTAAAGCACGAGGGCTGAAAAATTATATATTTGTTTTAATTAGGGTTTTGTAATGGTCTGCTACAAATCCCTAATGAATCTTTCCGGTTTAGAATTATTCCATATTTACTCTTAAATTACATTTCCCAGGTCAATACCATAAAACGACAATAAAACTGCTAATGAAGATTTTTTGGAGATTTATGATGCACTATAACCGCTATAAAATCAAGTTATGAATCTATTTTTACTTCAATATCAGTTGCTCTTATGGAGAGACATAGTGAATCCAAATGATTACGGAAGTTTTATGCCGTAAGTTAAATGAACAAATAGTGTTTCCAACTACCATAAAACCGAATTGAAGTGCTGTAATGTTCAAAATATAGCGCCTGTTCATTTAAATTGCGAAACTGATTTCAATTAACAAAGATCTAAAAATATACATCAATTCTAGAAACTGTCAATATCCTACACGCTCGGGAATTATATGTTTTATGGCTTTTGATGGTGGCTATTTTGATCCATACAGGTTGTTCATTGTTCGAAATACGCCACCAGAGCAAGTAGATGTATGGGTAGGTTTTAAAGCACGAGGGCTGAAAATTATATATTTGTTTCAATTAGGGTTTTGTAATGGTCTGCTACAAATCCCTAATGAATCTTTTCGGTTTAGAATTATTCCATATTCACTCCTAAATTACATTTCCCAGGTCAATACCATAAAACGACAATTGAACTGCTAATGAAGATTTTTTGGGGACTTATGATGCACTATAACCGCTATAAAATCAAGTTATGAATCTACTTTTACTTCAATATCAGTTGCTCTTATGGAGAGACAGTAAATCCAAATGATTACGGAAGTTTTATGACGTCATTTAAATGAACAAATAGTGTTTCCAACTACCATAAAACCGAATTGAAATGCTGTAATGTTTGAAATATAGCGCCTGTTCATTTAAATTGCGAAACTGATTTTAATTAACAAAGATCTAAAAATATACATCAATTCTAGAAACTTGTCAATATCCTACACACTTGAAAATTATTTGTCTTAGTCGATTTTGACCCACTTTCGGTTATCCGATTGGGATGAAATTTTGCATAAACGTCTAGTTCTGATGACAATACACTTTAACCATTTTATGTATTGCAAATTCTAGATCGCGGCTTCCATATGGTGGACAAATTTTAACATTTATGTTCTGATCCAAATCATAGTCGATAACTAAGGGTTTTTGAGGTTGCGGATTTTTTTTCCAAATCTCTACATTCAAAATGGGGGCTCCAATATGGCGAAAGAGTGTTGTTATTTATAGCTCGATCCAACTCTAAGTCAATATCTAAGGGATTTTGGGGTTGCGGATTTAAAATTTCCTATCAAGATTAAAAAATTCAAGATGGCGGCTCCAATATGAGGAAACAATTTCGTCATTTATATTATAATCCAACTCAAAGTCCATATCTAAGGGTTTTTGGGGTTGCTGATTCTCTATCAAAATTTAGAAATTCAACATGGTGGTTTCAATATGTTGGGCGAACTTGGAAAAGGTCACTGGATAGAAGCCATGTAATGATGATGTTTAGGCAGAAATGGATCGTATGCGACGATTTCGACCGAAAGAAATATGTAATTGGCAGTTTTAGTAAATATGACTAACAAGCTCGATACCTGCGATAACATCTGCATAATCAGGTTGGTACAGAATCATCAGAGCTTCTGTTTTACATAAAAGAAAATTTGTTGGTCATTGACTTAATTCTTATTATTTTCAACTTTTTAATCCTTATTGCCATATCTACGTGTTTTTTTTTAGTTTTTTCAAACTATAATTTAATCTTTAAGTTTTTAGTTCATATTCCTACAGAAGACTAAAAAAGACTACGGGAGAAAAACTCTTCGATTGATTCATCTTCATGAGATGGAATATATTAATAACTAAATTTTGGCGAATATCATTATTTCATTCTCGTATCGGAACTTAATATCCACAATTCCAATTTTTTCATTGTTTGTGTTTTTAACTTATATCAATGCTTTTCAGAAAAACTACCGTATTATTAATTCAAGGAACGCAATTTGTTCCCTAATTCTGAACCTCTTCGTCAACTCTTTGCATTGTAGGTATCTTCAATTTTGTCTTCTCAATTACCCGACTAGAATCTGGAAGATTTACTGAGCTCTTTCAATGATGCGACGGAAGTAATTTTTCATAGAATGCAATTTGCAATTGACAATAGTTTCATTTGTGCATGGCTGGTTTCGAATAATTGACGATTAAGATTTTGTCGTCCAAATGCCAAGTCAGTTTTCGGGCGGTACTAAATGATAATTGAAAATGAATGGGATTGGCTGACGTTTCTGCTTACATATACTACTTTCCATTCCATGATATAACAATATGGTTCGATGTTGATCATTCATCTTCGTCGTCATTTTTTATTCAGTTGTTGACTTGAGACTTTTAGGAAGTATATTTCAGTTAGTCCTAAATCTCCAAAGTTGATATCGTCTGATGATAATTTTAACATGTGAAATAACTCTTTCAGTCGCTAACTATCTGAAAGATATTGGTCAACGTATTAATGGTGTACGTCAATGCTAAATACTTTGAAAGCATTGTCCTTAGCCCCACAGTTATATATTGTTTAGATGCGATGAGTTATCACTTGTTACGAAATCAAAGGGTTCTCTCTTCATACAATCAATTTTTCGTCAGACAACCTCAGGCCATTCATTGTCCCACATTAATTGATTCATTTCCTAGAATTATCGTATTTTCAAGGTGTAGCTTGTTTTTATGACGCTGTCGATATTTTGGTATTTCAACCCGACGAAAACAAAAAACAACGAATTTATCCGGGCCCTGAGACCAGAGCAGCATATGTCGAGGCTAGAGGCATATGTAAAGAGACAATAGAATGCTCAAAAGATGCCCACAAAGCCAAAATAAGATCAAAACTTGCTGAATGTCCTAACGGATCCCGTTCATTTTGGTCTTTCGCCAAAGCTGTGGGAAGAAATTTCACTTCCAGCTCATTTCCTCCCCTAACCAAAGGAGATGGAACACTAGCAACGACTGCCCAGGAAAAGCCAATATCTTTGCGCACCTATTTGCTGGAAATTCCACTCTGGATTCATCGGGAAAACAACCCCCGAACATTACACCTATTGACAGTCACATGCCCGAGATCACCTTTCGCCAACGTACTATCAGAAAGATTTTGCTGGGTCTCATCATCAACAAAGCCTGTGGATCTTACGGAATCCCTCCGTTTGTTGTCAAGAAATGTGTCCCCGAACTCTCACCTGTTTTTTGCAAGTTGTTCAACCACTCTTACAATTTGGGTGTATTTCCGTTCAATTGGAAAATTGCAAGAGTACCGCCAGTCCTAAAAGGCAAAAAGGCCCTACCTAGCAACTACAGACCTATCGCACTGCTATCTATTATTTCAAAGGTCATGGAAAAAGCCATCAACATCGAGCTCATGAAATATCTGGAAGGCTCAGGAATTGTCAACGATAGGCAATATGGCTTCCGCCATCAGAGATCAACTGGTGACCTGCTTGCTTACGTCTCACATATATGGCAGCTATCTATTGAAAAGCATGGAGAAACTTTAGCTGTGGCATTAGATATCTCCAAGGCGTTCGATCGAGTTTGGCACCAGGGACTCCTCGCCAAGCTTCCGTCTTATGGCTTGCCCCCTCAGCTGTGTTCTCTGCTTGCTAGTTTTCTCTCAAACAGGTCTCTCCATGTAGTGGTCGATGGAGTTTCATCTGACACTCTACTCATAAATGCTGGTGTTCCGCAAGGATCCATTCTCGCACCAACACTATTTCTACTTCACATCAACGACCTGTTGAAAGCAACTTCATGTCCAGTACACAGCTTTGCCGATGATAGTACCCTCCATACCGCTTTCTCTTCCAGGGCCCCTATATCAGCCCGTGAAACCAGAAATGAACGAGGAAGAAATGTTAATAATATAAATATGGACTTAGCAACAATTCTCGAATGGGGATCTAATAACTTGGTAGAATTCAATGCAAACAAAACACAAGCATGTCTTTTCTCTAGAAAAGCCGATCTCACTGTGCCTAACATAACTTTGTCAGGAGTAACCATACCACTGAAGCCATCCGTATCGATGCTTGGTATTACTATCAGCAATAACCTTTCCTGGGAAAATCACGTGAGGTCCATTGCCAAAAGTGCATCCCAAAAACTTGGTTTTCTGTTTCGTGCCAAGAGCTATTTCACCCCCAGTCAGCTGCTTATGATCTATAAGGCACAGATCCGACCTGTCCTGGAATACTGTTCCCATATTTGGAGTGCGGCACCTAAACATA
Organism: Gonioctena quinquepunctata; assembly: GCA_018342105.1. Lineage (NCBI taxonomy): Eukaryota > Metazoa > Arthropoda > Insecta > Coleoptera > Chrysomelidae > Gonioctena > Gonioctena quinquepunctata. The sequence continues at coordinate 165,361 of JAFIRS010000223.1, read as the reverse complement.
TCCTGAGGCTATTGGATTCTGTCCAAAAAAGGGCAATTCGTCTCGTCGATGATGCCTCGCTTACAAACTCGCTCACTTGTCTGGAACACCGTAGAAAAGTTGGCGATTTGTCTCTATTTTATAGAAATTTTCATGGGCGATGCTCTTCTGAAATATCAACAATCGTTCCTGCTTTGGCAGTCTCTTCGAGATTAACCCGTCAAGTTCAGTCATCACACCCCTTCGTGGTCACTTTGGAGACCTGCAGAACATCACTTTCCAAAGACTCGTTCATCCAACGAACAGCGAGGCTTTGGAACTCATTGCCTAGGGAGGTGTTCCCCGAGGCATACAACCTCCAGAAATTTAAGAAGAACACCAACTCCTACCTTCTTTCCCTAGGTTCCCACGATGTTCTCTGAACATTACAGGATATCCCTTTTCGTGGGAACCAGAACATAGAAAAAAAAAAAAAAAAATACTCAATATAAAATGCATTCCAAAAGTCATCCTTTCTCGGCTAGTTTCTTTATCAAATCACGAGTCGGTCGAACAACACGACTATGTGACTACCTACTCAACGGTAAGAGGTGGGGTACCACTAGCGTCAGCAAAAGGACTTCAGCGTTCCCTTTTCGCAAGCTTCGCGGTCCTAAACACTTCCTGCCTGACCCTCCTTGACCTTATGAAAGATGTCCTATATTGCAGAGAGCGCGAGTTCTCTTGGAGCATTTCGGCCAAGGAAGTAGGGGGAATCTTTATCTTCCCCACATCTTGGCACCCTGGATACATTTCAACTCTCATTAGTTTGGGTGTATTTTGAGGCTACAGTTTCTTTCCGATTCAATTTCAGTATGTTAACTGGTCTCACCAGATATCATCAGGTTCACTTGCCAATAGCTGTTGATTCTCTATACATGTTTCTTTGATGCATAAAAAATCTACTCCCTTCAGTGCCTTCTTCGTATGCCAAGCGCAGATTCGAGTCGGTATAAAAAGCCAGCGTCTCACGGCGCGAGACTTGACGAGCTGTGCTCGGTCCACAAGAGTGAGGTTTGTGTAATCTCGAGCCTGATCGGTCTCACGGCTTATATAATTTCACCGACTCGTCGTCTATCAGTGGCTAGAAGTTTGTACACGAGCCTAGGAAGGGATTCATTGTTCAGTGCAGTAGTTATAGATAGCGCCGATGAGAGAATAGCATGTGCAGCAGCGTATTTGTATTTACACATTTTTTTCTTTCTCATATAAATCTGAGAATTCCATAATTGCTTCTGAATTCCATTCCATGTTAATACACAATGACAAAAACAACACTATGCTCTGCCACCACCAAACTTCCTCTCCGAAGTGACCGGGCTCTCGTCGTAGCTGACACTGTGGACAGATACCCTCGCGCCGTGTGACTGCTCAACAAGCCATACAGCACGAGCCAGCTAGTCGAGCCTCGCGCCTTTGATGTTTGGAAATTGACCGACATTTCATGGAAACGGTCGAGCCACCACGAGCTTACGCTTGACAAGTCTTGATCCTACGCGAGACTCGTCAATCCCCAAGCCGAGTTCGCCAAGTCTCGCGTCGTGAGACGCCGGCTTAAGGCTGTCTGGCTCCGTGCTTGGCTAGCTGGTCCGCCTGTTCGTTACCAGCGAGTTTCAAATATCCCAGATCCACAGAATTTTTTTTTGCTGCGAGGTTCTCAAGAACTTCGGTATAGTCCTGGGCCAGTTTAGAAATGGGATATTTAAAACTGATAGATTTGATAGAGATTGAGGTTGCGGGTAAAAAGAAAGGAGGCTGATGCCATGCACCCTCTCCCGAAGTTGAAATCACTTTGTATTGTCCTTTTTTTGTTAAATCCCCTGTTACTGCGCGGTAATCGTAGATCAGGAATGTTTCTACTAGTTCAAAAATACATATGTGCAAACTGTGAAGCCTTACAGACTTTAATTTTGTATTGGCATTTTTACCGCTACCTATTTCTCAAGTTTTACTGGAGGACGTAATCACCACACAATTATCCAATGTTCTAGGCAAGATATAATATGTGATTTCCCAAATTTCAACATCCTCTGACAACTTTGATTGTAAATAAATAATCAAGTTTTCCGATATCGTAAGCAGCTGAAAGCTTGTTTTTTTCAGGATGTTCCAGGGAATGGAATTCCACTTACCAATACTCTGAGTGTTTCAAGCATTCTCAAGTGACACCTCGCCTTTTTTCCACATTATCCTTGCTTTTTGGTGATTATTATATTTTACTAGGGACATATGTTTCAATAGTAGAATCCCTATGAAATATTTCGAAAATGCTCCCAGCAGAAGTCTGTTAATATTTGGGCTCATATCTCCTACCCCTGTGTTTGAATAGGATCTATCTAGATTTTGATGAGCAAGTTCCATCTGAGCTCCTTGGAGAAGAACCTCTAATAGTACGACGGAGAATGTGGAACCTATGTCAATTCCTTATTGAAGCATACCCTGATCGGTAGATAGACAGACGTAGTTCCATTCATTGGTATGCACGTTTTCCCGATTCAACTCCACTCAACTTTTTTGTGGGGACATCTCAAGTCACTGGTTTTTTCAACACCTGTAGAATCTGAATTATTATAGGGGCATACGATAATCCGGGATACGCTAGGGATCTTTTTGAGAACGCGGCAGTTCAATAGTTAGGAGGCGTTAATTATGTACTGAATTAAATAGTGGTCCATTCAAACATTTACTCATTTTTTTCAAGGTTTGCCGTGTTTTATAGATATATTATTAAACCTGTTGCTATATGAAGAAGAAGTGCAACTTTTTACTAATGTTGATTCTTTGAGTATGAATTAAAGGACAGAAAAATGTGTTTTCTACATTCAGGAATTGTCTCGAAAAATATGTACTGCAATGTTAAAATTCTTCTACTAATTTACAGGGAACCTTAGCCAATATTTCTTCGATTATATCTGAAATCTCAAGTTGATCATTGATAAACCCATTGCGAAAAACAACAAGTGTAACTACGCCACTGGTAGTTAGAAATTGAAATTAAAAAACCACGTTAACTGATCGACCTAGGAGGATATACCTTGTGTTCAAGAAAAAAATATATTACTTCCTATACCTGTATCAAACATGGTGTAATTTGAAAGGTTTGTTTATAAAACCTTTTTTGTTGGAAAACGGAACGCGTAAAATAATAAATACTCGTTATTTTTTCAAGTTGAGTAGGTAGGTTACTTACTCTGTATTATCAAATATCTCCGAAAGCTGAATAATTTGCGATGTAAAAAGTCCTGACTTTTTTCTAAGAAATAATCGAACACAAAGTGAATAAAATGCTCATTTTTTCAACGAATCAATAGTTTCATTATTCCTATTTGTTGAGCCACCTGCTCCTTGGCTCACATACAAATGATACAGCTCAGAGATGCATTAAAAACTAAATGTTTCGGCCATTGGACTACTACAACCGTAACTATACTAATAGAAAGAACATACCTTGATTTTATTTTTCTAGAGAAAGACTTCAGGAAGACTTGGACCACTCTGTGATCATTGGGTATTGTACGAAAATAATGCACCCCAGAACTTCCATCAAATCCGTGTCAAATAAATGATATACATTATCATTTCACTAAATAAATAAATGTCTTAGCTGCAGTTGCTTGACCGATATACTCATATTCAACAGTGCTACACTGCCACTTCCTACATATTATACTCCTGAAGGGTTATGTGGCTAGGGACCTATTAGCTTGCTGCCAACGTTATAGAAAGTTTTGAAAATGTACTTGAGAGAGTAAAGGACATATTTTGTCATCGAAAAACAAATAATAATACCAGTCCAATCTGGCTTTCCATCCCACATTGGTGGTAGATTTAATTAGGCATATTCAACGTAATATACAAATGTTGCTTATTTGGTTGTACCAATCCAACAGTCATGTCAGTTAATTATGTCAAGGTCAGCTCATCCGAAAGAGAGATATATTTTCCACTCAACTGAAACTCAAACTTCGAAATCTGCTCATAATTCTCAACAGTTTTCTCTAATACACTATACTCCTAAATTCACTTGTTTTCGAAATATTAACGTTTAAAAAGTGACATTCCTGTTTGAAATGAAGTATGGATTTTGGTCACTTCCGGTAAAACATTTTGCTAACTAAATGTTGTTATTAATTTGTAGTTAAATCTCTTGATGAATTCGACTAATAAGAGGCTTAAAGAGAGTTTATTAAGGATAAACTGTACAGCTTACAGGGAAAATCTTGAAGCCTACGAATGTGTTCTGTAAATTCACAATCAAAACAAATTAGTTAGCTAAAATATTATAATTTATTTTTGAATAACACTTTTATTTAACCCCAACAATTATTTCATCAAGTGTTCAATGTGGACCCTCCTAAATCTTGACAATAAAGGGCCCTATTATAAATAGATTCTCTCACGTTGATGAAAGTCTGTTCATCTATTTCTTCACATGTATCTATCATTCTGCAACTCTTCCATTTTTTGGCATTCAGTGGCGTAGATTTCTGACTTCAGATACCCTTAAAGGAAAAAAAATAGAGGTGTAAGATCTGGAGATCTTGGTGGCCATTCTGTACTTCCCCTGCGACCTATCCATCGCCCAGAAAAGTTTGTATCGAGGAACTCTCTAGCCATGCGATCGAAATGGGGGGGTGCCCCATCCTGCTGAAATATGATTTTACGATTTTCAAACTCTTCCTGATTGTTTAATACAGTTTGTCTTATTCGAGGTTCAATTTCAGTTTCTAAAAGATTTCTGTAAAGAACTCCTGTAAGATTGCCTCTGATGGAAATCGGTCCAACAACGCGATTGCCCAAAACATTCACCTTTTCAGGAAACTGGGTATGTCCCTCTCTAAAAATATGTGGATTAGTATCGCTCCAGTATCGTACATTCTGTTTGTTGACTTTTCCATTAAGAAAAAACGTGCATTCGTCTGCGAAACATTCACGTTTTAGGAATCCCCGTTCTCCTTCAATTGTTCTTGTTAACCACAACAAAATTCAACCCTCCGGTCTGGATCATCCTCTGTGAGAGCATGCAGGATTTTTATTTTATAGGGATGAAACTTTTCTTTTTTTTTGGACTCTGGACACTTTTTGAACTTACTCCACAGGATTCAGCAACTGCAGACGTCCACTGAGTCGTATTGATTACCATTTCGGCAACAATTTCTACCTTTTTTTTTCTGAAAGAGGCGACCTTCCTGATCTTGGAGCATCTTTCAGCGTACCAGTTGCTTGGAGCTTATTTAAAAGTTTCCGCAAATATGACCTCGAAATAGGATTCTCGGGAAATCTATCATTTAACATACGGACTGCTAGATGATAATTTCTTCCAGCTTCTCCAAATATCAAAACTGCTTCAAATTTATCGTCTAAACTACGAGCCATGATCACACTTTTCATGAAAGGATTTAGACGCTGAACGGACTATTTGACAGTTAGCAGTTCAGTTTGACAGTAAACAAGATGTTACCGCGAAACGATTTTTTCCAATATGCAAACTTGATTGAAACCAACATTAGTGTTTTTGGTTGGGTTTGAAATGACCAAAATGTCACTTTTCAAACGTTAATATTTCGAAAACAATTAAATTTAGGAGTAAAGTGTATTAGAGAAAACTGTTGAGAATTATGAGCATATTTCGGAATAGGAATATTATTCGGAGTGTTCTATTTAAAAAAATTATTGAAGTTGTGATTTTTTCATGAAGAAGTAGGTTTTTATCTCTTATTTGAGCTCTCCAAATTTTGTTGCCATATACCAGGTGATTCAAAAATTAGTAGGGGGGAAACGGACTTTAGACGAGCACTGTATATTGTCCTGTACTCTTACAAATTGACTAGTATCGCCTTCAAAGAATTCGAAATTCGTGTCTGCTTTTCTTATATTGAAAGAATATATGATCACATTTGATCTAAAATGCTAGAATCGGGATGGCTAATGTTGGATGAGCGTCTGCGTATTATCACTCACAAAAACAAAGTATCTATTTAGTAGCAAAACTCAACTTTACGCCAACACACGAAATAAACATATCTCGTGAATCCTAAATATTCTGATACAAGTCTTCCAAATTGTATAATTAATTTCTCAGTGAGTTCAGGAATTATTCTATCTCCGACTTCAGGTAGAGGCTTAGCGTCTATCACTAGAAAATTGACTTTTCTGAATGCTTATTCTTGTCATATAATAGTAGATATATCTCTATATCATGATCATAACTTTGTGATTAATATTGTATTTATTTTGTGAAGAAGGATCACTTTAAGGGTTAAGTTGAAAACAGCTTCTGTATCACTTCACTTTTTCGTATGAATAAAGTAGATTTGATATTATTATTAAAAATGTTGAGCTAGTTTCAACGCCCTGTATCCCAACTTTCAGGATAAATTATGATGCCCAGTGTCGATTGTAAATGGTGCGAAATCTAATATGGCTAATAAAGAAACTAACTTATCTGTGTGATTTTTACGCGCTGATTGCAAATTGGGTACAATGTATAGAAATGAATGTTTAACCGAAAAAATTATAATTGGAATTTTTTTAATTCTCCTCGGCAACGCCATGGGCAAAGTTGTTACATGTAAATCAGTTGCTGAATATTTCCATGAATACATTTTAATGTTGACAACTTCATGCATCATACCACATGTTTTGATCCTCTATTCGCACATGTGTTACTATTTTTGTTATGAATACATAATGGTTATATTCAAGTCAAAAAGTAATTTGTTGCTATTAGGAATCAGTTAGAACTACTCTATGAGAAACTTGTTGGATTTAACGCTATATTCAGAATAAGAAGGTGCCAGCTAGATTCTTTGGGGAAAATCACAATATTACTGATTTTTTTTTATTATTTGGTATCTGTGGAAAAAATATTCAGTGATCAGGATTTTATTTCGATCTGGAAACAAGCTAGTCGTAAATATCAAGATTTAATACAGTGAAAAAATAAAATTCATACACATATAAAAAATGCAACTGAAACTGGAAATAATATATTAAATAATGAATTAAAAAAATATCTTTAAGAACTTCTGATTTACTAATTCCTCATAACTCCAAAGTTTTTATTCGATTGAAAACCCTCCAATATAAAGCGACTCCATAAGCAATAGGCATGGTGAAAAATCAGTCATTATCAACTCCAGACATACTTTGATAGCCCCAAGGGGGTTAGTGTATTTATTGGTTGAAATCTTATCTAAAGTCCACCAGGAAAATTTCTTCAAGGTCCACGAACTTTCGAAGACAGTTTTTAAGTGAATATTGACCTCATTATAACGTCGTATACGTTTAAATGGCCAGGATATAAAGAAGTTGACAAGTAGGTCAAATGTGTATTTCTTTTAACTATTTTCCCATTTATTTTTGTTCTTCAGAAAAAGCTGATGGAATAAACAGAATTTAGTCTGATTTTTCTTCGGCAAATTAAATCTCCTGGGAGTTCCACTTGTTTCAAACGAGTGAAAAATCAACATTATCATTAAAGTTCTCGAAAAAATTTACGACTAGAAGTAACTCCACCCATATGCTATTTTCATATTATCATCTGTAATTCTATCACGAATATAGTGCAGTAACAGGTGATATATCATGATAAAATACACAGAAAACAATTGTCTGCTTCAAACCTAAATTTGTTTTATTCCTTATAGTTAATTTTAGCTGATGAATGGGTAGAGTGGAACGCTAGTAAGGCAAACTTTATACCTTCGACCTATTGGACAAAATCTCTTGACATTAATTTTTTCGATATTAATAAATCTGAAGTAGGTACTCAACTTACATTACAAAGGATTTTATCATGCACAATGTCCTCAAGAAATTCAAATTCACATCTTCAAATAAATACATCAATAGGTCAATTTTGTACTTCTTTGATTTTTATTTTTCTACCAGCAAGTCGAAAAAGAAATTTTGTCGACTAATAAGTCCATTGGGAAACAGACTTAATGTCCCAATTTTCGACTTAAAATTATTTCCATATTTTCCCCATATTGGTGAATCTGACTACGGTTGTTGGGTATGTATTAACAAAGAAATACTTTCACTGGTCTTGTGACATAACTGGTTTGAACCCTCCAAATCTTGTTCAAAATTACAAAAAAAAACAAAAATGTCTCTACTTGAAAGACCACTTTATCAGATACAATTTTCAGCGCATCATCTAATAAAAGTGATATTTTAGAATCTATTTTTGAACCAACTGAAAATTATTATTTTCACGTGATAAGACTGATGTTTTCACTTTTGTTAGTCGTTTTTTCATATTTTTTTGTCAATTGATCCTCCAGCTGGGCCCTTTAATTTTCAAGACAAGGATTCCATCAACAAATGGTGCGATGTTTTTTCCTCATGAGCACTCTGACAGAAATTAGATTGGAATTTTTGCTGTCAATCAGTTACACAATTTTTTTCAACCCTGACATGATTGTTCCAATTCAAACGAAAAACTCTCGAGTTGATAAACGTTCACTAAGCATTGATAAAAAAAGGATCTCCTCATAGATAGGCGTGAAATTTCCCCATAATATCTCCTGTTAAGGTTTCCCCTTATTCCTGACCCATCTTTTGTTAAAAACTATTATTTTTATTTTTTTTATTCTTTATATATAAGTATTTTCATATGGTCGAAGCAATTCCCCTTAATTTTCAAATATATATATCATTTCGCGTTCACGAAAGCATACTTCCACTTTACGCATGCGCGCGAAGAAAATCAAGCAAGAATTCAGTTTTCTTTCGACTCCGCTTTGAAACACTCCGCTTTCAAGATATACGTCTCGCCAGTTTAGTTAAAAACGGAAAACATTTTGGTTCTTCAAGTTTCCGTCTCACCGCTATAGTGTTAAAAGGAAGACATTGTCACGTGTGTGATAACCCACTTTTCGTAGTTTAAACACAAGATTCCTGAAGGAAGGAGGAAGATCCATCCATCTAGGCACCAGAGGTAGGTGGAAGTTCTTTCTCGATTTTAAATCGTTCAATAATCCATTTGAACCAGCAAATTTCATATTTTTCATATCTTTCATTTTTACCGCCACATTTTTGGTCCTTCTGAGCCAAGAATCCCCTGGATTATTGGTTTTTTCATTTATTCATTTAAATACGAAGAATTGCTTCGACCATTTTTTCAAAATATAAATTCAAGGTCACCGGTATTCAGCTGGTGAAACAATTGTAGGTAGGAATTTGTATCCTTTTTTTGCGATAAAAAGTTGCCAGGTCCGTTCTTGGGTACAGTGGTTTTTGTGTATTTATTTCAATTTATCAGTTATTTGATTAGTTTCACAAAATGGCTGATAAGATCAAAAATTGAAAGCTCTTCGAAATACTGAAATAAAGAGAATGTCAGAACTGAAAGAGGTAGCTGAAATAGCCGTTATAAATAGTAAAGCTCATTCTGAGTTTCGGCAACGATTCAAAGTTTTAAAGGAAATTGAATCGAATTTCAATGATCATCAGTCTAACATTATCAGTAACTTAAGTTCGTTGAAAGATCTAACCACAGATATGTTGGATACTGAAGAATCTGTCCGCACCGCATTTGATAAGGATTTATTTTCAGTTCAAGCAATTCATGCTGATTTATTTGAAGAGGTTCCACAAACTCAGGTTGGACAAATTATTGCTCCTCCGCACCCAGAGTAAAACTTCCTGAAATGAAGTTGCCAACTTTCAATGGGGACATAAAGGCGTTCACTCCATTCATTGATCTTTATAACGTTCTTGTGCACAATAATGTGTCTCTTTCTATCATTTAAAAGTTTGCCTACTTGCATTCTGTATTGAGGGGCCGCCAAAAACGTTGATTTCGTGCACACCGCTTATTTCAAGCAATTATTTAGTAGCTTATAATGCAATCACAAAAAGATATTCAAACCCGCGTCTTTTAGCAAATGCTCACTGGAGCGAAATTGAGTGTAGTCCGCGCATGTCAATTGAAAACCCGCCTTTGCTTAGGAAAATTATTGATACATTTTCGGAAAACGTTGCCGCTCTCCGCAATTTATCCTATCCTGTAGATCAATGGGATTTCATCCTTTGTCATATGCTTTTGAAAAGACTCGACTCCACTACGGTGGCCTGCTATGAATTAGAACTCAGTTCAAAATCGATTACCAATCCTAATTTCACTGACATGATAGATTATTTAACAAATCAGTGTAATGCGTTCGAATCACTTTCATTGAATTCTATCCGTATGAAACCCAAAACTCATAATACTTGTAATATATCTAACATGAACCGCACGAATCCTAATCTTTCTAGTTTTCGAAATACCACTTTGTTTGCCGCAAATCCGCAGGCATATACGAGTAAAAGGCTATGTCCACTCTGTAAATCTGAACATGCTTTATATAAATGTCCTTCATTCCTGGGAAAATCTCCTAGAGAAAGATATAATATTGTTAAACAAAACCATTGGTGCACAAATTGCTTAAGTCATACTCATTCCAAGTCAAAATGTTCTTCATCTCGTACTTGCAATTATTGCCAATCTACTTATCACCACTCAACTTTACATTTTGACAGACCGCAAAATATTTCAGCTTCATCATCAAATTCTAATAATGATGGTTCTTCCGATTCAGTCCTTCGAATTGAAGAAACCCTCCAAACTTATATTCCTGAAACCGGCCCTGCAGCACTTAGTGCGAATCTTTCACAGCAACACAATGTCTTATTGGCTACCGTTAAATTGAGAATTTTAGATTGTCGTGGTAATTTCCAGGTGGTAAGAGCATTAGTGGATAGTGGATCGCAAGCAAATTTTATTTCCAAACGATTCCTGCATCGTTTAGGTTTGAAACCGTTCAAATCAGCTGTTGCTGTACAAGGGCTCGGAAATATGACCGCTCAGGCATCGCTTGGCAAGGTTAGCTGTGCTGTTCAGCCGACCGGAGCGACGCATCCGATTTTAACTTTTGAAGCAATAATTCTTGATCACATTTGTTCAGATATGCCTACTTTTAAGTTTGATACATTTACTTGGAGTCACATAAAAAACATTACTTTGGCTGACCCACAGTTCTCGAAACCCGCACCGATTGATCTACTTTTAGGCGCTGAAATATTTCAGAAAATTCTTTTGGACGGCCGTAGTGTTGGTAATGAAAATTTACCCAGTGCGTTTAATACCACTTTTGGTTGGATTTTATTTGGAAAAGTTGCAGCTACACATCAAAAGTAATCAATTCATTTTTGAACATTGTAGAAATATCTCAACTAGAGAATACGCTGAAGCGATTTTGGGAAATCGAAGAGATACCTTGTGAAGAAACGATTTCTGCGAGGATAAAAAATGTGAACAATTATTTTAACTACAATGCACGGAGACCGGAGAAATGGTCCCCCCTTAAGAACCGCTCGTGATTTTAGAATTCTAGAGATATAGCTCTTCGACGTTTTTACAGCCTCGAAAGGAGATTGGCCCGCAATCGAAATTTATATAATGAATATTCCAAAATTTTTAAGGAATACATAGAGTGCAATTACATGGAAACGATTCCGGAATCCGAATTATCTAAAGTTCCTTCTTATTATATACCACATACTTGTGTTTTCAAACCAGACAGTACCACAACAAAAATTCGAATAGTTTTCGATGCAAGCGCAAAATGTTCTAATAATATTTCACTGAATGACGTGTTGATGACAGGACCTAAATTACAAAAGGATATTTTGGCAATACTTTTGAATTTTCGACTACATCTCATTGCATTTACCGCAGATATTAGCCGTATGTATCTTCAAATTTTGCTCCGAACCGCTGATAGAGATTTTCAAAGAATTTTTTGGAGATTTTCTCCAAATGAACCGCTGCTTGAATATCGTTTACGTACGGTGTCTTTTGGGGTAGCCAGTAGTCCTTGGCTTTCCCTCCGCACGTTGGCAAAATTGGCTGACGATGAAAAAACAAACTATCCACTAGCGTCGCAACTTTTGCTGTCCCATAATATTTATGTAGATGACGTCATTGGTGGATGTGATTCTTTGGACGAATCACTTGCAGTACAAAGTCAATTGATTTCATTATGTAAAAGTGGTGGTTTTCATCTCAAGAAGTGGTCGAGTAATAATGTTGAGTTTTTAGAAAATTTACCTAAAGATTATTTGTATGATCAATCATATTCGATGGATAAAGAAAATGAGTCAACCATTAAAGTCTTGGGGTTAAAATGGACTCCTTCTTCAGATGTTTTCTTTTTTTCTGTTAATTTATTAGAGGAACCGCTTACCAAACGTAATATATTATCCGAACTTAGTCGAATATTCGACCCTCTTGGGTTTCTATCACCAATCACATTGTTTGCAAAACTGATAATGAAAGAATTATGGTTACAGGGTGTTGGTTGGGATGAGCTCCCTCCCAACCAAATTATAAAAAAATGGACATTATATAAAAGTCAACTACCAGAAATATCGAAGATTGGAAGTCCCTGTCTCATTCCATTCCAAGATTTCACCCGTTGTGAATTACATGCCTTTTGTGATGGCTCACAGAACGCATATGCGTCTTGTCTGTACGTCAGAGTAATAAAAATAACCGCATTTTTGTATCTCTTTTGAGTGCAAAATCTAAAGTTACTCCTACCAAATTATTATCTATTCCTAGGATAGAGTTATCTGCTGCCCTTTTGTTGTCAAGGTTAGTCTCTTACGTTTTGGAGATTTATTCCGAAAGAGTCAGATACGATCAAATATATACTTGGACGGATTCGTCAATTGTTTTACATTGGGTAAAGTCAGATCCAAACAAGTTCAAAACTTTTATTGCTAATCGTATATCTATGATACAAAATAAAGTTTCTCCTGAGTGGTGGCGTCATGTATCTTCCAAAGATAATCCCGCTGATTGTTCCTCCCGCGGCCTCCTTCCCGGAGAATTAGTTAATCATCCGCTATGGTGGGGAGGCCCATTTTGGTTACAGAAACCCGAAACCGATTGGCCCATCCAAAAATTCAAATTAGAATCTCACAGCTTCGATTGTCAAGAGCGCAGAACGGTGCTTGTAGCATTCACTGATGTAGATTCATTGCAGAATATTCTACAAAATTTTTCTTCTCTAGAGAAAATCCAGAGAATCATAGCATACATCAGAAGATTTTATTTTAATTTGAGACATCCGCTGAATAAACTAATTGGTTCTTGTTTCAGTGATACTGAGTTACACGAGGCTTTACTTGTTCTTGTTAAATTCACTCAGTATTCTGTATTCGAAGATGAAATTTCTAGATTAAAAATAATAAACCGCTTCCTAAGTATTTGAGAAAACTCAGTATTTTTATAGACCACAAGGTTTATTGCGAGTGGGTGGAAGGTTACACAACTCGCTTTTAGAATATGATAAAAACACCCTCTTCTTCTACCACGTTCGAATAGACTCACTGATTTAATAATAGAATATACTCATAAACTTCACCTGCATCCCGGACTGCAGACGTTGCATTTTCTTTTATTACAAAATTTTTGGATATTATCCCGCGTCGCACCATCCGAAAAGTGTTGGACAAATGCTTCCGATGTTGGCGCCTCAATCCGCGAAGCCTACAACCCCTATGGGCAATCTCCCCGCAAACCGAGTTTCACAGGTAAAAGCTTTTCAGTAGTTGCTGTTGAATTTTGTGGCCCATTTTTCATTACGTTGGGCAAAATCCGCGGGGCAAAGACGGTTAAATCTTATGTCTGGGTTTTATTTGTTTTGCAACTAAAGCCATACATTTGGAACTTATTTCAGACATGACAACCGAGGCATTTCTGGCTGGCTTACGCAGGTTCATGGCAAGGCGAGGCCGCTGCTCATACATTTTTAGTGATTGTGGTAAAAATTTTGTTGGTGCAAATAAATATATTAATGAAATTATGAAAATGCCGCAGATAATGAAAAGTTAGTTTGGTCATTTCACCCCCCGACAGGCAGCCATTTTTCCGGCTTAGTTGAAGCAGGTGTTAAATCATTCAAAACACACTTTGCTAGAGTTATCGGTTCGCAAATTCTCACGTACGAAGAATTGTATACAGTTATAACTCAAATTGAGGCTATATTGAATTCTAGACCGCTTTGCCCGCTGAGTTCTGATCCAAGTGATTTGTCGGTTCTGACTCCGGGGCATTTTTTAACGTTAGAACCTTTAACTTGTCTTCCAGATCCTGATTTCAGTCATCTAAAACTGAACTCTTTGGGACGATGGGAGTTATTACAAAGGATGAAATCCTGTTTCTGGTCCAGGTGGCATTTAGAATATTTAACTAATTTGCAGCAGAAACACAAATGGAATGATCCTGATCATCCCTTGAAAGTTGACGATCTCGTCATTATAAAGCAAGATAATTTATCGCCTTTACAGTGGCGTATGGCCAGAGTTGTGGAACTTCACCCTGGATTAGACAAAGTAGCTCGCGTTGCTACAGTGAAAACCAGTAGTGGTACCTATAAGAGACCAATTAATAAATTGTGTCTCCTTCCACAGAATTAGTTTTGTTGAAAGCCTTCAACAAAACGTGGGGAGAATGTTAAGGTTTCCCCTTATTCCTGACCCATCTTTTGTTAAAAACTATTATTTTTATTTTTTTTATTCTTTATATATAAGTATTTTCATATGGTCGAAGCAATTCCCCTTAATTTTCAAATATATATATCATTTCGCGTTCACGAAAGCATACTTCCACTTTACGCATGCGCGCGAAGAAAATCAAGCAAGAATTCAGTTTTCTTTCGACTCCGCTTTGAAACACTCCGCTTTCAAGATATACGTCTCGCCAGTTTAGTTAAAAACGGAAAACATTTTGGTTCTTCAAGTTTCCGTCTCACCGCTATAGTGTTAAAAGGAAGACATTGTCACGTGTGTGATAACCCACTTTTCGTAGTTTAAACACAAGATTCCTGAAGGAAGGAGGAAGATCCATCCATCTAGGCACCAGAGGTAGGTGGAAGTTCTTTCTCGATTTTAAATCGTTCAATAATCCATTTGAACCAGCAAATTTCATATTTTTCATATCTTTCATTTTTACCGCCACATCTCCCGATGTTTGAATTGATAATAGTCTGTTTTTTTCGTTAACGATGTTTTGTGAAAATTATTCCGAAGCGCCTTTCAAACTTAACAAACATTATTTTGTAAAATAATGTGAGTCAAACATCAAACTATATAACAATGCCAAGTTTGTATTTTATATGGCTCTAATGTATATTCTGACACACTAAAAAGGTATCGAATCTCTAAGTAACTCTTTGACGAAGCAGTAGGTAGGATATTTGCTATAATCCCGTTGGGAAACAACCCCCAACGATACCTAGAATTAACTCATCAATGCCTGAGGTCACTTTTTGCTCCCGCACTATCTAAGGCAAGAGGATCAGATGGAATTCCGATAATTGTTCTGAAGAACTGTGCTCAAGAGCTCACCCCAGTTCTCTGTAGACTCTTTAAGCTATCATACAACAAAGGGGCATTTCCGTCCATGCGGAAAAACGCAAGAGTCCAACCCATCCCGAAGAAGGGAAAGACCATTCCTGCGAATTATCTCAGCCATATCCAAAGTTATGGAGGAAACGACCAACCTAGAACTCATCAAATATCTGGAAAAAAATTGAGATAACTCACAACAGACAAACTCTGGACAAACACCGTCGAGAAATTTGGAGAATCCTGTGCATTAGCCTTAGATATATCCAAAGCCTTCGTATAAAGTAAATTATCTGCCTACGGTCTCCCAACCAAACTGAGCCAGTCGCTCATGAGCTCCTTTCATGTGGCGGTTGACGGTGTTTCCTCCAAAGCGGGGTCCCACAGGGTTCCATCCTGTACCCCACCCTGTTTCTTTCACACATCAATGATCTCTTGAAGATCACCACGAACCCCATCTACAGCTTCGCAGGCGATAGCACACTTGTCTCGACATTTACATCCTATCGACCACTTTCGGTGAACGACACCAACAGATTCAAGCAGGAACAGGTTGACTCTATCAATAGAGATCTTGAAGTCATCGTCGAAAGTGGAACAAAGAATCGTGTTCAGTTCAACGCACAAAAAAGACAATGCACCACGTTTTCCAAGAAATGCAACTCCTCAAATCATTCCAACTCCGGAAACACCCTTGAATCAAGCCCCTCCATCTCGATTTCGGGAGTCACGGTGCTACCATCGCTCAATCAGCAAGCCAGAGGCTGGGTTTTCTATGGAGAGCTAGAAAGTTCTTTACTCCTGACCAACTGTTGACGACGTACAAGACTCAAATCCGACCTTTGCTGGAGTATTGCTAGCACATATGGGGTTCGGCACCAAAGCATTCGCTTCGTCTTTGAGATTCCATACAGAAAAGGGCCATTCGGTTGATGAACAATCCTGGCACTGAGGGCACTGAGAATGCTGACGCACTCGCGAAAATATGATCTGCGTCTAATTTCATCCAACTGGAACCGAGCAGACGAATCAGCAGAGTTTATATACCTGCGTAGCCCTAAAAAGGGACCAGGCTACTGACATTTGGACTTTGCAACTAGAGCTTGCGGATTAAAAAAAACTCATTACGAAGAACCTTAACTTTGTCAATAGAATAGGATCATACAGTCAACCATAACCATAGGAATGAGCCACTTGCTTTTCAGTCGCAGTGAAGGGTCGGTCTATCGCTCCCTCATCTTGAACCTAACCAATGTAACCGATCTGTACTACCAGGAACGAGGAATGCATTCTACACTCGAGGTCAGAGCACATGATGAATAAAGTGTATCAATATGCAAAAATAATAAGAACAGGCTATTGCTTCATTCAACGATTGCAAGAATATATGACTTGAAGGATTGAAGGGGTTCAATTTTTGGAAGATGATCGCTGTCTGAATTGGACCTAGTATATGATAAATTTGTAGGTGCACATGCTCTTTGGCACATCAAAGGGGGATAATGAGATTATCATAGTCGTTCCTATTCTTTACGAGCTGCATTTTATTGTGAAGATCATTTTGACGTAACTTTAAATCTCATTCATAACTTATGTTGTTCCTAAACTTGCGGAATGATCAGGTAGAAAGTGGTATGATTTGCACGTGTATAAAAGGTTTGTAATCAGTGCACTGAATGTAGAGTTTTGATTGAGTTGTGGAGAAGTGAGTTTGCTTGTTTTTGTTGATATTTTTTTAGGAATATTATTTCTTTAGATAAACTGTAGATTGTATTTACACGCTCAATATTGGATTTGCTCGTGTTTGTTTAATGGAATCTTGCAACTCGATTTTGACCTATTTCCACGTGTCCGATCATTCAAAATTTGGTATTTGCCAATGCTTTCCACAACAGTACATTTCATGATGGCGATTCCGATATAATGAATAATTCACTTCGATTTCACTATAAATTTCGGAATTCGGGATGAGGTGCCAATATTTCTGATGAATTTTATCATGTATGGACTGTGTTTTCAAGCTTTCACAGCTGGTTTCTCAATAATTGTGTAGTGAAGATTAAGATTTTTTGGTTTTATGTGACTGAAGATGAAAGTATAGTTTTTCACTGCGAAGCAGTGGAAAGCGCCACATAAAATCAAGAAATCTGAGAGTTCACCAAAGAATAATTGAAAATACACTGAGAAAGCTAAGAAAGCCTATATTGTCTCCATCAGTGCATATGCACAAAATAATAACATTTGAGCAAAACTGTATGCGGAATGAGCGTAATCAATCAATTAGCTGCAAAGTGATCGATATCCTCTCAACTCGAAAATCACCAAATCACATTTGCATATGAAGTGATGTTTTTTATGATTTTCAGTCAGATCACAACAACTCAAACATATAATATTTATCATTTATATTTTATTGGTCCTATCATTCATCATACGTGAATACTAATCTAATAACAGTTTTTTACAAAGATAGATTTTTTGAAGTTGGGAAATGCATATTATGCCCATTAGAATGTAAGAATTGCCTACCACTTTTATTAACTCGTCTTTGACGTGCAATATTTGAATTTTCCATGAGCCTGCATGATTAAATGTTGATGTATCTTCTTCAGAGAATGTCAGGAGGAGACTGAAGTAAAAAACATGGTTGATATGTTTGAATAACTTCATAACCACCCACTGAAACGTAAAGAAGAGTTGCAGACCTGATATTATTCTACAAATATTTTCACGGCAGATGCTCCAGAGAAATTAAATATATTATATCACCTCTGGCCACATTCTACCGAAGAACTCGGCAAGCTGATCAGTCTCACCCATTTACTGTCAAGATTGACACGGCAATGACAACTCTCCATCAACAAACATTCTTCAACAGGGCTGCTACGGACTGGAACAAGATCCCGAAACTTTTCCCAGAGAACTATAACCTAAAGCTCTTCAGAAAGAGGGTTCACAATCATATCCTTTCCCGCTGCCCATACGATAGGTCTACCGTTTTGCGCCAATTTCCAGTATAAAAAAATGTCATGAAAGTCGTATAAATATCTATCCACGAGTTCTATCAGCTCCTTCGAACGAAAAACAAATGAATTGGGAGGTGTCAAAGAGAGTGGTAACGTGATTGAATGTTGTCGAATATATAGGTATGAAACAAATCGAACAATTTATTCCATGGTTTTAGGCCAGTAGAGATAGACATGATTTTCCCAAAATTTAATAATAATGACAAAAGTTGTGAAACTTCAGTAGAGTGAAGAGTACGTTCAAATGATATTTAGCCTAATTTTGCAACCCTTTTTTCCGAAAAAATCGAAAAAATTTGCAAAAATTCTGCAAAATTTCGAGGTTTCGAAATATAGCAATTTACATCCTCTGATGAATTTGCAACCATTCAAACAAAACGGAAATGTTTGTTTTATCGTGAAAAATTTGTTGTTAATCCTAATTTTTTTATGAAAATTCCAAAAGTTCTGCAAAGTCGAAAAAATAACTAAAATAATGTTTTTGAGAAGAGTTTTAATTTGCAACCTTCCGCGTCAAACAGAAAATATATTTTTTCATGAAATTGTTTTTTTTTTTATTGAAATAAGCATCGGAATTATTACAAAAGTTCCAAATAATATCAATAAAAATAGTTTGTGGCATCCAGACGAAAAAATGAAAACTAGAACTGAAAAATAATAATGTGGATCAGCCAGGGATCGAACCTGGGACCTTTCGATTTCTAGTCGAACGCTTTCATTTTTTCGTCTGAATGCCACAAACTATTTTCATTGATATTTGATTACAGACGCTGTCTACTTCATCGTTCCAAATAATGTTTGCAATTGAAGATGTCCTGACGTACAATGTTTTCATTGATTTGCAACCTCGTCTGCAACACGGAAATGAGGGTGAAATAAAAAAATAAAAAAAATAGTATTTGTACTCTGCAAATCGGGCAGAAAACTCATTTTACCAATTGGTAGCAGTATAATAATAATGTTACAATGCGGAATATTGGGAATTAAAAAAATATTTATTTTGCAACACCCGTGTTATCTGAATAATAAATATTTTCATATACCTAATAAATGGCATTCATTGTGTTACCAAATTAACTATCGACCAAGAAGAAGCTCGTCAACGGTAGGTGAAATCATTCAATGTTGAAAGCTAACGTTTTCGATATGAATTCATAACATCATATTACAATTAGGAATGTGCATAAAAAAATCCTCTTGAGTACGTTTGATGGAGGATCGAGAATATTTCGACACGTTTTCATAATTTCCTTGATTCATTAAAGAATGGAAGAAATATTGAGATTTAAGAAACATTACTATGATTAATCTACAACTGTGTTGCGTCACAGTGTTTTTCCCCTCTTCATTTTCAATATTTTTTTAAATCAAGAAAATGATTCTTACGTGTCGATAACATTTCAGTCCTCCATTCGGATTCAATGGAATTTTTCAGGCTAAACCACAATTGGAGTACGAAACTCGAGTGGAAAGGTAAATTATAATTTTATTTAATTCAAGAAGTACATACCTGTAAAAATTTAACTTGATGTAATATCGATCTAACAAATTTTTATTGATGATGAAAATTATATACTTGCGAGATTTACGATCGATAACATTTTGATATCCTTACTTCCATAGAGCATCGATTGTTCATTTTAAAATCTCTTCGATTGCTATAAAGTCATGTTGTGACAAGTGAACATTTTTAATGAAGACTGATTGCAAGTCGTTTCTAATGTGATAAAAAATTAATCCAATAGTCTTTTAGCAGAATTTAGCAAATTTTTTTACTTTTTCGACTGTTGCATTCGAAAATGTTAGATCAAATTTATTCCGCTGATCAGTCGAAAACAGTGATTGTTTGTGTGTTTGTTGCTATTATGTACTTTTTTCTGATATGATTAAATATGAAAACTTCAGATAATTTTTGACTAACATGTCAATTTTTGAAAGATAAGTGCCATGTGAAGTGGAATGAATAGAAAAATCGAATTAAACGGTTTTCTTCACATAAAGGATTCAATATAAAATTGAACCAGAAAATGGTAGATCTCAGGTGAAAAACAACTACTTTCCTGGCAAATACCACGCAGAACGTTGAATGATATTCACCTGAAAATCCATGCATACTTCCATATAATATCAATGGACATTGAATGCAAATGTTTCTTTCTGATAAGCTCGATTATGTTTAATTTATGTCGTGTTCACCTAACAATCCGCATACCGGTTTCAGGCTTCTTGGCCCTCATCAGTACGGAGTAGTCAACCAGCCAAAGGTCCAAAGAACTCTGGCTGAAGTGAGACACAACGTAAACAAACCATCATCGAGCTTGTAACACCTATAGGTACGCCGGAAAAGATAAACTTTAACTGGCGGTACCTAGTGACAGAAAGAAACACTCCAAAAATCTCCCACCTCGATAGGTTTCTAAATAAAAGATTCCTTCTCAGTAGGAGTGGCAAGCCCGTCTAGCATATAGTGAAAGATAAGTGCCATGTGAAGTGGAATGAATAGAAAATCGAATTAAACGGTTTTCTTCACATAAAGGATTCAATATAAAATTGAACCAGAAAATGGTAGATCTCAGGTGAAAAACAACTACTTCCCTGGCAAATACCACGCAGAACGTTGGATGATATTCACCTGAAAATCCATGCATACTTCCATATAATATCAATGAACATTGATTGCAAATGTTTCTTTCTGATAAGCTCGATTATGTTTAATTTATGTCGTGTTCACCTAACAATCCGCATACCGGTTTCAGGCTTCTTGGCCCTCATCAGATTTTCAGGTGAATATCATTCAACGTTCTGCGTGGTATTTACCAGGAAAGTAGTTGTTTTTCACCTGAGATCTACCATTTTCTGGTTCAATTTTATATTGAATCCTTTATGTGAAGAAAACCGTTTAATTCGATTTTTCTATTCATTCCACTCCACATGGCACTTATCTTTCACTATATGCTAGACGGGCTTGCCACTCCTACTGAGAAGGAATCTTTTATTTAGAAACCTATCGAGGTGGGAGATTTTGGAGTGTTTTTTCTGTCACTAGGTACCGCCAGTTAAAGTTTATCTTTTCCGGCGTACCTATAGGTGTTACAAGCTCGATGATGGTTTGTTTACGTTGTGTCTCACTTCAGCCAGAGTTCTTTGGACCTTTGGCTGGTTGACTACTCCGTACTGATGAGGGCCAAGAAGCCTGAAACCGGTATGCGGATTGTTAGGTGAACACGACATAAATTAAACATAATCGAGCTTATCAGAAAGGAACATTTGCATTCAATGTCCATTGATATTATATGGAAGTATGCATGAATTTTCAGGTGAATATCATTCAACGTTCTGCGTGGTATTTGCCAGGAAAGTAGTTGTTTTTCACCTGAGATCTACCATTTTCTGGTTCAATTTTATATTGAATCCTTTATGTGAAGAAACCCGTTTAATTCGATTTTTCTATGTCAATTTTTATTCATGTGTATTTTTACAGTGTTTTTTTAGAGGGTCGCTTAGCTACTAGAGTAAAAAAGAAAACAACAACTTACATGGCCAATTTGGTGCGAAATGCAAACAGGCAAATAAATTGCGACAAAACAAAATAATTTGCTTCTGATATTAATAATAAGTTTCAATTTTCGCAGTGGTTAACTACGTAACCGTATCGTTCTTCGGATGCAATTTGAATCAACCAGTACAAAATATAACGATGGATAATCAAGTATTTAACTGGTTCACTGTAGAAATATGTCGGTCTAATTTATATCTTAAACCTATTTGCATAATGTTTACAATTTATGACCAAATTATTAAAAAACAAAAACAAATCAATTATATAAAAAAAATGTTCCGTTGAACAATGACGGTTGCAAATCGCAAGATCACGTAACATATTAGTCGTAATTATAACTCTAATTTGCAGAACTTTTGCAATTATTTCAGCAGTTGTAAAAATGCAAAAAATGTATATAAGTGAATAAATAGGTTCCGTTTTTCGTATGAGGTTGCAAAGTTACATATCCACTGAGACCGATATTATCTTTATATGCAACCACAATAAAAAACTTTTGTAATTATTTCAATGTTTGTGTGATTGAAAATGGTAGTTCATAAAAAAGTTTGATAAATAAATTATGCGTTTTTAAAGGTTAAAATGTACAATTGATTTTTTTTCGTTATTATTCAATTTCAGAACTTTTGTAATTTTTTTAAACAAATAACCATGAAAAACTCAAACAACTGCCAAAGAACAAGGTTCCGGAACTTTCACAAGGTTGCAAACTTAATGCATGTTCTAAAACATCATAACTATCGGTATGCCTAGTTTGCAGAACTTTTGCAATTTTCAGTGCAAAAATAAAGCATGAACACGTTTTTTGCAATTACAACAATGTTCTTCTGCAAAATTTCACAGTTTGTTTTCATTAATGCACTAACATCCCATTGAAGTTTGAAAACTTTTGGAATTGATGTTAATTGATTGTCTATATCTACTGGCCTATTCAATGTGCTCTTATAGGTATGTAACGAACGATTGAAAACATTGTTTATGCATTTTTCTGAAAATGAGGATATCGAAAGAAACAAAACAAAAAGTGGCTGTATATGGACGAGTTCGAGAAATGGAATGCTACATATTTCTTCACGTTCTTTGGAAATTTGATATGGAATTGTGTGTCACGCACGTTATTTCTGCGAATATTATCTTCGATTTATCTACGGAGTGATAACAACCATTAAGGACCTATCCATCATTTTCAGCGATATTATTCGGAGAATTTTCAGTTTCATGATAAAGAAGTTGTTTTCACTTTCGGTCGAACTATCGGTAGTATTGAATTCTGGAGTATGGTTTCGGAAAACAATGTATCTACTCAATATTGTGTTAAAAATCAATTCCGTATCTCATTTTCGAAATATGTGAAGGATATTAGTGCTGTTCTAGGCCTTGGACACTCCCATATTATCTTTGAACATGAAAATGGAAGGCTAATAAATTGGAGAAAAATACGTCTGAAAAATCTTCTTGATTTGACTTGATCAAATTCGCACGTCCTTATAGAGGTACAGATCCGCATTCTTTATCAAATTTCAGGAAATTAATAGTGCATAGAATTCAAAAAATTATTAACAAAAATTTCATGAGACGGATCTGGAACCCTACTAATCTCACCCGGAAATAAATAATTTTCAGCATAAAGTAAAGCAATATTTTTTCTTCAAATGTGTATTTTGAGGAGGATCCCAAAAATATTTTCGAATCCCCACGTCTGTTGCTTATGAAAAATAAATCCCATAGATACAGGGTGTAATCTTTCATAACGAATCAGCGGTTGAAAATTCGAAAAACAATTAAAATATATGAAAAAATGTTTTTGCCAAATTCGTTTGGCAACATATGGAGAAAAAATAATCACAGTTTATGATATATTTATTCATATATCAACAGTGCCAGGAAACATTTTTTGGTGAAGGTACAGAGATAATTGATTTTACCAATGATAAATGATTTGAATTGAATATGATTATCTGAAAATTTGTGTTCGAATTGTTTTCAGTAATTAGTAGCTCTCAAAGATGGAAGCATTTTAGATACGAACAATTTTTCCGATACAATATTTCATTCATAATGGTTAATAATTTGTATATTGCAGAAATTAGTCAATAAAATGCAAAAAAAATAACCATCCGGTGCATCCATTTTGGAGCTCACTGTACGATAAACTCATCAGTAACAAGTAGTTATTATTATCCATAACTAATGATATTTCAAAAGCTTTTTACGAAGGCAATTCGATGTCTGGTACTATTGGACTATAGGACCTTTGACACTCACGACCACGATATTTTTAAAAGGCCCTACCTAGCAACTACAAGGCCCTACCTAGCAACTACAGGCCCGACCTAGCAACTACAGACCTATCGCACTGCTATCTATTATTTCAAAGGTCATGGAAAAAGCCATCAACATCGAGCTCATGAAATATCTGGAAGACTCGGGAATTGTCAACGATAGGCAATATGGCTTCCGCCATCAGAGATCAACTGGTGACCTGCTCGCTTACGTCTCACATATATGGCAGCTATCTATTGAAAAGCATGGAGAAACTTTAGCTGTGGCATTAGATATCTCCAAGGCGTTCGATCGAGTTTGGCACCAGGGACTCCTCGCCAAGCTTCCGTCTTATGGCTTGCCCCCTCAGCTGTGTTCTCTGCTGGCTAGTTTTCTCTCAAACAGGTCTCTCCATGTAGTGGTCGATGGAGTTTCATCTGACACTCTACTCATAAATGCTGGTGTTCCGCAAGGATCCATTCTCGCACCAACACTATTTCTACTTCACATCAACGACCTGTTGAAAGCAACTTCATGTCCAGTACACAGCTTTGCCGATGATAGTACCCTCCATACCGCTTTCTCTTCCAGGGCCCCTATATCAGCCCGTGAAACCAGAAATGAACGAGGAAGAAATGTTAATAATATAAATATGGACTTGGCAACAATTCTCGAATGGGGATCTAATAACTTGGTAGAATTCAATGCAAACAAAACACAAGCATGTCTTTTCTCTAGAAAAGCCGATCTCACTGTGCCTAACATAACTTTGTCAGGAGTAACCATACCACTGCAGCCATCCATATCGATGCTTGGTATTACTATCAGCAATAACCTTCCTGGGAAAATCACGTGAGGTCTATTGCCAAGAAGTGCATCCCAATACGTTGGTTTTCTGTTTCGTGCCAAGAGCTATTTCACCCCCAGTCAGCTGCTTATGATCTATAAGGCACAGATCCGACCTGTCCTGGAATACTGTTCCCATATTTGGAGTGCGGCACCTAAACATATCCTGAGGCTATTGGATTCTGTCCAAAAAAGGGCAATTCGTCTCGTCGGTGATGCCTCGCTTACAAACTCGCTCACTTGTCTGGAACACCGTAGAAAAGTTGGCGATTTGTCTCTATTTTATAGATATTTTCATGGGCGATGCTCTTCTGAAATATCAACAATCATTCCTGCTTTGGCAGTCTCTTCGAGAATAACCCGTCAAGTTCAGTCATCACACCCCTTCGTGGTCACTTTGGAAACCTGCAGAACATCACTTTCCAAAGACTCGTTCATCCAACGAACAGCGAGGCTTTGGAACTCATTGCCTAGGGAGGTGTTCCCCGAGGCATACAACCTTCAGAAATTTAAGAAGAACACCAACTCCTACCTTCTTTCCCTAGGTTCCCACGATGTTCTCTGAACATTACAGGATATCCCTTTTCGTGGGAACCAGAACATAAAAAAAAAAAAAAACGATATTTTGTGCATGAAATTTTTCGTTTCTGGCTTTTCTGCCGATGGAGTATTTCTAGTGAATTATTATCTCTCGAACCGTACCAAAAAGTTGCTATAGATGGAGCGGTCCCAGAGACCTTACCAGTATCGAAATGCATTCCACAAGGCTCTATACTCGGTCCCTCAATTTATACTTTATATATCTGTGCTTTTCTTCTATACGTTGAAAGATGTAACTTACATCACTACGCAGACGACACCCAGCTTCATTTCAATTCCAGAATATCGACATCATCAGTCGTGATCTATAAGCTATTTTTGATATTCCTTCTGCCCATAAGTCGAAACTCAACTCGAAGAAATCTGTAGTGATGTTTTTCGGACAAAAGAAACTTAGTAGACGCACACAATTTACCACAAATTCGTATTGAAAACGACATCCTACCTTCTGTACGCGAGTCACTAATAATCTCCAAAGTTTCTTACTGGATTTATGGAGCCGCCTCAAGACAATCTGATTAGTTGCGCCTGCTGTATAATTTTTTTTATATAAGATATCACTAGACCAAGATTAATGATAAAGGTTGAGTTTGAAAACAGCGCAAACTGACACTCCGCCGATTCCCCATTTTTTCTCAGAACTCAATACCATAATGTATTTCTTCACCTCGTGATGAATAAGGACGCTTTTTCATTTATTATTATTATCATCATTATAAGTTAAAAATTAGTGATTTTCCAATATGCATTTTGCGTATGGGGGCGATTGATTTTGGAGGAGATTGATTGGTCGAAACTTTGGATCGATTCTATGTGTGTGATCGTCTTGTGTGATTATGGTTCCTAGATATTTAGTCTAGTTATAGTCCTAGTTATGATCTGCTCACACTCCCACTACACTGTAGCTCCAAAACGGATGAACCGATTTTTATTTAGTTTTTTCTTTTTTTGAAAGGCGATTTGATCGATAGTGTTCTTAGCTTTGATTCAAGAAAATCTGTTCAGCTGTTTGAAGATCATCAGCTCTTTTCTAGTTGATGAAGGGACGTGAGGTTTGGTATCAGTTAAGAACATGGTAACTTTGACTCCTCACCAACTTACAGCAGATGTATCGTATCTGGGCTCATTGGAATGGAGCCATGAATGGGTTAGAGATAGATGGTGATCAGAGTCTGATGATGGAGCAGGAAATAGAACTGAGGATAAATTGATTAGGGATTCTACTACTAGACCAAGAGCCAGCGAGAAGTAAGCCAGTGTTATAAATAACAGGGCAGCGCAAGTATGGCGTTGCGAGCAATTTTTTGAATGTGTCAAAAAGAAACGATGCTCTTGGGGAATGAGCTCAAAGCTAATTCTTATTTTATATTATACATAGGATAGTTAAAGTATGGAGTTGTATGCCATACCGATGCAGCCTCTCAAACTGTCCGCCATACTCAATTAAAAGTGTATTTTTTATGCTGTCTTGAAATACGAGCTCAAAGCTAATTTTTCCGCACAATGATAGAAAAAAAGGCTCATCACCAATTATGACCATGCCATTTTGTTTCGGTGTCGCTAAGTACCCGCCATACTCATTCAAAAATGTAAAATTTTTCACTAACCATGTATCATAGGCATAAGTATGGCGGTTCGTTTTTATGACCCCCGTGGTCCATTTTGATGAATAGAAGCAATGCCATACTGATAGGAGATCTTTCAATGGCCGCCATACTGAAAAAAAAAATTTTTTTCAAAATATTCATAATATTTTGGGTTAGTTTTGGAAAATAGTCTTTACATTAATGAGGAAGTTATGTGAAATTACATTTGCAACGTTTTATGGAAAATAAGGACCCATATAATCTATTGAAAGAAATGAAATAATTTTTTTTTTCTTTTAATAAATTATATAGGTCCTAATTTTTCATAAATCGTTGCAAATGTAATTTAATATCACTTCTTCATTAATGTAAAGACTAGAGAATTAATTCCCAAAATTTACTAAAGATATAAATATTTTGGAAAATAAATCGTTTTTCAGTATGGCGGCCATTTAAAGACCTCCTATCAGTATAGCATTGTTTCGATTCATCAAAATGGACCGCCATACTTGTGCCTATGATTCATGGTTAGTGAAAATGTTTACATCTTTGAATCAGTATGGCGGGTACTCAGCGACACCGAAACAGTATGGCATTGTCATAATCGTTTTTTTTTTATTGTAGTATCGGTTCAGTTCTTCTAGTACCTCAGTTAGAACAAAGTCTAACTGAGGTACTGGAAGAACTGAACCGATACTACAATAAAAACCAGCTAAGGCCAAACCCAGCAAAAACTCAAGTATGCGCCTTTCACCTCCGCAACAAACAGGCATCTAGAAAGCTGCAAGTAAGGTGGAATGGAATACTACTGGAGCACTGCCCAAACCCAAAATATCTCGGAGTCACCTTAGACAGGACCCTAACCTATAAACAACACTGTAGGAACACTAAACTGAAAGTGAGCGGGAGGAACAACATCCTAAGGAAGTTATCAGGTAGCTCTTGGGGTGCTAGTCCAAGTGTCGTCAAAACCACCGCATTAGCCCTATGCTACTCCGCCGGGGAATATGCCTGCCCAGTATGGTATAAGTCAGTACACGCCAAACAAGTTGATGTTGCACTGAATGAGAGTTGTAGACTTATTACAGGATGCCTGAAACCCACCCCCTTGGATAGAGTTTACCATCTGGCGGGGGTAGCCCCGCCTGCTGCCCGAAGAGAAGCTGCAGCCTATAAGGAAAGACTTAAATCGTCAACTTCTGAGCGGCACCCTCTATATGGCCTGCAACCAGCATACCAGAGACTAAAGTCAAGAAATAGCTTCCTAACAACCACCGCAGATTTCCAGGAACAAATGAACAAGTCTAGGATCGATTTTTGGAAAGCCACCAAAGACCAACATTGGATGACTCCATCCGAAAACCTAGCTGCTGGGAGAGAGGAGAGTTGGGAGGTCTGGAAATCTCTGAATAGACTCCGAACTGGAACTGCAAGATCTAGGGTAACCCTGAACAAATGGGGATACCCAGTGAGCTCCACCCTATGCGACTGTGGCGCCCCCCAGACGACTTCACACATGTACGAATGCCCGCTGTGCCCCACCCAATGCACCCACGAAGATCTGATGTCAGCTCTACCAAACGCAATCGACGTCGCCCAATACTGGGCAAGACATACTTAGTTTGATTAATTAAACAATATCTGTATACCTAACTGTAAGTTATATATAATGTAAGATGCTTCTGACTCGAATAAATAAAAATAATCGGTGATGAGACATTTTTTTCTATCATTGTGTGAAAAAATTTGCTATGAGCTCGTATTTCAAGAGAGCATAAAATGATGACAGTTTCAATTGAGTATGGCGGCGGACAGTTTGAGACGCAACATCGGTATGGCATACAACTCCTTCATGCTTTGGCTGTCTTATGTATAATTTAAAACAAGAATTAGCTTTGAGCTCATTCCCCAAGAGCATCGTTTTTTTTGTCACATTCAAAAAATTGCGCAGCGCAACGCCATACTTGCGCTGCCCTGTTATTAATAACACTGGCTTCCTTCTCAAAAAGTTTTAGCTTTGAGCTAATCATACGTGTTTTTTTGCTGGCTCTTGGTCTATACTTTCACTCGTTCAATCGATATGAAATTTTGGTATACGATGTAGTACGTTTGTGGCAAATTAGTGTATGAATGTGTAAAGTGAATAAAAGAATGCATTGCCAAAATCTTGCAACTGTAATAATATTTATGAAAATACAATCATTGTCAGAATGCGCAGATTTCGGAAATGCGATTTCTGTTTCGTCCGGGACAGTATTTGTGTCTGCTAGTAATATATAAAGTTTAAAAAGCATGCGAATTGAATTTTAAATTCAAGTTTTATTCCATATTTACTGTGAGGCCCCATTTTAGGCCAGTAGATATAGACAATCAATTAACATTAATTCCAAAAGTTTTCAAACTTCAATGGTTTGTTAGTGCATTAATGAAAACAAACTATGAAATTTTGCAGAATTCTGCGATGAACGGAACATTGTTTTAATTGCAAAACACGTTTTCATGCTTTCTTCTTCTTCTTGATTTTATGGCCCTTGCTCCCTCTTGGTGCATTCAGCCAGGTCATTTCGTGGGACTACTACTCGGTCTGATTTCCATCATTTCGTAGCCCTTGTATCTTCCACTTTTCTACTCTCGTTCGTTTTTTTTATTATTCTTCTTTCTCTAATATATTTTTTTTTGTGCTAAAAGGTTAGTTATACAAAGTTACACAACAAAGGATATACAACGTTTTCATGCTTTATTATTGCACTGAAAATTGCAAAAGTTCTGCAAACCAGGCATACCTATAAGTTACATCTGTAAACGTTACGGAACATTGTTTTTTGCCATTTGTTAAGGTTTTTCATTGTAATTTGTTTAACAAAATTATAAAAGTTCTGCAAATTGGATAAGTGAATGGAAAAAAGTTTAAAATATTCACGTACCATCGCAACCATTTCTGAAAAACGCATCATTTATTTATCAAACTTTTTCATCGACGCTCCCATTTTCAATACACACAAGCATTGAAATAATTACAAAAGTGTTGTTATTGTGGTTGCAAATAAAGAGAATATCGGTCTTAGTATCAGGATATGTAACTTTGCAACCTCATACGAAAAACTAAGACGGCGTATTGGCGCCGTCCTACCGATATATTTTTTTATTGAAATTCAAAATTTTGAGTTTTTTCTCAAAATTTTGAGATTTTTCTTAAAATTTCGACTTTTTTTTCTCAAAATTTTGATATTTTTTCTCAAAATTTCGACTTTTTTTCTCAAAATTTTGAGATTTTTTCTCAAAATTTCGACTTTTTTTCTCAAAATTTTGAGATTTTTTCTCAAAATTTCGACTTTTCTTCTCAAAATTTTGAGATTTTTTCTCAAAATTTCGACTTTTCTTCTCAACATTTTGAGATTTTTTCTCAAAATTTCGACTTTTTTTCTCAAAATTTTGAGATTTTTTCTCAAAATTTCGACTTTTTTTCTCAAAATTTTGATATTTTTTCTCAAAATTTCGACTTTTTTGAGAAAAAAAGGCAATTTTGACTTTTTCACCATTAATACTCCTCCAATCTCAGGTCGCAATTGCATAATAAATATATTCTCCTCATTTTTGCTCAATTGACAAATTTTTGAATAACAATCCTCAATTCCAATCACTTTGCCTATTTTTTTTCCAATGTATTCTCCATAACATTTCTCTCTCTTATATTATCTCCATAACATTTCTCTCTCTATATTATATCTTATACATTTCTCTCTCTTCTGCGTAGGGTGACTCCTTCAGGATAGAGAATATTCAGAACTAGACGAACGCTTTCTTGTTGAACTACCATACCGTTTTGCGAACATTTCAAATGCATTCATTTATATCCACGTAATTGCCCTGATTTATCAATTTCTTCCTTGAGAAAAGAAACGAGTTGTTCTACGTTTGTGTAGTTCTTTCTTCTATATAACCCCTGTGATTTCAAACGTCTTTGCAATGTCCTTCTGCTGATGAACTTGTTGTGTACTAATTGCAAATATTGTATAATTTCCCCGTAATTCAAACCAAGAAAAAAATATCGCTTAATGAGTTCATCCGTGATATCCATGATTCTACCCACATTCGTTAAACGCAGGGATTACACTGAATAAAACCAATGCATGAGAGAAAAAGTTTGAGAGAAAATTTTGGGAAAAAAAGTCGAAATTTTGAGAAAGAATCTCAAAATTTTGAGAAAAAAAGTCGAAATTTTGAGAAAAAAAGTCGAAATTTTGAGAAAAAATCTCAACATTTTGAGAAAAAAAGTTAAAATTTTGAGAAAAAATCTCAACATTTTGAGAAAAAAAGTCGAAATTTTGAGAAAAAATCTCAAAATTTTGAGAAAAAAAGTCAAAATTTTGAGAAAAAAAGGCAACATTTTGAGAAAAAATCTCAAAATTTTGAGAAAAAAAGTCGAAATTTTTAGAAAAAAAGTCAAAATTTTGAGATTTTAATAAAAAAGTATATCAGTAGGATGGCGCCCATACGCCGTCGTAAAAAACGGAACCTATTTATCCACCAATATATTTTATTGCATTTTTAAAACTTCTGAAATAATTTCAAAAGTTCTGCAAATTGCAATTAAAATTACGATCAATATTTCACGTGACGCAAGATATTTGCAACCGCCATTATTCAACGGAACATTTTTTTTGTATAATAGTTTTTTTTTATAATTTGGCCATGAATTGCAAACATTGTGCAAATTGGTTCAAGATATACATTAGACCGACATATCTACAGTGGTCCAGTCAAATACTTGATTATCCATCGCGTATGTCTGTTATATTTTGTACTAATTGATTGAAATTGCATCCGAAGAATAATACGGTTACGTAGTTATGCATTAAAAAATTTGAAACTAATTATTGATCTCAGAAGCAATCACTGTTTTCGACTAATCAGCGAAATAAATTTAATCTAATATTTTCGAATGCAACAATCGAAAGAATTAAAAATTCTGCTGAATTCTGCTAAAAGGCATTATTTTTTTATCGCATTAGAAACGACATGCAATCATTCTTCATCTAAAATTTTCCCTTGCCACAACATGACTTTATAGCAATCAACAAGATTTTAAAATGAATAATCGATGCCCTATGGAAGTAAGGATATCAAAACGTTATCGATTGTATATCTCGCAAGTACATAATTTTCATCATCAAACAGAAACGTTGCTGAAATATAAAAATTTTGTGAAATCGATATTACATCTCAAATTTAATTTTTACAGTTATGTATTTCCTTAATTGAATAAAATTATAATTTAGCTGTCCACTCGACTTTCTTAGTCCAATTGTGGTTTCGCATGGAAAATTCTATTGAATGCGAATGGTGGACTGAAATGTAATCGACACGTAAGAATCATTTTCTTGATTTATAAAAATTTTGAAAATAAAGAGGGAAAAACATGTTGGTAGGCAATTTAAACAAAATAATCACAACCTGAAGCAAACACATAATTACAAAACACGCAATAAAAACCAATACATAATACCTTACGCTACCCAATCAATTGGACAACGATCACACGAATTTCTAGGGCCAAAAACATTCAATAGTTTACCCCAAGAAATACAAAAATTAAATTCAATACATAAACAAAAAAAAATTCTCCATGACTACATAACTAAAATGCCTCGTCTGTCTATTCATAAACTGATTGACAACAAATAAAAAAAGGCCTTCCAAAGCGTTTTTAATTATATTTATTATTTTTTATTTTTATATATTACTGTGTCTATTCCTATTCCTTTTATTATTAGTAACTCTAATGTGATCTGTAAATATATATGTATGCATGTCTATATGTATATATGGCATCACATATGACTAAAACTATATATAAGATTTTATTTTAAGATATATTTTGTAACACTCTGTATTGAACCACGCACAAGGAGATTTCCCTCCTTCTGTGGTAATTTCAATTTATTCAGATTTTATGTAAACATCATTCTGTAACCAATCTGTATGATGCTGCTGAATAACTTTCATTTATTATTATTATTATCAATTCTATTTCAGTTGTAGCTCCAGGACTATTGGATGAATGTGCATTGTTTTTGGTTAGTTATATAGTTGTCTGTCATAAAAATACAATTGTCAGTCTTTTTGTTGTTCTGGTAATAAATCATGTTACTAAACTGCTGTGCATTCATTACTCTGTAAACAGAACACTGTGACGTAACACAGGTAGGTTAATCGTACTAATGTACAATTGAACGAGTGTTTTTTAAATCTCAATATTTCCTCCATTTTTTAATGAATCAAGAAAATTATGAAAACATGTCGAGAGATTTTCTATTCTCCATCAAACGTACTCAAGAGCATTTTTTATGCAAATTCCTTATTGTAATATGATGTTTTGAATTCATATCGAAAACGTTAGCTTTCAACATTGAATGATTTCACCTACCGTTGACGAGCTTGGTACCACAATGAATGTCATTCATTAGGTATATCAAATTCTTTATTACTCAGATAACACAGGTGTTGCAAAAATAAATCTTTTTTAATTCCTAATGTTCCGAATTGTAACAGAGTTTGCAAATTATTATACTGCCACCAATTAGTAAAATGAGTTTTCTGCCCGATTCTCAAAACTTCTGCTTTTTTTGGTAGAGTACAAATACAAAAATATTTTTCTTTTGATTCTACCCTCATTTCCGTGTTGCAGACGAGGTTGCAAATTGATGAAAACATTCTACGTCAGGACATCTCCACTTGCAACCATTATTTGAAACTTTTATAATGATTCCCATACTTATTTCAATAAAAAAAATCAATTTTATGAAAAAATTCATTTTCCGTTTCGACGCAAAAGGTTGAAAATTAAAACTCTTGTAAGAACATTATTTCAGTTATTTTTTCGAGTGGTCGCAAATTTATCAGAGGATGTAAATTGCTATTTTTCAAAACTTCGAAAGTTTGCAGAATTTTGCAAATTTTTCCGCGCTAATAATGTGAAAATTCATTAAATCCTGATTTTCAACATTTTCCGTTCAAAAAAAGGTTGCAAAATCAGACTACATATCATATGAAAGTCCTCTTCACTCTACTGAAGTTTTGAGACTTTTGTAAATATTATTAAATTTTGGGAAAATCATGTCATCAAGTAGGCGTCCCGAAAATTATTAAGGTAATTTTTTACAGAAGGCCTTTAAAAAAATGTTGGAATGAAAGTGAATGTTTTCGAACATCCTTTCACAACTCATACAAAACGTAGTACGAGATGCAATAATAACATAAAATAATTTAAGCATCCTAATCTGTGTTGCGTGAGAAACAGTGGCAAATATTGACAATTACAAAAAAATGTTTGATGATGACTAACTAGAGTAATAGTTGTGGTTAATGTGTGTCATGCAAATATTTATTCTAATAAATTGTGATACATAATTAAAATGAGTCAGGTTGGGATGGGATTCGTGTGTATCATATTTTCCGGAAGTTTTGCCGATTCGTGATTCGAATTGAATTGATTATTTTATTTATTTGCAGTCCATTCAACGCGTTTCTGACGTTGGATTGTGTGTTATCGATTAATACTATCATTACCTTTCTCCGGCTACTAATTCCTATGGATATTGTTTTTCATGTGGAGAGTTATGAGTAGAAAAGAGTTTTTCTACACATTTTTGCCTCTTTTTCACTCAAATCTCTTTAGCAATTATTACTCATAAGTGCTCAAAAGTTTTTCGAGATTAAGAGAATTTCAAACCAAAATAATGAAAAACTGAAAAATACACCTGACCTTTAGTATTGAATTGCAAAGGCAATGGTGATTTTTCTTTCTGTTCGGACAGTTTTTTCATATTATTTTTGTACTCTAACTTTTGAAAGGTATTCACAATTTAACTCAACAAACTCTGGTAGTATAACTCTACAGGATTGAACTGAATTCTAGGAACTTTTCAGAAACTTCAAGAATTCACTGAAGCCATTGTTTTCCATCAACTTAATTTTACTAAAGGTGGCAGGATTGTATTTTTCTACAATTGATTGAAAGCAGTACCAATGAAATTTAAATATATTAGAGTTTGTCTAATTTGACATGTCCAACTGACCTATACGCAAATAAACAGTGAAACTTTTTCAATAATAAACACAAAAAAAAGTCCCAGTCTACGTTTTGAGTAGCTCATTAACACACACTTGCAGAATATAAGTGAATGGGCAGATAGTAACTCCTTAATAATCAATACTAAAAAACTAAAACATAAACAATGATCAATAATCTCGATATCGAAACTGATTTGGGAATATCTAGGTTCACGAATTACCTATATGAAGTTAGCGAGACAACTCCGAAAAAGTTGATAACAGATTATTCCATAATTTGCCGCCTTTTTGTCGCTAATTAGTTGCGAAGAAAAAAAATTTGTCGCTCTTTTTTTTAAAAAAATATGTGATGTTTCGCTAACTTCATATGAAGTTAGCGAAACAACTTCCGTAATTTCAATTTTTTCGCAGTTCCGAAGTATCCATAATTTGCCGCCTTTTTGTCGCTAATTAGTAGCGGAGAAAAAAAAATTGTCGCTCTATTTATAAAAAAATATGCGATGTTTCGCTAACTTCATATGAAGTTAGCGAAACAACTTCTGTAATATCTATCTTTTCTCAGTTCTGAAGTATCCAGAATCTGCCGGTTTTTTGTCGCTAATTAGTTACGGAGAGAAAAAACTATTTCCTTAAAAATTATACGATGTTTCAACAACTCCCGTTATTTTTATCTTTTCCCACATTTTAGGCACAAATTGCTGCTTTTTTTCGATAATTAGTTGTGGAAAGAAAATATTCGTCTATCCTTTCTTTCAAAAATTTGCAATGTTTTGATAACCTTATATGAAGTTAGCGGGACAACTTCCGTCTTTTTTTATTATTTTAAACGGTCTTATTCAGCTCACAGTCTTGTTTATTTGTGTGGGTTGAATCTAGTAATTGAAATTGTATTCCTTTCCTGTTGAGCTATTAATCTGAAATTTGGTACACACCTTTAGTTCTGATGACAATACAATTATGTATATTCAGTATCATTGTAAATCCAAGTTGGCCGTCGCCACAAAATGGCGGATGACATATTTTGTTCAACTCCCTCAATATCGGTATCAAATGAAAGGACTGAACCAGTACAAAGATAGTACTCCGTGAAAAAATTTCAAATCGAAGATGGTCGCCACCACAAAATGGCAGATTTCTTTCTTTTTCAATCCCCTCAATATGGGTATCAAATGAAAAAAAAAATGTCTCGAAACCATACTGAAACAGGGAGAAGAATTATTGTGTGGGGTATATGAAGTATTCGAAATGGGAAAAGTGGTTCCTAGAAATTGATTATGTAGCAATTTTTTTTTTAATTTATTCAATAATTTATGTTTTGTCGAGTTTTACCCATTATAGATATGAGCATAACCATTTCATACTTTTCAGTCACGATAGATATAAATATAAACATAGCATTGATGCCCGTTTTTGATTTCTCACAGTGTCGACAATTGGTCCTCATGTATGTTGGCGATTGGTTATTCATATTTTTCAGGTGTCGAAAATTGGGGCATCTGATATGCGTTTTCATTTATTTAATTTGAATTATTTCACCATGTTATGATAAGTTTTTCTTGTCTGTTGAAATGGAAGTTACAAAGATTCAGAAACTGAATATCGCAACCACGTACAAATTCCCCTTGAGTTCGAAAAGTATTCGTCATTTTCACGAATACCCTATTGTATGGATATTTATGACCAACCTGATAATTAGTGGGAAATTTGAAACTTTGATTATGTTGAGTTTTGTTCATATTTTGAGAATTTTGGGGAAAACGTTTTAGTTTCAAAATGTTATTGTAAATATTGCTCAAATTATCCAGGTCTGTATTTTTGTTTATACTGTTGGTATCATTCTTGATGGAAAACATTTCTTTAAATAACCATTTATGTAAGTTATTCTCTGTGCAAAGTACTTCAAAATGGTTGTAGTCCAAAATGTGCTCACTGAAGATGACATTCTCAGCCAGTGCCAAAGTTAATGTCTTTGTATTGCTATCACTTTTATGGGACGTTAGGCGTCCAGACAAAGTTCTTGATGTTTGTCCAATATATGCTTTGTCACAAGTCTGACAGGGAATTTGGTAAACGACATTTGATTTTTCCATCCTTTTCCAAGGTTTCAATTGGTAAGTTTCAGAGGGGAGACTATTAGTAGTAGTGACGATGCGTTGGGCAATTTTGATATTCTCATTTTTGAAGACATTTATAAGCTTTAACGATTGAATATATGGTAACAAACAGAAAAAATAAGTGATTGAAACAGTTTTGGTTGAGAGAAAGAACTGAGAACAGATAGAAATTACGGAAGTTGTTTTGCTAACCTCATATGAAGTTAGCCAAACATCGCAAATTTTTATTTAAAAAAAGAGCGACAATTTTTTTTTCTCCGCAACTAATTAGCGACAAAAAGGCGGCAAATTATGGATACTTTAAAGAACTGAGAAAAGATAGATATTACAGAAGTTGTTTCGCTAACTTCATATGAAGTTAGCGAAACATCGCATATTTTTTTTATAAATAGAGCGACAATTTTTTTTTCTTCGCAACTAATTAGCGACAAAAAGGCGGCAAATTATGGAATAATCTGTTATCAACTTTTTCGGAGTTATCTCGCTAACTTCATATAGGTTCACGAATTGATATTAATCTCAACTTCAATGAACAGGTCAATGTGATTTGTAAGAAGTAATATTTTGCACTATAAAAACTCCTGTCTAGTACCTATTATTGACAGAGTCTCTGGTTTTATCTATGCCGAACTACAGGGACTTTGTTTACGGCCCATTCCTAAAAATATTCCACAAAAAATATAAAAGTTTTATTATGAAATATGTGTTCAGTTTGAAAAGCCAGTATCATATTACTCATAATCTTCGAAGTAGATATTCGTTGAAAATTGGTGGGAGAGGATTTCCCCACAAGAGTTGCTTAATGAAGAAAATTGCCCACAATTTTTATCAGAATTACTAACAAGTCACAGTGATATTCATAGTTTGAATACAAGAAATAGTATAATAACTTTTCTGATCCAACTGAATGTTTCAAAAATTGCATTACTTAGTTACCCAGCAGCTCATTTGTAAATTGTTAACCAGTTGAGCCCAATTCATGTAGTAAAAACTAAGCTCCGGAAGATTATTTTTGATTATAACTGAAGACCATAAAATATGCAATGACATATCACTGATAAATGTTTGTGCCAGCTTGTTCTATATATACATACCACGTTTCTTCTAGCCGGTGTATAGTACAGACAACAATGTGACAAAATTGTCTCAACACCGTCTCATTATTCATAAAGCTCGAAATCAACATAGAACAATGCAAAAAAGTGGGCGACATCTCTGTGTTTTAGACATACATGGATATGATATCACATCTCTCATTTCATCCCAACAGTTTATGTCAGACAATTTCGGCAGATTCAGTCTGCCTACCCTTATAGTGCTTGGTTGAGCGTTTGACTGGGATCATTAGATATATCGATGAAAATGAACAAATACATGCCGGAAATATTACAAATATTGGAGCCTGGTAACAATTATTAATAATAGAGATGGATGAATTAGGTAACAGGCCATCACTCATTTCCCACGCCATCTCTATTATTAAAAACATTGAATAATTCACCTGGAAAATCACTTTACAAGAGATGCATAATGTGTTTTTTTTTTCAGTAAACTGACGCCAAATGAAGCACCAAGCGGTGAGTTATTGCTTGCTTATATTTTCTTTGTCATATATTCATATTCTCAAGGAGATTGTCACCCGCTAATCTATGTTTAATATACTAGTATAGTGTTGATTATACAATTTGATGAGCCTTGAGGAAAAATTCCATGTCTGCCAAAGTACTTTTTTAGACATTTCAAGGACATCGTGCAATTTTCGTTCGATGTAAGTCCAACTCATCTCTCACATTCGTATAACACTTGCCGAGAGACTATTTTTTAAACGCTATCAAATGATTGTATTATTTGAAGTGATATCTGAGGTAGTAAGTAATTTTCAAGCTGGAGAAACTTTTATTTGAAATTTTCCATTATACATTTTCTGAGCGCTATAACTCTGTTTTCCTTTGTTCACAGGGAATTATGATAAAGTTCGTTTCAACTATTCAAGTTTTCAAAATTTTCGAGAACCATTCGTATGTTTTTTTTTCTTTCTATTAGCCGTAGCCAATTTGTTGTCAAACTATCTGAAACAACATTTTATTAAGTACGATAACGTATATTTGCACAAGATTGAGTGAAAATTATTGTAACTAGTTAATACAATGTTTTTAACACAATTATGTTTTATTGCCGTGGGTATTGATAGTAAAAGAAACTGAAGCAAACTCTAGTCATTTCTAATGAAGCCATTAAAAGTTATCTTCTGTTATCTTCGAAAATATATATGATTATTTTTCTGACATCTGAGAAAAATGTCCGTCCGAATTTTACAAATTTTTTCAAATGTTTCTCAGAAATTGGTATTATCATTGTTTTAAAAATAAAAGTCCTTCGATAATATAAATTTTGCGTTATTGTGACATAAGTTACAATGATTACCAAAAAACAGGTCAGGCACAATGATATTATTTCGTCAGATAAAACTATGTAATTTGAGTTCCAATGATCTTACCATTGTGATAATGTTATGGTTTTAAAATGTCCATTCATTATTATTACAAAACTGAGTAATGAACAAAACATATCACTGTTAATGTAAGTGCATCTTGGCTGAAATTTCAATTAAAAAATTAGTGGACTTAAAAGGGACCATTTATAACCAAACATGCGAATGGATCATTTCCGTTCATGTATTATTCACAGGCCTTTCATTAGTATTTCCCAACAACTTGTGAAATATTTTTTCACATATGGTTGTTGTTATGACTGACAAGTGCTACGAAATTTCTCCGAGCACCCAGATACTGAATCTGTCATTGAGTTAAATGGGTCATAAGCATCTAGAAACGGATGGGTGACCCATAAAAGAGAAACCTTCAGAAGTCGACGATTAAATGAAAGCAAATAGGCGAGAAACTAATAAATATTTTTATGAACTACTTATACCGCTGAAAATTATTTGGTATATTCCTGCATGAGTATATATTGAAAACGTTATGATAAAGGAGTTTTGAAATTGATTCTGAAGTTCTGCAATATTGTTGAAGTCCTTTACGAAGGCAGAACAAAATTGGTCCTTGAATTCGACTTGATTACATTCTCCTGAAGTTATTCATAGAAAAATGCAGTGAAATTTTGTTGAAATGGGTTTTTGGAAATCACTTTCGGATTTTTCATTTTCAGCTCTTTTCACTTGTGATACTTTTTTATTTCTTTACAGTTTTTTATTTCTTTACATGTCAACGATTGAAAAATTTTTTTACATTTTGAATTTTGACCCACTTCTAGTTGTCCGATTAACGTGAAATTTGGCAGGTGTCCATAATTCCGGTGACAATGCATTATGGAATTTTTGCTGGAGGAAAAACAATATGGCGGACGAGTTTTGTGATAATGGTATTTTTTTGTCCAAATCCACGAATTCAAGATTGCGACGAGTTTTGTGATTATAGCCCGATTCCATTCAAAATTGGTGTGTGGGGATTTTTGTGGTCGGACATCATGCTGTTTTTGTCAAAAT
This sequence comes from Gonioctena quinquepunctata, assembly GCA_018342105.1. Lineage (NCBI taxonomy): Eukaryota > Metazoa > Arthropoda > Insecta > Coleoptera > Chrysomelidae > Gonioctena > Gonioctena quinquepunctata. The sequence continues at coordinate 124,367 of JAFIRS010000223.1, read as the reverse complement.
TAATGAATTCAAGATGGCGACGTGTTTTGTTATTATGGCCCTGTTCCATTAAAAATTGGTATATGGGTGTTTTGTGGCGAAGATTATTAATTTTGTCAGAATTCAATAAGATGACGGATTCCATCTGAATCTGCTACTCACAGAATAACCTAGGTCAAACAATTAATGAAATTCTCTTTTCCTTTTTAGTGCATTTGTATGAAAGCTTGTCTCATTTTTTAGTTTTGACTCTGGGAAAATGTTCTACTTCAGTTCAACGGGGTGATTTGTCTTAGAACGTATTTTATGCTGTGATTTCAAGAATAACGTGATTCCAATTCATCTAAATTTCGAAACAACTTCGTTTTAATTTTCTGAGCCTTTATTCTGAGTTGACGATCTTGTGTATGATAAGTAGTAGTTTATATTTGAACAGTAAGTCTAGTCTTTTGAAAAAATATCCCTCTTTTTATATACCAAAAACTAATTTTGATAGCAATCTTGAATTTTTATTAATTTTGGAGCGTTGTGGAAAATTGAAGTAAAATGTGGTTTTGGAGGTTGTAGGGATTGAAAAGTATCCCTTCTTTGTACGTAAATATTTAGAATTTGTTATGAAAGTTCGAAGTCCGTTTTGAAAATTAGGTTGAAATTTCAGTGCTTTTTAAGTTTTATTCCGATCAATTTTAATATTAATTTTCTCGAAAACATTACTACTACTACGACAAATATATATCGAGGTACCTTTTTGTGTTGAATTATTGCCAAAAGCATGTTCGAAATAAACTTTTGAAAATACACCAACTTTTTGTCTATAAAACTTCAATGTTTCATTCTTCCCTGGATTATTTTTTAATGTCACTTATAAAGAAGTTGGGGTAGTTTTTACCCTCAAAAATCACCATTTATCATTAAATAGGGACATTTTTTATGCCTCATTTGTAAACAACCTACCAAGATCAGTGAAAACTCAAAATTTTGAAGGGTATGAAAATTAGCTTTTATTAAAAAAAAAAAAAGAGATATTCCTCTTGATGATTAGCGTCCTGTATCTCAAAAACTGAGCGTTTCGAGAACTTTTTCTCAATTTGACGAGTACTATCTATGTGGTACCCTGAATATTGAGAACTACTTGTCATATTATGATTTTGGATCGACAACATGAACCTTTTCTCTGTGTTAAATAGAGATATCGGATCAACAAAATATTATATACAAAAGTTAGTTAAATTTATCAAAGTATCTAGATTAACCTTTACGAAAAATAGGTATGTGCGTATAGGGGTAGATTTCTAGGGGCGGCAAAATCTGAGACATTGCTGAATTCACACTAGTAGTTTCGGCTATAGAAAGTGACTGGACAATTGATATAGATTTTAAAAAAATCACAACGGAAACGGTTTTGAGAAAAAATCATTTCAGTAATTTTGTTTAGGGGGGGATTTTGTTTGGCTTGCGTAGAGCCTCAATTTTTTTTCGGATATTGTCTTGAATTTCAGAAACCCCTTTTATAATATTTTGAACCGGAAAATGATTTTTTAATTAGATCAGCCTAAAGGTTTAGGCTGAGGATTTGTAGGAATTAATTCGGTTTTTACGACGATTAGGTACAATTATTCTCTACTATGATGGTTCGAAAGCGAAAAATGTAATAAGTGATTCCAAGGACATTTTTCTGATATCCTCAATGATGCATGAACATTTCAGACTGAAATGAAAAGTAATTTCAGTTTTTATCGTGTGTTTGTAATGCTTTGACAGTTAATAATGATAAAGGGATTCGAAATTAGAGTGCAAACCCTGGAAATCTTTTTTTTTATTAGGAATAGACCACCTCGTTCGTAAATACAACTCATTTTTGACAGTCACATAGTGTTATCTATTACAATTTTTGAGTAGAAAATTGAAGCAGCAAGCGCGTCGAAAATTAACTTTTTCTATTGGCCAATTGATATTTAATGACCGGTGATGTAATGAAAATAATAGAAATGAGAGTTACATAATAGAAATTGAAAGCAGTTCGTCAAGCAGCAGGAGTAGCAGCAATTGCACGAGGCGCGCCGGAACAATGCGCGACTACAATCGCTCACGTAATGGAATTGCTATTTGCGAAGCAACAGGTTGGTCAGAGGAGGGTGTCGATGCATGCATTTTGTGGGGTGCTTACCCGGAAAAAAAATTAGTCCTAAAGGGCACCCGCGACTCGTATATCCTTGGGGTAGCCGCGAGCACCTGAAGAGGAGAAAACACCACCGAAACACCGAGCCATAGCTCCACCACACTACCATGCACTCGCCGATGAAGAAAGCCCGCCGCAGTCGTCACCAAAGACTGTGCACCGCGTTCGATCGCGTCTTCTCGCTGTCCTGCCTTCGCGTCGAGTGTACTATATTTTTGGGGCACGAGTTTTCAACACTGGGTTGGTTGCGCCACAAATGAAAGTAAAAGTGAACGAATGCAAGCCTTCACAACTGAGCCGGAGTGTACGGTGTATGTGTGTGTGTGTATTCGAGCAAGTCTCCTGAACTCCTGAAGCGTCGACCAGTGATTTTGCCGCCACTGATTGTGGATATTGTGCACTGCCACCCCCGAGAGCCTTCGATTATGTGCAAATTATCAACATCGACTTTGCTCACGGGATCGCACATAATACTACTTAACTCTTAATTTCTCCCTTTACTTTCCCCCCTTTTCTTTGGAACGGCCCCACCACCGGCGCACACAAGTTTTTTTTTCCTATAGCCAACTCACTCGCAGCGGATCTTTCTCTACTTTCAAGGTCACAAAGAGTAGGCGACTGCGCGATATTCAGTAACTTTTTGCTCCGCGTACTATTTGGCCGAGCCGGCGGAATTTCGCCACAATATAGAGTCTATTTTGGTTTCCGTACGCGCTACAAACTAGTGGTGTAATTTCGCATTAGTCGCTCACTCTCTGCGATTTGCAGCCAACAGCATTCCGAGCGTTTCATTTGCTTTCACCGGCTTCGCCAAGGAGACTCGTCGCAAACGGGGCCCGAACAGGGGCCACAACCGGACTTTCACAATACCCGCATCGAGAGGGGGAACTGTTGTATAATACCGATGCAATAACAGACCTATGCTGGGAATAGAAAGATCTAATGCATCTGGAATTAAATCTATATTACGACCAATTTACCGCAGCCTCCTTACTCTCTACTCCATCTCGGCATGCATTCGTTTGACCTTATCAATTACCATATCACATGGAGAACCATGTATTTAGCACTGCTCAAATTAGGTTTTGATGGAATCTTGAATTGAATTCTCGGATATATCTCGAAGTCATTTCGCTGGGGCTCTACGAGATTTGGGAAACTTCTTGTCTCTTGTGAAAGGTATTACTTTTTGTGAATTCTGCAGTGGCGAATTTTACAACTCGAGTAAACATCTTGAGCTATATGTCATGTTTATTTAGGCACATTATTTGTACATACATACAGTGTCACATAAAGTTCGCAACATATGGAAGTTTCTTTTATTGATAGATATAATGAAAATTTGACTTCGCAGTTAGTTTGTGCTTGAAAAATGAGTAAAAAACAGCCTCTTTACTTTTGTCATGTGCTACTCTAAACCTATAAAATTGGAAATTTTTTTCGAAAATCCTCAAAAAATCAGTTTTTTTTTGGAAATTTCGAAAAATGTCAAAGAAAAAAGTTGCTCAGTTTCCAATTTTATACCACGTTTGTAAAACGCATATAAAAGTATAATTTTTTTTTTTTAATATCCCGTTTATAATACTAACTAAAAAGTATATATTTTTTTAATATACCACGTTAATAAAACGGACTAAAAAGTATAAAATAAGTTCTAGCTCCATACAGATTTATATCCTCATACAGATTTCTAACCCCATAGAGATTGCCCTGAAAATTTGTGATTGTGAATTATTTATAGCTATGAAAATAGTTGTTAAAATTTGAAACGAAAAACGTGGGGCGCATGCAATAGATTATTTATTTCACAACTTTACATTAAATGTTTGCTGCAAGTCAAGAGTTACAAGAATTGTTCAAGATATACATATAAAAGCCTTAAAATATACGATATAAACATATATATATATATATATATATATATATATATATATATATATATATATATATATACAATATAAAAACGATTCACATAATAAATATTCTGATATAAAATCCTAAATTTGTTATGACAAAATTTAAAAAAACATCTATAACAAGCACGTGTACGAAAAAATGAATTGACCCTGGCAAGGCGACAAAAATGTATTTACTCAAAACAAAAAAGTTGCATTCAAATACTCCTCAGTGCTATAAAAACAGTTTTCCAACATGAATGACTTAATTTTAAGTTTGAATGACTTGGGGTTAAGTTGTTTGATATATTCCGGTATATGGTTGTAAAGATTTATATTTGGGGAGTTTTTCTGGGACTTTGTTAGTCTAAAGTACGGTATTATGAGCAATTCAGCATTTCTTGTATGATACTGATGAACATCCTGATTTTCGAGAATAAATGTTTATTTTTATGGATTTCAAGAACTGTGTTATAGATGTAAAGAGATGGAAGGGGTAAGATACCCAAGCTTTTGAAAAGTGGTTTGCAATGGTCTCTGTACTCCGCGTTCATAATAATTCTTATGGCCTTTTTTTGTTGTCTGAAAATTTTAATGGATTGGGAGGAATCACCCCATAAAATTATGCCGTAATTTATGTGTGAATGAAACATGGCAAAATAGGCAGTTTTCAAAGCATGAAGGTCCACTATTTTTTTTAGTTGTCTTAGAGCAAAAATGCTCTTAGAAAGCTTAACATTCAACTCATGTATGTGGGTTGACCATGATAAGTTTCCATCGAGAGTTATTCCCAATAGTTTTCCACTTTTAACGCTACTGTTACTGTTGTTTGAAGAAAATATAATTTCCTTGGTCTTCTCTTCATTCAGTTTCAGTTGGTTTACTGTGAACCAATCTGTAGCCAGTTTCAATGCTTTATCTGTATTTACGGATAACATTTCCAAGTTTTCGCCGTTTGACACTAAAGAGGTATCATCTGCGAAGAGAACACTCCTGTTCGGCAACATGAAATTGCTAAAGTCATTGACATAAATCAAAAATAACAAGGGTCCTAAAACAGAGCCTTGGGGAACCCCGTGTAAGACATTTTCAACACCAGAAAACGTGTCATTCATACACACTGACTGAGTTCTATCCGTCAAATAGGATTTGAACAATTTGAGGGGTAGCCCTCTCACTCCATAGTATTCCAGCTTGTCAAAAAGAGAAACATGGGAAACACAGTCGAATGCCTTGGAGAGGTCACACAGTGTAATGGCCACGATATCACCATTCTCAAGACCTTCCACAATGTAATTCACAACCTTCAACAAAGCATCAGTTGTGGACTTTCCAGCTCTAAAGCCATACTGGTATTTGCTGAAGAAATTATTTATTACAAAAAAATTAACCAACATGTTTTTCAGGATAATTTCAAGAATTTTGCCCAGAACCGGAATTATTGAAATGGGACGATAGTTGTCGATTACAGATTTATCACCCCTTTTTCCATAATGGCAAAACTTTTGCAAACTTGAAACAGGTAGGAAAACACCCTGTAATTATGCACGAGTTGAAAAGTGTAGTAAGTGGTTCAATGATTACATCAATGATCCCTATTATTATTTCACTAGATAAGTCATAGCAATCCAGACATTTTGATTTTTTTAATGACTTTACTGCCTCGATACAGGTAGGAAAACCCTGTAATTATGCACGAGTTGAAAAGTGTAGTAAGTTGTTCGTTTGTCCCTCGATAATTTCACACGGCAAAATGGGTTTAAGAAAAAAGGAGTTACATGATGCGGAAGTGGAACTGAGTAGATCAACCGAAGTTTTGTCCGTGTGAGGCAAACCAGATATTATATTTTCAGCGACGTTGGCAAAAAAATTACTGAAGCTTTGAATTGTAACATCAGATATAACCTGTGTTTTAGGTTTTTTATTTAGTTCATGATTAATCAATTGCCTGCTACTCCTAGGCTTGTTCTCTGATTCAAAAATGTACTTATTATATGCTGTTTTTTTAACGGCATTTAAATGATATCTGTAGTGGTTACGATAAGCCTTGTATGCAGCGTAATCATCCTCATTTTTCGTACAGTCACAAATAGCTTTTAAACTAGAGAGATTTTTCCTCATTTCTCTCAGAAAGTCATTAAACCACTTAACTGGAGGTTTAATTCGTTCGAGAACTTTTTTCTTTGGGAAACATTCCTTTCCGTAGTTACTCAAAATGTCTAGAAATTTGTTGGCAAAATCATTTGTGTCACGATTATTTATGGTGAGTTTATTCCAAGAAACATTTTCCAATAAAAGTTTCAGCTTTAAAATATTTTTTTCATTAATTTGTTTCCTCCATACTGTTGAAGGTGTATTACTACATTTAGCATTTATGATCATGTATTGTCCGTAATGATCAGATAAGCAGGGCTCCAACACTCCCGTTTTGAAATTATCGTTTTCAAGATTTGTCAAAATGTTGTCTATACAAGATGAAGAATGAGATGTAACACGTGTATCCTCATAAATAGTTATGTTGATATTAAATGAATTTATCATACAAATAAGTTCTTCACGTTGAGAGGAATTTGATCTAAAATTCACATTGAAGTCACCGCAAATAATAATCTTGTGGCATAGACTAGTACATTTTACTAATAGATTTTCAAAATTAAGCATGAAAAGTTCAAAATCACCCAGACCGGACCTGTAACAGGTAATGATAATTGTCTCGAGGGACAATATCTCAATACTGCAGAACTCCGAATTTATCTCACTGTTAAAGCCTTCACATTCAATTTCTCTATATTTCATGCCAGACTTGATAAAAATTGACACACCGCCGTGTTCCCTTTTTTCTCTACAAAAAAACGAAGCTAAATGGTAGTTCACAATATTCATGGATTTGAGGGCAGATTCACTCAGCCAGTGTTCGGATAAACAGATGATATCATATTTCTTTTCATCCAGGAATTGATTAAATTGGTCAACCTTATTTGAAAGACATTGAATATTTATATGAAAAATTTCAAAACTCTTGTCAACCTTGCCACCTTTAACATCTTCAAATACAGGGTTTGATTTGATTAAGCATGGATAGTCAGTCACCTAAGTCACAAAAAATTTTATTGCGCTGCATATGATATGAAGTGTTGTGTCTCAACGACAGCTAGTCCCTACACTCTTAACTATTATCTATTTTCATAGCTATTAAAAATTCACAATCACAAATTTTCAGGACAATCTCTATGGGGTTAAGATTCTGTATAGGGATATAAATCTGTGTGGGGCTGTGCGAAATTATTTTATACTTTTTAATCCGTTTTATAAACGTGGTATATTGAAAAAAAAAATTAAATAATTATTAGTAAGTCAATTCGTATGAAAAAGCTTTCTGTCTTTGTCCCGCGTATGGACAGAGGTCCTCGACTGTTTTTGTAGTTTTTTTTACTTTGTATGCCCCTGCACCAGACGGGCCCCCAAATCTGTATACCAGGTTAATACATAGATAGGGGGCCTGTCTGGTGCTGCGTCATTCCATTCTTCCCTCGTGGGGATGGCGATGTTAGCACCTTTTTTCAAAATTCAGAACCAGCGGGATGCTATTTCTTTCTGCTAATGGCATTGAAAAGCCCTCCATTGCCTTTTTCCGAATAGCGGGATGACCATGGTCCAGTACCGGTCCATTGGCTTTTCCCAATCAAGTTCAAAAATACAGCCTGTATATAATATTTGATAAGGAAAAACTACTCCGCAAGCAGGTCCAGCAGAAATGTGTTGAGAACTACTCAAAAATGAGTCCATCAAGAAATTTGCTAAGAAAAAACTACTCGGAAAAGAGATACCTTTATTTGGACTCTCTACTGTCACTTCCAATTTTTTTTATTTTTCGAATCTTTCGCTCTACCGATTCGAACGAAACATGGTTCAAATTTCATAATTTTGATGAATACGAGACTTCAATGACATATCTTGCTCGGAAAATAGCCACATTGGCCTGTTACCAGAAAAGAAAATAAATGCACCTCCAGAAATTCGTCTTTGTTGTTGCAAAGTTCATCTAGTTTTTTCATTTCATTGTGAAACTGATTCGGATTTTCAATGTATGGACGTTAATATGTCAGTAATCGAATGAACGAATTTATTTCCAGTCTTATTACACTCGTATTTCTTTTTTTAATAGATTTTTATCCAGTTTGATTATTTTTCTGACCAATAATTCAGTTACAAACAAACCCGAAATATTATACTTTTCTGTAAACTAAACAATGACCCACAGTTTCAAAACTATTCAAAAGACTTTCGTTCTAGCGATTTGTACTAAACATCATATACAATTTCGTGATTTTAAATAATACAAGACTAATGCAACATCTCGGGAAGAAAATAGTACAATTGATCGAATCGAATTAAAATTTTCCCTTAGTAGGCTTTTGAAACAAATTTTTTGTTTTGGTTAATGTCAAATTATTGCGTTTAATAAATCGAGTTGTTTTGTGTACAGATTTTCGTACATTTATAATTCACAAATAAGTTTTATGTACAATGTTATCCACACAAGACAAACTGGAAATCGTTCTTTTATGTGGTGAGAATGTGTCATGTGGAGATGTTGCTTGTATTTTCAATCACCGGCATCCAGGACGAAATATTCACTTTAGTACCGTGGGAAGGATATTGAAAACATTCAAAGAAACTGGCACTGTGGACAGTCGTTTCAAGAAACCACATAATCCAATAAAGTACAATGAAGAAGAACAACTCAATGTTTGTTTGAGCGTTGTTGAAAACGGAAAATTAATATAGGAGTATTAGTGAAAATACAGGGGTTGGCAGAGAAACTGCGAGAAGAATTTTGCACAAAAATAATTTCCATCCCTATAAGCCAAAGTTTGTACACCCTCTTAAAGAAAGAGATTTCAATATTCGAGTAGGATTTTCATTTTGGTTCCAAGGTGAGAGAGAAAATTATATCACATTCGGGAGTGTTGTGCTTACATAAATCCCCTATTTATTAAAAATGCCACAAAGTCTGTGAATGAAAGGACTATAATTTGTATAGAACGGGTTCTTTGTAAGATTATTGAGATAAATCAATGAATGTTACGGTGTTTTGTTGTGAATTTGGTTATAGTTATTTTGGTTTAATGTTTTTTACACATCTAATGGTGAAAATAAAGAATATGAGATATTTGAAATTAATTCAAAAAACGTTGCGAAAAATTATTATTGGCTCGAAAATTACATCTAACAGTTTACATCCAACAGTCACACTGTTGGGTGTAAAAAATATTTCGAACTAATCTGCAGCTAACGGGATACAAATCTGTTAAAAAATAAATACGAGTGTTATAAGAATGAAGAGAAATTCGTTTATTCGATTACTGACATATTAACGTCCATACATTGAAAATTCGAATCAATTTCACATTGAAATGAAAAAACTAGATGAACTTTACAACAACAAAGCCGAAATTTCTGGAGGTGCATTTATTTTTTTTTCTGGTAGCAGGCCAATGTGGCTATTTTCTGGGCAAGATATGACATTGAAGTCTCGTATTCATCAAAATTATGAAATTTGAATCATGTTTCGTTCGAATCGGTAGAGCGAAAGATCCGAAAAATTAAAAAAATTGGAAAAAAGTCGAAGTGACAGTAGAGAGTCCAAATTTGGAGCAAAGGTATAAAATTGGAAACTGAGCAACTTTTTTCTTTGACATTTTTCGAAATTTCAAAAAAAAACTGATATTTTGAGAATTTTCGAAAAAAATGTCAAATTTGACAGGTTTAGAGTAGCACATGACAGAAGGAAAGAGGCTGTTTTTTTCTCAAATTTGCATTATATCTATTAATAAAAAAAACTTCCATATGTTGCGAACTTCACATTCAGATACAATGATAAAAAATTAAATTGAATAATGAAAAACACGTATATACAGGTTGTTCCCTAGTAACATGCTAATATTTGAAGAGGTTATTCTTGGGTCCATTTTGAGAAAAAGACTTCATATGAACATATGTCCTAAAGGCCTTTTGAACTACAGGGTGCTAAAGTTTAAAAAAAAAATATTTTTTTAAACAAATTTGGTATGACCCTAGATATTTTTGTGAAACGTGAGTACACATCTTCTATGCATCAAGAGGCATTTTCTGCTGTGCAACATACTTTTTTATTCTCGGCAGTGGCGTTCGTGCAGGATTTGCACTGAATCAGTTTAAAGGAAAAGTGATACGCCACTGCTTCTTCTCAAAGTAAATTTTTGAATTCATCATTCCTTTCTGAGCAAATCTGGTCTCCTGATTTTTTTCGTTTGACGTACGGTTTACGCATTAAAAAATAAAATTAATTCATTTGCACGTTGTTACGAAATTGTGTATTATCAAGGATTGAAAACGTATGTAGTAGGTGAGAAGCAGATTTTGTTTTGTGAACATAAACAGTTTTGACAGTTGTCTACCTAGTCTAGTTGTCATGTATTTAAGTCATCAACATTAACAATATTATTGAAAAACATGGTCCATTTTACGAATTCTGAGTTTGCAGATATGCATTCTATGTATGGGCTTGCTGATGGTAACGCACTGGAAGCCAGGCGGTTGTATGAAGACCGCTTTCCAAATAGAAATATTTCGAATGCATGAAAATATTCCGGAATCATCTAAAAAGAGTACAACGTACTGTAAGAAATCCAGAAATTGAGGAAGATCCCAGATTATGTGAAACAAAAAATTGGGAACACATATTCTTGTTTGGAAAATTCTCCATGACTTTTGTTTGTTAATTTGCTGACTTAAATACGTGACAACTAGACTAGGTAGACAACGCGATAAAATAAAAGGACCAATTAAAGTATCTCCTACTTTTCCTGCCCATATGTTTCCGCTGAACTGTTCCTGGTGTCGAGATTGTTTGATCATGTGTGGATTTTCCAGTGCTCAAATATGAACGTTGTGGTAATCCACTACTCCGTCGCGTGTAAAGTGAGCTTGGTTGGTAAAAAGGATACAAGATAAAAATGCAGGATCCCCAGTACAGTTGCGCAGTATCCATGGGGGAACTGCAAGCGCCGTGGAAAATCTTGCGGAAGCAAACCTATAGGACGCGCTGGATATGATATGGGTATATCATGTTTTCGTGTAAAACCCTCCCGACAGTTGAATGGGAAACATACAAATCCCGTGCTATTTGTCGAGTACTCATACCAGGATTTTCGTCGATAACATTTAAAATCTCTCCATCTCTTACTGGGTTGCGTGCTTGTCGCGGTCTGCCAGCGTCGTGCCTTGGAGTCTGAAATCTGCCGTATTCCCGAAGGTGCTGATGGGAATTTATAAAAGTTTTATAGTTAGGAAGCCGGCGATTAGGAACTCTTAGCTCGTACAACCTCAGAACTTCAAGTCCGTTACCATTAGCCAGACCATAAACAAAATGGATGTCAGCCAGATGCTCAAATGAATATGGTTCATTTTCCATTCTAATGTTGAATGAATACACGATGAGACATCCACCAACTTTCAAATAATGTCACATGCTTCAAAAGAAACCTAAACGTCAAAATGAAAATAGCAGTCAAAGCCACACTTATTCTCTTTTTCATTGTTTCGTTGAAAAATTTAATTAACTCTAGCGAATTACAAAAAATGATTTTAGATTTTATCTGAATAACGGTCGCAGATGTGTAAACATTACAAGAGACAAGAAAATTTATAAACAAAACAAAGAATTCATTAGAATCCACCAGCGGCGCCCTACAAAAAAGTTTATGGGGCGTAAAAGGGCTTGATCCCTGAAAAAATATTTCCCTGTGGATTCTCACAATCACTCGGCATATGGGATGCTGTAAACCATAAAACGTAACCTATGTTTCAAATTTGATCTTAATATCGCAAAAACTGAAAGAGCTATAAAGAAAAACATAAAAAAAATTCGAAACTTCAACGCTCTGTAGATCGGTAACGAAGAGTTTGCGGACAGATGTTTATGGAAAAAAAGTCTTATTTTGACTTGAAAAACACGCCCCTGAAATCTTGATACTGAATTTTGAATTACCCTGTATATCGATTTACTTTATATTTAGTTCATTATTATATTGGCAAAAATCTTGCTTCGCATTTTGAATACTTAATTTACAATTTAGGTTTATATAAATTAACTGAATCCTCATCAAGATACAAGTCAATCTTTCAGGAAATAGTGTGGTGTCGTCGCTTACAATAATGTGTTATCATCAGTGATATCAAGAAGTTGTGGTATTGATAACAATTTGTTGGGGGCGTATAATATTACGGCAAAAATAGAAATTATTTAATTTTATATATCCACTAATCCATCTTGTTTTTTTCATCATTCTCATCTTTGCCATAAAGTGTATGTTTATGAGGGAATGAACGTATTACTATATCATTATAGGAAGGAATAACTCACGTCACACAACCTACATAGCAATTTTTATCTCATTTTAGTCCTCAAAAATATTTATTATATTTATTGAGATTGTGGATGATCGACAAGTCAGTCAAGAAACACAAAGATAACCTTAAAAAACCTGGAACGTGTCTGTATTTTACAAACCGTTATATCTGGATAAACATATGGTTTTTCCGCGTCTATATACGAATTTTAAAAGGGAAGTCGGTGTCCACAATATATATTCACCGAAAACGTTATTTCATTAGAAATGTGCGTGGTCTCTTTATTTGAGCTTCGGATCACTTTCGATTTCAGACTTCTCAACTACAAAAGCCATATTCTGTGTACTTGTAATAATCCATTGTTATGTTAGAATTACGTTACGAGAGCGAGGGAAAGTAGCCATATTATAACACTTTCACTATCGCGTAATGTCTGTCTGGACCCCAGATAGATACTCGACCTCCAAACCAACTTTACACGCACCACTTGATACATTTTCGATCTTTTATTACCTAAGTATCTACAATTACGGATCATTAATAGAAAAGCGAGCAATTGCAATCAGTAGTTGTAATCACATATAAAATTACAACTTCTCGAGAAACCCAGAATCTATTTCACTCCTTTCCTTTCGGTGATTTATGTGTGTAATACATTCTAGAGATTTTCAAATGTATTACCATGGCATTGAGAGGAACACATATTGTGCCTTTTATGCGACTTAGAAGCTTTCCATTATAGCATATGATACCTATGATACCTGACAATGTATTGTAACTCAAATATTATGATTCAGGTTGTTAAAACTGTAATTGAAACCCTTGAGAAAAGGTCAACTCCATGGGCAAAGCAAAAATAGCCTTATACCAGGTGACACAGGATATCGGGCCACCCCTGTAACTTCTGCATTCGTGAACGGATTTTTCTGAAATTCGGTACAGTTATATAAGCAACCATTTCGGATTTGATCACATTACAATCCAATAGGCGGTTTTTCTGCAAATGCCAGCAACTTTGTTTTTTCAAATAGAACACCCTGTATATTTTTACATATTCAAGTTCAACAGGTCAAAACAAGTCCAAACCCTACGTCAATGTCATTTTTTTGAAACAATTGAAATTAAAATTGTGTTTTTTTATTTTACCTCGTGGATACATGATATCATGAGATTTGGGCAAGGCTATTCACAATGAGTCGCACATAACAGAGAAACATAATTTTTTCTGAAAAATCATTTTTTGTGTCATTTATTGATGAATTAATTCAGTCACATCACATTTAGTTAACTTCCGGGAATTAGTTTAGTAGAAATGTAAAATCAAAATTATAGGTTCACAAAAAGTGAACAGGTTGATATGTTATTAATTTACGGAGAATGTCTTGAAAACATTGTCGCCGCTTGTCAGTTATACGCTGAACGATACCCACACAGAAGACACCCACAAAGAACCTTTTTCAAAAATGTGGAGGGAAGATTCCGAAAAGAACCCAACAATGGAGAAGATGATCGTAAGTGAGGAGGCAGAAATGAATGTTTTGGTTATGTTGATTTTGATCCAACCGCTTCGACGGGGGAATTGGAATACCAATGCAATGTCAGTCGAGAAAACGCTAGAAGAATTAAAAAAAACACCATTATCGTGCTTATAAGTATAACTTACACAATTGGTTGACAAGATTCAGAAATGTTGTTTTCCACAGCTTACTAAGTTGAAAAATTGCCAGAAAACTCATGAACTAGTTGTAGATTTTTGAATTTATACAATTTGTTACTGCACCGAAATACAAAAACGATATGTCATTTCTTTCCTTAATGAATGTTCTAGAGAGACAGGTAGGTGGCCCATAGGTGTTTCATTTGAAAAAAGTTTCATTTTTGATCAAAATGTGATGTGACTGAATTGATTAACCAGTAAGTGACACAAAAAATAATTTTTCAGAAAAAATTAGGGTTTTCTGTTATTTGCGACTCATTCGACCAATTCTCATTTAGCCACGAGGTAAAATAAAAAAACAATTTTAATTTCAATTGTTTGGACTTGTTTTAACCTGTTGAACTTGAATATGTAAAATATACAGGGTGTTCCTTTTGAAAAAACAAAGTAACTGGCATTTCCAGAAAAACCGAAAGTCCGCCATATTGGATTGTAATGTGATCAAATCCGAAATGGTTGCTTATATAACTGTACCAAATTCCAGAAAAATCCGTTCACGAATGCAGAAGTTACAGGGGTGGCTCGATATCCTGTGTCACCCGGTATACCCCCATAGGGTGAAAATTCATTAATTGGTTTGAATTTTAATTATACTTCACCAGAAAACATACACGTTTAATTTTTTTAAGTACATATTTATTTTAAATACGTTCAGTCAGAAAATAAACTGTTACTCCTGCTTATTATTATCCATTTATAGACCGCCATTCTTTCAAGATTTTATGAATAAACTAGAAAATCTTCTGGAGTATGCTCTCAAAAAATTTCTTAAGTGGAGATTTCAATGTTAATGGTTTAAACCCCAAATGTCATGAAACGAAAGCTATTTTGGATGTGATAGAATCTTTTCAACTGAGCAATCATACTTCTCAGTCCACAAGAATGTTCTAACATCCTGATGGGAAAATTAACTCATCTCAAATTGACTACATAATATCTAATCTGGAAGAAATATTCCATGTTGAAACTCTGGATCTGGGTTTCTCAGACTATATTCCACAAATCATTGAATTTCGCTTCAAACTCACCGCAAAAACCAGACACATTGTATGCGTGTGTGCAAAATAGAATATTACACCCAGGAGCGGTATCTGAAGTCAAATATCTTTTTACTAAGGAAAAACTTACATAAACAGATCAAATGTTTTTTTATTATTGTTATGACAAAAAAAAAATATCAAACAAAAGTTCCAGAATAGTAAACATTGTAATGGGTTATTTTTAAAAAGAGTAAATTTAATGAACATATTGAAAAGGGAAACATTCTCAATTGAAAATTGAATAGGATTTTTTAAAAAATCGAAAAATTCACGACAATAATGAAGTTACTTTTGTAATATCTAACAGAAAACAACTACTTCTCTGGCTAAAGCTATGCTGGACATTGAACTACATCTATTCCAGTCTCAAATTATGAATTCATACACATGAATGAGGCAAAAAAAACGTTTTCCAAAAAGGAGTACTCACCAGAAATCATTTGTAACATTGATGCAAGAGAGACTTCGCATTCACTGGGTCTTCAATACATTTTTGTCGACGAAAATCAATTTCACGCTTCCACGATCACCAGGAAGACCGGAAGAATTGGAAAACACATTTTCTAAAAATAAAAAAATGTTAGAAACATTACTTCGTGAGTGACACTTTGAAATTGGTGTTTTTTGACATCAAAACCTGTCATGGGATATGATAGATTGATTTATTCGAAATTATGAACAGGATGTTCATAAAATCAGATGTGGAATCATCTGCGACTGAAAAATACATTCTAGTCGCTATGAGTAAAATGGAAAATTGTGGCATTCGAAGCTATCGAAGACCAAGGTTCCATCTGCATCTCAAGATTAATCATTAATCCATCCCACCAACAAACTAACATTAAATTCTAGGAAAAAGCAACCTTGTGTCTTCGATAGCTCAGTTGGTAGAGCGTTGACTAGAGATTAAAGGACGCAGGTTCGAATCCTGCTTGAAGATGTATTTTTTCTATAATTTAAAAATTCGTCTGAAATGCCACAATTTTCCATTTTACTCATATATATATATATATATATATATATATATATATTCACAGACGCTATTCCCCTTTTCGCAATTTAGTCACTATCTTCCATCGTTCAAGATAACCTCTTGTAGGGTATTCATGTTGAAAAGGGAAAGATTCTCGATTGGATATTAATAGAAATATAATAAATAATGAAGTTATTCTTTGTAATAAAAACAGCTATAGTCCATCCAATATCAATTGCAGAAGCTGTTTCTATAGGGAGCAAATGAAAACTCACTTCGCTAACACGAGCGTATATGCAAAGAAACGGAACAAAAATAATCTGTACTACTCGTAAACATTCGCCGTCGGCAAACGGTAGATCAAAAGAGCCGATAGTCAACGTGGACTTGAGTGACGGCAGTCTGTTGTACAACCGATTCGTCTGGGCCAATCAAGTCGGAGATCAATGCTGGCAGGTGTGTCTATACGATGGGAGGTCATAAATCACGCGTTATATTTGTGTTTTAATAGCTCTGAAAGATTTTAAACCAGTAGCGTCTATGGTCTTAGTGTGTGCCGATCGAAATACGTTTTAGGATATAATAATAACCTACATCAAACAATGAAAGAAATTAATGTATTTGTATAAATAAAAGCTTGTCTTTAATTTTTTTTTCATTTTTCATTAATTATGAAGTATTTTTGAAATCTTAAAATATCTAAATGAAATTAGTTATCTCCGTCACTGCTGCTCACAGGATTTCGCCGCAAGACTTTTTTATGCTTCTGCAATTGATATTGGGAGAACTATACTTCCTTCCATTCAATTTTCAATTGAGAATGTTTCCCTTTTCAACATAAATACCCCACAAGAGATAATCTTGAACGATGGAAGATAGTGACTAAAGTTTATCTTTCAGTCGTAGATGATTCCACACCTGATTTTATGAACTTCCTGTTTATAATTTCGAACAAATCAAGTAATGAACAAACTTCAGCAATAAAATATAAAATATTGATTTATAACGTCAATTACTAGTAAAAACGAAGAAATTCAGATCGATATTCATCAAATGACAAATAGTTACTCAAAAAGGCAGAATGTAAAGATTTGGGGGTAACGCTAGATGAAAAACTCAAATTTTGAGCAGCATACGACCAACATTACAAACAGAGCATATAATCTCTAATAATAATATCTTCATCATTAGGAACTCATCATTATTTATATAATTTCTGTCCTGATGGATTGTTTTGGGAGCGCGGGTATAAGGATTACAATATAGTCAATAATTTAATTGCAGCGTGTACTTCCGTCGGATTGTTTCTATTGTTTCATTAAAATTGATTTATGATCAGCCGCAGAGATAATACCGTAGCCACGCCGTCCTTCCTATTTCTGCAAATACATACTTTATTGGCCGACGTACATTTCATTAAGAATGGCACATGATGTTCAAGTCCATATTGACCGATTGCAGGTTAAAGCAGCATAAACAGCTGGATTTTTTGTTATTCTCTGAGGATTACCGAAATTGTGAAACAAAAATAACTTTGATATATACTATACAGAGACGCAAACAGCTGGCTTTTTCGTCTTTACGTCTCAAGATTACTGAAATTGGAAACGGTGTAAAATAACTTTGATCTTAGCTAGATACTTTTTTTTAATATGAACAGGGTATCCATAAAATCAGAAGTGCGACTGAAAGATAAACTTTAGTCACTATCTTCCAAGATAACCTCTGAAGAGGTATTCATGTTGAAAAGGGAAACATTCGCAACTGACTTTTCAATACTATTTTTGTTGTTGATGGACGTCCGGAACGATAGTAATCAAGTTACCACATCGTCTACAACCTTCAAACAAAAATTAAAACGATTGAAAGTTTACTGTGAAATATGAGTGTTGTAGCTCGATTGTGAGCACCCGCCATCTGAATACTCTTTATTTAAGGAAAACATAATTTTGGAAATAACTAATCTTTAAAATTATGTACTTGAATCCCTCAAATATTTAGTTAAACAATGTTGGTTGCTTGAAATATATACTTACGTAATAAATCACTACATTCGAAGCAGTACTGACGACAAATAAATCTATTGAATTTTTCGTTCATTTCTCCATTAATGGCGACCCAGCATATTCCTGTAAATATGGCGACTTTTGGAATATATAACTTTAAAGTGGCAGAAACTGAAAGTACACCACTCTAAAGTTCCTCTTATCATAAAGTGGTCAGTGGAACTAAATCATTGAATTTTCCACCACCAGAAAGTGGCACCCACGTCGCAGCGCCATGACTCACCGCTTCAAAGTTATAACCTAAAAATTAAAATAGATCTTAGACCCTTGAAAAAGGCTATTATAACCGCCACGTTTTTCGGTTTAAATCTTACAACTATTTCCATAGCTATTGAAAATTCACAATCACGAATTTTCAGCACAATCTCTATGGGGTTACGAATCTGTATGGGGATATAATTCAGTGAATATGTCTTTGCTACACACTTTACAAGAAAAACCATATTCATTGTGGTACTTTGATTTTCATTCGAAAAAAATTCAGTTTCAAAAACGAAACCTTTATAAACAAACTCCCACAAGAACTTCAGTACGAGGTTTGCGCAGTATCTTTCCAGTGCCAGGGTAACAAATATTGTTTATTATCAGTTTATAGACCACCAGTTGGTATCATTGAAACATTTATAAATGGACTGTATGTCGCATTGGACTACTGTAATAAAAAATTCAAAAATATAATTGTTTGTGGTGACTTTTTATGTGAATCAAATAATAAATCATTCCTCGCCGATCTCCTGGGTCTAAACATACAAAATTTTCAACCTACGAGGGTCTTTACAAATGTAAATATCAAATGGAGTGAGAGTAAAATTGGCAATTTTTTCACGAATATATGCAATTATATATATCTTGAAACAGTTAAAAACATGAATATCGCTGATCATTTTGGTATCATATTCGAATTGATTCTGGACATGAATCCCATAAATGAACGCAGGTTTCATTATGAAACCGTATCCTTCCGAAATTCAAGTGATGAGAATCTTGGCATTTTCACAATCCTTTCTGGAGAAAGAATCCTTTTGGTCAGTTTTCGAATGCTCTGAAAATATTCATATAATATATGAGACTTTCCTAAATACTCTTCAGTATTTCATTGACTTATCATGTCCTACAGTTGTAAGAAAATGTAACAGAAACTCAAATACACACCAGTGGGTGAACAAAGATATTATTTCTATGAGCAAGGAATTGAAAGAATTATTCTGGGTGATGGAACTCAAATAATAGCCATGTAGCTGAAATCTACAAGGAATAAAAAAGTATAGCTACGAACAATTCAAAATACAAAAATCGCATTTTACAAAAAAAAAATGGAAGAAACAGGTCATCACCAGAAACAAAAACAAATATGGAATATAGTTAGAAAAAATAGGAAATTCAAGATCTACATCAGATATTCAAATAAAAGTAGAAAATAAAATAGTTGAAAACAAGAATGTCATTGCAAATGCTTCGGTGCCTTTTTCTCGAACATGCCAAAAATTCCATGAGAACACTTCGGCTAGAAAATTAACAACGATTATACTTCAATGTAGAAACTAAACACATTTTAAATTTTTTCCCTGTTTTGAGCTGTGATGTCCTAGATGCAATAGGTTCACTGAAAAAAATTGGAAATATTCACCAAAATTATTGAAAATAAGCTGTTACATCGCTGAACCTTAGCTTTTATTATAAATCGATCAATAGAGTCAGAATTTCCAAATTACCTAAAGACAGGTTTAGTGACCCCTATTTTCAAAAAGGGTGATCCATCTATCATGAGTAATTTCCGACCAATAACAGTACCGACTGTGATAGGTTAAGTTATTGAAAGATGTGTCAATAACAAAATGTATTCATTCTTAACCCGATTTGAAATTCTATCAATCAATCAATACTTTATTTTCCTGAGACTTTTTTACAAGCATGGAAATCGTCAAATACACAAGTAAAAATAAGAGTTAAAAAATCAAGTGATAAAATATGGAATAAACATGTGAGAAAAAAAAAAATATATTGAATGTACATAAAAAAATAATTCAATAGTAGTGGTAGGCGATAATCATATAAAACAATTAAAAAAATATGTAGTATAAACAGTAAAATAGTAAACAAGCAAACAATCATGATGCCAAGCAGCCAGATCAGTTTGGAAATATTCATCTAGTGAATAAAAGGCATTTTTGAAGAGAATACTTTTAACGCTATTTTTGAAATTGATGGGATTAGACATTTTCTTAATGAATATTGGAAGTTTATTGAATATTTTTATGAACATCATCAAAGTACCAACATGGTTTTTGTCCAAAAAAACTCGATTGAAAGTGCTTCCTACAATTTTTTTTAATATATTTACGATTCTATAGATAAAGGAAAATATGTTGGAGCATTCTTTTTCGATCTATCAAAAGCATTCGATACCATTGACACAAACATCATCGAAAGCAAACTCTACTCTTTAGGATTTCGTGCATGTGAACTTTCTGTTGTGGTTAGTCTCATACATGCGTCTTAGAAAAATATCTGTCAAAATTGAAGAGCATAGGTCTGATTTCTATCATATGGACCTGGGAGTTCCTCAGGGTTTCATCTTAGGTCCACTGATTTTTTTATTATTTATAAACGATCAACCACTTCATATAAGTACACAATTTATAGTTCTCTATGCTGATGATTCAACTTTGGCTGCTGATGCTGACAGTCCCGAGGAACTCCAAGGTAAATTGAATATATTATCAAAGGAATTCACAACCTGGTGTGAAAAAAATTATTTAATTGTGAACTCAGACAAAACGGTGTGTACGCAGTTCTATCGCAGATCAAAAATTGTAACAAATTTTCGAGTAAGAGTGATGGATTATGTAAGTAATACTAAATTTCTCGGAACTTTCGTAGATAGTGATATGAGATGGGAAGCATTTGTAAAAAGTTGAATAGTGGTTATTATGCCTTTCTACAACTGAAAAATATTTTTGATATAACTCAACTGATCAATACTCATTATGCCATTATCTAGTCCCACATCTCCTGTGATATCAACATCTGGGGCAGCTCCAGCAATTCCAACAGAATATTTATTCTACAGAAAAGAGTCATCAGACTCATTTTCAATCTACAGATTAGAGATTCCTGTAGAGAATATTTCAAAGGATTCAATATCTTAACATATCAATGTATATATATTTTTAAATGTATAACATATTTACGACAGTTTCCCAACATCGTAACTATTTCACTAGAAACGGAGATCTCATCAGGATCTCGACTCATAACACATCATTCTTTAAGAACATTCCGTCATATACAGGAAATACATTTTTCAACCATCTTCCAACTGATCTAAGGAAAATTCAAAACAAAAATATGTTCAAATCAAAGTTGAAGAAATATCTGCAAGAAAACTGTTTCTACAGCATTTTTGAATTTTTAAATTCGAGATGGAATGATATTTCTGTCAGTGTATATATGACATTTATATTTTACATTTGATTAATTTTAAATTAGAGATAACATGTTAGTTCTATCTGTGTATACAGTGCTTCTCAAAAGTCCCCTCCCTCCCTCTTATTTTTGGAACGATTATACATAAACAAGTGAAATTTTGGAACTGAAGGTTGTAAACTTCCCTACTAGTGATGACAGATGACGAAATCGTCAAAGATGACGTCACAAGGCCATTGTGACCAATAATTTTAAATGGAACTCTACGGCAAGCGACACCTCTTTTAAAAGGTATCGAAAAAACCTATTCAATGATACTGATTTTATTTGTGTTTATGGCAGTTTTAGTGGCTCATTAGTAAATAATAAAATTTAAATTCCATTCAGTATGATATTAATTACAGATTTAAGACTCAGTATCTACTGAAAGAAATTGCTCGAAGTGACCTCCATTTACTTCCTGACAGTGGAATATCCTATTTTTAAACTCTTCTCGTACTTTTGCAAATGTGTCTGCGGAAACAGCCTCACATTCTGCAACAATACGTTGTTTTAAAACGTCAATATTGTCAGGTTCAGTGGCGTAAACCTTCGATTTAAGGTACCCCCACAGAAAAGAATCCAAAGGTGTGAGGTCCGGTGATCGAGCTGGCCATTCCGTTGAACCTCGTCGTCCAATCCATCTACCACGATACTCCTCATCCAAATACCGTCTCACTGCACCGTAATAGTGTGGAGGAGCACCATCCTGTTGGAATGTTATTTCCAAATTGCCGAATTCATCTGGATTATCTCCCAAAATTTCAAGGACTAACGGTTCTATTGCGTTTTGCAACAGCTCCAGATAAACCTCACCAGTTAAATTAGTATTTAAAAAAAGAGGCCCAACGATGTGGTTTCCCAGGATACCTGCCCAAATATTCACCTTCTGGGGAAATTGGGTATGTGTTTCACAAAACAGGTGAGGATTTGCGTCACTCCAATACCTCACATTCTGTGTATTTACATTTCCATTTAGATAGAAAGTACTTTCGTCACTAAAACAAATTGTTTTGACATAGTCTGGCTGTTGGTTAATTTTAGTTTCCATATTTTCACAAAATTCTAGTCTTCGGTCTGGGTCGTCGTCTGAGAGTTGATGAACCATTTTTGATTTGTATGGATGGAATTTGTTTTTTTTTCAATACCCTGTGTACTGACTTCACAGGTAGATGCAACGTGAGTTGTTGAAGAAGTAGGATTAACTATTACTTCTGCCAGTATATAAATTTTTTTCTCATCAGAAATTTGTGGTCTGACAGATCGTTTTGCATCATTAATACTACCCGTTGTTGCAAACTTACGAAGAAGCTCCCTTAGATAATTCCTCGAAACGGGGCGATCGGGAAACCTCTCATTGAAAATGCGTTCTGCTGCATGAATATTTTGTCCAGTTTCACCAAGAATTAGGATCGCTGCTACTTTATCACCTAAAGCACGTACCATTTCGCTTCTTGAAGCACTTAAACGTTTGGCTCACAACAGTTTAACAAATTATTAAAATGTACAAAAATATTAAAAGTACCAAAAGCTGCTAAAACAGTTAAACGTTCGATCAACAATACACGAATTATTAAATGTACAAAAACTTGGACAATTACAAAAACGTCGAATTAGGGAGACTAACAAAAACGTCAGCTTATTTGACAACTATCCAGAGGCGGAGCTTGAATTTGGAATTTTAGTATTAACTGATTTAATTCATCCCAGCTTTGCGTTTTTTAAAAGCGAGTTTCCAAAACTGCCATAAACACAAACAAAATTAGTATCATTGAATAGGTTTTTTCGATACCTTTTAAAAGAGGTGTCGCTTGCCGTAGGGTTCCATTCAAAATTATTGGTCACAATGGCCTTCTGACGTCATCTTTGACGTTTTCGTCATCTATCATCACTAGTAGGGAAGTTTACATCCTTTAATATTCAGTTTCCAAACTTCACTTGTTTATGTATATTCGTTCCAAAAATAAAAGGGGGGGAGGGGACTTTTGAGAAGCACTGTATGTGACATTTATGTTTTGTATTTTGGTATTTTAATTATTTGTCTACCTTTTTGTGTTTGACGTATCCTATATCATGTATTTGATTATTATTATTATTATTATTATATAAATGATGATGATGATGATGATTATTATTATTATATAAATCTGTATGGGGCTAGGAGAAATTATTTTATACTTTTTAGTCCGTTTTATAAACATGGTGTATTAAAAAAAAATATTTAAATAATTAATTCTTTCTAGAAATGTTCGAGAAAAGAGAACACCCGAAATATGGCGAGAGATTATCTGTTTTGAAAACTTGAAATCTCTTTGGAGCATTCGGTATGAAATAAATGCATACAAATGTGGTGATGTGAAGCTCATAAATAACAAATGGCGTAATACAGGCGAGCGTTGTATTAAGTAATTGATCGTTTTGTGTTGGTTCGACTGTCCTCGAGACTGATTTTACCTGTTTGAAACTTTCAAGGTCTCTGCTTTGTAGGGAAGTGAAAGTGGTCTTGCTTGAACTGACACGGCAACAGACACGGTGCGATGCCGCGGCTGAAGCCAATCCACGATAACACACTCACTCACAACCCGCTCCCGTCACCACCCACCCTTTCACGATTAACCCTAGGATCTGTATCCGATCCTTAGTGTACAGTTAGTTTTTAAAGTCACCCCCCTGTCTAACTCTTTTGAATGGAGACGTGAGTCAGAAACAACTTTTAGGACAAGCTTTTATCCGATTGTTCAGAAAAGATGTCTGACGAAAATTATTGTGATTTTCAGAATACAGTGTGGACGTAAAAAGTCTGCCCCCTATTATTTTTTGAAAAGGTCGATATGTTTCAACCAAATTTTGCACATATGTATCAGACGATAATGACTAATTTTCACGCTTATGCCAATGCAATTTCGATTCTGTATCCAACGGGAGTGTCCAATTTCAATTTTCTCTATCTAGCATTAGGGAAGATATGGGCATTTGAATCTTGAAATTGTTTATGTACCTTCATATCGCCTAGGCCTAGGCAATATTATTGACCTACATTTATAACGGAATACAAAGAAAAGATAAGATAATGAGTTATGAATAATAGTTTCAAAAAACTAAAAAACACGCTTTTATAGAAAACCAGACTAAAAAAATTTAAAATAAGAAAAAAATGTTTTTTATTTAAAAAAAAGCGTGGGGTGCATGGTATCAATAATTATATAGTACATTACACACCGAGGCGATACCATGCACCCCACGCTTTTTTTTAAATAAAATACATTTTTTTCTTATTTTCTTAGTCTGATTTTCTATAAAAGCGTGTTTTTAGTTTTTTTAAACTATTATTTATTTTCAACTTTTTTAGTTTAGTTTTCTATTAACGCGTGTTTTTAGTTTTTCAAACTATTATTATTATTATGAATTTTTTTCAACTATTATTCTCCAATATTGAATAGAATCGGACCATAATCACAAAACTCGCGGCCATTTTGGAGCCGCCATCTTGAATCCTTCAATTTTGACAAAAACCCCCACATACCAACTTTGAATATAATCAGACCATAATCACAAAACTCGGCCGCCATTTTGAAGCCGTCATCTTGAATTTTTCAATTTTTACAAAAGAATCATAATATTCGACCCCAAAAACCCCCACATACCAATTTTGAATAGAATCAGAACATAATCACAAAACTCGTCCACCATTTTGGAGCCGCCATCTAAAATTTTTCAATTTTGACAAAAGAATCATAATCTCCTACTACGAAAACCCTCAGATACCAATTTTGAAGCGAATCGGACCATAATCACAAAACTCGTAGGCCATATTGGAGCTGCCATTTTGTTTTTTTTTCACACAAAAGTTTCTCAATGCATTGTCACCGAAATTATGTACACCTGCCAAATTTCAAATCATTCGGACGTCTGGAAGTGGGTCAAAATCGCGCCCAAAGGAGTCGGTTACAAACAAACAAACATACAAGTGAAGCTGATATAAAGCGTGTAAAAAACGAGTAGCAATAGCAGTTGAAGAATCCAAACAGGAATCTTGAAAACCATGTGGAGACAAATTGACAGAAAACTTCAGGAAGGGTGAGAACTAACCAATCAAAAGAACGAATATAATTTATAAAAAAGATGAATGATCACAGGAAAAATAAAATAATGAAAAGCTGGGGAGAATATTTTGAAAAATTGAGAAAATAAAATAAATGAAAATGAACAAATCAGAGAATAGGAACTGATAAATGCAATGAAGTAGCTAAAACTATCAAAATGCACCAGGAAGGGGTAACATAACCATTTCTTCTTCTTCTTCTTCTTCTTCTTCTTCTTCTTCTTCTTCTTCTTCTTCTTCTTCTTCTTCTTCTTCTTCTTCTTCTGTGCACATGGTGGGCTAGTTTAGGAAAACCCGTGCACGTAGGCCTCTTTACTTGGGCCCTTTGGGCACCCACGTGATCTGAAAATTAGCTGGGCATGCCGATTTCTCTGACGAAACTCAGCATTCTCCTCAGCTGAATCTCTTTGACATATTTTGGGTTCAGAATTATACTGCCCAGGTTGATCTCCCTCTGGTGCACCAGAGCGAGGCACTCAGCAAGTATGTGCGACGATGTCTCGTCATCTTCCAGGCACCATCTGCATATGGGATCATCTGTGATCCCGATGAGTTCCATGTACCTGTTCAGGTGATTGTGTCCCGTTAGGAGCCCAGTCACAGTCCTGATATCCAGTCTGTTGAGTGACAGTTTCTTCGAAGGCCCTTTTATTTGGAGCTTCGATTGCCTCATGCAGGGCACCTCCTGCCAAGTTTTGATGAACTGCTTCTGCAGCAGTCCCTCCATGTTTGAGATGGCCATGCTATTGGATATTCCCAAGATTGGTTCCGGTCTTACTGGAGTCTTTCCCGATCTAATCTTGGCTACATGAATTTTATTGATGGAAATGACATCCTGAGTAAAAATCAACATGGATTTCGGACAAAAAAATCTACCACTACGGCTCTAGTATCATTGTTCAATTCAATAATTGATTCTATTGAGGCAGGCGAGTGTCCTTCTACAATATTTTGCGATTTGAGCAGGGCATTCGACTGTGTCAATCACACCAAACTCCTGTCAACTCTCGAGAATTATGGTGTCAGAGGGGTCTCCTTGAATTGGATCTCTTCTTTCTTAAAAAATCGGGAACAATGTCTCCTTACAGTATTGTAACAACGGAAGAACATCAAAGATTGACTCAGAGTCAGTTTCTACCGATATGGGTGTCCCACAAGGATCTATTTTGGGTCCCATTTTATTTATATTATACGTGAACCAAATCGAAACTGTTCTGGGAGAAATAAACCACACCGCCTATGCAGATGATTTCTCTTTGATTGTGTCAGCTTCTGGCTCCCATTCCATGGTTGAGGCATGTAGCAATTCAATTGCCTTAGCATCCGAATATTTCAATAACAATGATCTATATTTCAATGCCAATAAAACCCAAATTATTCAATTTCACCATCGCCAGAACATCATTCCTCGACTACAGTTTGATTTTAAAGATTACACCTTCGAGAACAGCCTTGATCCTATCAAATTTTTGGGTGTTCATTTCGATCAGTTTCTGGACTGGAAAGCTCACTGTAAACAACTGATTTCAAAATTGAACTCCTTGATATACCTTTTTGTGAATCTGCGTTTTGTACTGGAAATAGATCAATTGCTAAGTTTGTACCATGCTCAGGTGGACTCTAGACTGAGGTACGGCGTGAGTCTCTGGGGCCTCTCTTCAATGTCTAAAAACGTGTTTATTGCACAGAAACGTATTGTTCGAAGTATAGCTAGGGTGGCAAACACGTTCTCATGTAGAGCAATATTTATCCAATACCATATTCTGCCATTGCCTTGTATTCTCATATATGAAATATGTGTATATGTATTCCAGAACAAAAACAAGTTTTTACTGAATGCCAATATTCATAATTTGAACACAAGGAACCGAGAATTGTTACATGTTCCATACGCAAGATTCAAAATAACTTCCGACTCCCCAAACTATCTTGGCCCTAAAATGTTCAATCATTTACCAGATTTGATCAAAAACAGTAATAATATTCCTGTGTTCGAAAGTAGACTTAGATCCTTTTTACAAGAAAAATGTTTTTATAGTGTGGGAGAATTTTTCTCTTGATACTTTTGTCTTCATCAACTTGACTATTCCTATATAATTTTGTAAATTATCTTATGGAAAATAAATGATTATTATTATTATTATTATTATTACTATGTCTGCCTCTTCGTTTCCAGGAACACATGTGTGCCCTGGTACCCATATGAGGCTGACTTTCCTTGTTTCCTTAAACATAACCACATAAATTGTACATTGGGAGATTAAGGAAAAAACGATTGACCGTTGTGCCTCTAGATGAAAGCGGAGAGGAAAGAATTTTTGCAAATTACACCGTGAAATATGTAAAGTGAGAAAATGACCGGAGTAACTGCGTAAAGGATAAGAGAAATAACAGACATAACAATGATATACAGATATTTTTAGGTTATTGACGGAGCAAATTCAGAAGGGTTTAACTTTTTCATTTTTAGCTTTACACATCTTCAGAATATTATCTCCGAATTTTCGTACTTTACTCAACATACCCCTGCAAACATTGTCAATTTCTATTGACAATTGATAAACTGTCAGTTTAATGTAATTGACTTGAAATATGGTCTCATGTTTGATTTACATTTGCTGATTTGGACCCAATTTTTATTCAATCAAATTTTCCAGGAGACATTTTCTGAGAACCCTTCATGTTGGAGTTAACAGATACAAAAGTTTACTAGTACTGATAGTGTTAATTGGGCTAGTGGGTGTGGCAGAAAACCCATTTCCGAAGAAAAAAACAGTTGCATACCCCAATTGTATTGAAACCATTTGTTTCAGTAATGAGTTTTCTTTTTTATTAAGTAGAAGGTGCTCTCAACCAATAAAATAATAATTCTGACAATAGAAGTTATTTTCCGTATGTCAATAACTAATTGTACAAAACGTAAGAGGTGAGTTCGAACATAGACTTGTTCAATGTAAAAAAAAATTGGGGAGAGTTATTAGGAAGATAATAAGCAAACCATTGGAAATATGGAAATAATCAACCAAAGCCAGATCGGGAAAAAAACGAAAAGGAGGTCTTAATAAAAGCCGATTTTATATATAATAATACGATATTAAAACATTCCCATTTCTGAAAGATCATATTGGGGGAGGTGTATTATAACTAAATGATCATGTAGTTAGTAAAGAAAGCAATCTGGAGAAAATGTTTTTTTTTTGGTGCTCATACGTTTTTCCAGTGAAACCACAATATATCTTTAATAACAATAATTGTAGCTGGTGGGCCATTTGTGATTAATCCTTCACAACCCGAAAATAGATCTGTCAGAATGCACCAGACTTCATTTCTTCAGGATGATCGAAAAAATGATTCTGTTCAGATGTTTTGTTAGGCCAAAAAATTGGCTAATAAATGAGAATATTGAAAACCAATAGTTCACCTTAGATTTCAATAAGAATAATAACATAGAAGATAATTTTTCAAATGTTTCAATATGTTTAAGAGATATTGTTAGCCCTATCTGTTTCAGTTGCAAGCGGGAAACGATTATTCTCCAAACTCCAAGCTAAAATTAATTAAGAATTTTTCGTCGATCTACAATGCACAGAAATAGTTAACTAATTTGGGATTTTTATCAATTGAAAGTCATAGTCTCGAAATGGAGATTTAATGTAATTATAAGTGAGTTGTTGAAAACGGAAGTTTTTGATGACTGTAATCGATTTTTAAAGTTATTTTTAAATATTTATGTTCTTTCAATTGTACATAAACTCAATTTTACCTCTGGCCAAATGTTCATTAACTGATAATTTTATGAATCTGTAGAACAATTCTCTTGAATTGTGAAGTAAAGAATAAGACGGGGGTGACTTTAAGGCCAGACTGTACATGTCCTGCCTTGTGAGAATATCAATTTATCAAACAAGAATGTGTCCAAATAACCTGTTCTTAGGATGTTGAGGTCATTTCTTTGGATGAAAGTGAATACAGAATTGCCGGAATAACATTCTGGACAACATTGAAATAACATAATTTCCACAGTTATCGAAACTATTTGCAATGGTTTTTTTTTGGTATCTTTATTTGTCCTCTACATGTCTACCAAAAATTCGTAATTTGCAACCCACCCGCCATCTAGGCATTGCAATTTCGAATTTCAACCCCTAGATTCCGATTATGAAAAAAAAAATAAGACGAATAGTCATAAAACTTGTTCGACATTTTGCACCATTGCAAATTACTGAATTTAACTGAGAAATTCCTAATCTTCGACCGACCTCAAAAATCTTCAGGTTTGAAGAGTATCATAAACCAATATATTTTTTCTTTGATTTGCAAACTTGAATTCGTGACTGCAAAACTCTCCAGATACAGATTCTGAATAGAATTGTATAATGAATCATGAATATTTTTCCTCAACTTAAAGCTGTCTTTCTTATTGTTCATTATATAACTATTGCTTGCCAAATTTCAAATCAATTAGATAAGTGAGTTAAATTTTTATAACAAGAATAACAGACAACTTGCATTGAAATTTAATATGAAATTATGATCGAGGGGGATGTAATAAAACATACAATTAACTGATAATGCATATTCAATAGCCTGGACCGCTTTGATGTTGTACCGCATCGAATGGCATTGTTGACTGTAGCTACCAAAGCTATGTACTTTGTACTGATGTAACCTCAAAGGGATTCTTCACCTGGCGCGCTTCTAGGTTCGTCGCAATTATTTATAACAGTTTAAACACTCAGAATTGAGGCTTTATTCAAGTTCTGTATTGCACCTCACATACAAACATACAGGTGAAGTAAAATAAACGCTTGAGGTAAGGATAAAAAGTTCTTTGAAATAGTTGGAGATCTTTGGTATTCTTTACGCTTCTACTGGTTGAAAATCACGTGTTTGTTAACTTTTTAGGGAGAAACTGGTGGCAATTACAGTCTTTATCTCATACAAATCAAAATGAAATGGAATGGTGCCGTTAAACATAACTGCTCTTCCACGTTACCATTTTGCCATCATCTGATTTCTTTATGTTTTTCATTGTTGGTAGATATGCAAAAGGTCTTCGGTCGATTTTTTTTTCAATTGTATATACTCCGTTGGTGTTATTCGATGCGGGGTGTAATAATTTATGGTTATTGAAGGCTTCTAGAACATGTATTGAAAGTATTCATATAAAGTAGGACTTTGTGAAAGACATTGGAGAAATGTGTGTATTGTATTTTCAATTGTGGTATCCCAAAATTATTATTTCCCCTAGTCTCATACTGATCATTTTACGAGATTTATCATACTAAACGACAAAAAAATTAAAATATTTTTTATAGTTGGACAAAAATGAAAAGAGAAGGTTTATGGAGAATCAATAAAACCAGTTAATGGGAATGTTTTCCCAAAATTGATAATGGAATTTTTCTATAATGAATGGTTGACTTTTTATGTTTAAATGTGGAACATTGTATGAATAGTGGCTTAATTAGTGATATGAACAATTCAAAGGTAATGAATGTTGCGAAATGGTGGAATTCAAATGTGTTCTGATAAGTGGTTTTGTGAAATTACTTACGAATTATACAACAAAGTATACTTTTCTACAAAGTGACTTTTTCTGATTCAAAAGTTCAATTCCACAGAGTAGAATGCCAAGGATTCAACAATAACATGAAACCATTAGTATTCGATGCTTCTGAGAAATTCATCATCGGACCATAATATATTTAAAACAAAACAAGAACATTGATTCATTCGACAAATTTATTCGCATGAAATTTTGACGATTGTTAATGATGTTGATTAGGAAGCTCCATATGAATAAATGTTGAACAATCTCTCTGATGGTAATGGAAAAAATATATATGAAGTGGAAAATTGCATCTGTGAAAAATACATGGAAGGAAAAGTTGTGACATATCAGACAAATTAATAAATTTTAAAAAAACATCCTCAAGTGGGATTCGAACCCACGACCAGGTAGAAAAGATATCGAGTACTCATCAGTCGTGGGTTCTAATCCCGCTTGAGGGTGTTTGTTTTCTTCAATTTAATAATTTGTTTGATATGCCACAATTTTTCCTTTCACGTATTTTTCACAGACGCAATTTTCCACTTCTTATTATATATTTGGAAAAATATTGTCAGTGGTTAGAGATCGACTTACTGAACCTCGATTGAAACCGTCACGTCGATGGTGATGTTGGGGTGAAAGGTTTATTGGTATTGATGACCACCTAACACCTTCCTTACACTAACATTAAATTATGGGAAAAAGTGATCCACAAATATGCGAACGGAATCTATGTATTCAATAGCTCAGTAGGTAGAGCATCTGACAAGAGTTAGAGGTCGTGACGAATTCCGCTTGGGGGATGGTTTTTTCTTTAATTTAGTAATTTGTCTGATATGCCACAATTTTTCCTTTCATATATATATATATATATATTTATATATATATATATATATATATATATATATATATATATTGTTATGTTATGGTATATATGTCAAGTAAAAAAGGGCACAATGATATTTAAAACTGCATAAATACCTGCTATGATTGTTTTTATAATTTTTTTTGTACGGTTTGCATCTTGTAAACCTTTGGCCATATTCTAGCCGACGCAGATAATTCAAGAGGGTGGCAGTAGAGTTTTTCTATTATCATCATTATGTTTGATCCGTTCATTCAATTGGAACAACTTATAAAAATATACAAATCCAAATTTAGTAACAAATATTCAGAATTCAACTAAACATTATATTTATATGCAAGAAACATCCTGTATACAGAATTTAGAACCAAAAGGAAACATGACAGGCAATTGTCATATTATTTTCTTCTAAATGATCAAAATAATAAAATTTGAGCATAGAAAAATGGAAAATGTCCAAAGGAATATTTGTAAATAGTACTATGTGTAGAAATCAAATTTGTAAATAACATAAGTATAATAGGTAAGAAGTTGAAAAATGTGTTTTAAAAAAGGTGCTAATGGTGAAAATTGAGAAAAGATAACAAAAAGTGATGGTTACCAAGGAGAAAGAAAAATAAGGAGTTGAGAAATGAAAATGAAAAATGAAGCAGAAAATTTCTATGATCATTTTTGAAGAAAAAATGCTTATAACTGAGGCATTTATGCATACAATCAACTTTGTAACAAATCAGTAGCAAAATCTACTAAAAAACCACTTACCAAGAGTCCGAAGTTTTCACTTCTCTAGCAGTAAGGAGGCCGAATTTTGCAAGACATCCCCTTCAAACTAACCACAGAATATTCCTGGATTCGTGTGAGTGCAAGAAATACTCATAACAGGTATTTTATCTCCATAAACTCATTCAAGTGGGAATATTCATCAAACTGTCACATTCTCGGTTTGATTACAAAAAACACATTATTTTGAGTGAAAATATTCTTTTTCTGTTTATGGAAAAGACTTAGAATAACCTATAAATATTTATTTTGGAATATTCCTATTATTGCGCATGAGCAAGCAAATTTAAAGTTTTCAGTTTTGATTGGTTGAAAAGTATTATTAGAATAAGATAGATATCGCAGCCATATTTCAATAAAAAAGAACTATCCTACTATTTTTGGACTCATCATTTATTATTTGATCATTTTACAATCAATCTTTCTAACATTAACAGTATATCGCGCTGCTACAATCGTCCTGAGATTGAAAGAATCATCTCTACATAGGTGTACCGACTGAGCTGTAAAAAGGCAAAAAAAAAGAGGTAAAGTGTACAGAAAAAAAAGGGTAACAAGCAACACAGCCGGAGTTTTTCTTTTGTTATGATTAGTATGTCACAAAAATTTTAATAAATAAAAAAAAAACAAAAAACTTACCAACAATCATATACAACATAACAATATATATATATATATATATATATATATATATATATATAATTTATTGACCGCAAATGTTTATATTCTAAATTTTCTCGGAATAAGGGCCTTAGTCAGTCTATGTATTTTTCATTTCATGCGACGTTTCGACATTGTTTATGTCATCTTCAGAAAGAATAATAGTTGAATTATATTAGTTTACCTGAAGATGACATAAACACTGTCAAAACGTCGCATGAAATAAAAAATACATAGACTGACTAAGGCCCTTATTCCGAGAAAATACAGAATATAAATATATATATTTATTTATACACAGGGTGTAATGTTTGGTTCTTTGTAAAATTCGCCACCCGCCTAATTTCATCTACTCAGAGGAAAACTTTTGCAATTGCCGAATGCAATAAACACTTAACTCGACATTTGAATAATGTAGAATGTTGAACTGATTGATTGTGTGGTAAATGTATACATTGCAGGCTGCCTGAGATGATGTTTTGAGGCACTTATCATAATTATCACAGTCACTTGTGAGGAACAAACACCATTGAAAAGGGAAACATTCGCAATTGAATATTGTTTTGAAAAACAATATCACGACCATTGTAGTGATTCAGAACACGTGAACTGAAAACTTTTGCCAAGCAAGATTCTTGCATGCACGGTTCACAAAGCTGTCTACGAGCGAAAGTTTGTTCGATTCTAATAGTGTTTTCTGATTGGCTGGTTAATGACAGATTCTAATTAGCAACCAATCAGAAAACAGTACGCGATTTGCAGGAGAATCAATTTGAACATTATTTGTCTTTTGCTGGCTCTTAAAACTAAACACCGAACTGTTCCGTGAGTAGAAGATAATATGAGTCACTCGTCGCATTTATGAATGAAGTAGTAAATTTCAATTCTGGTTTGATTCTGGAGTCGCCAATCTCTGTGCGGGCGTTTTTGTACTAGACATATTGATTTAATATGAATAATTTTTTTATAAAATGGCAAATTTTTTAAAAGACACAAGAATATTCAAATTAATTCTCGTGCATATCGCATACTATGTTCTGATTGATTGCTAATTAGAAAACACTAGTAGAATCTAACAAACTTTCATTCGTAGTCAGTTTTGTAAACCGTGCATGCGAGAATCTTGCTTGGCAACAGTGTTCAGTTCACGTGTTCGGAATGTCTGAATCACTACAATGGTCGTGACATTATTTTTCAAAACAATATTCAATTGCGAGTGTTTCTCTTTTCAATAGTGTTTGTATCGTCTGTTTCTTACAACTGACTGAATTATGATAAGTGCCTCAAAGGAGAGTGTGAAGTCAACTAGTTCTGACTCTATGACAGTTTGGATATAACAAAGTTAGTTGTTTTCTTCACTTTGAAATTGAATATTTATCTCAGGCAGTCTGCAATGTATACATTTACCACACAATCAGTTCAACATTCTACATTATTCAAATGTAGATTTAAATTTGTATTGCAAGTTTTCCTTTGATAAGTCACCTGAAATTAGGCATGTTTAAAAAAAACAGATTTTCAACCGATGTAATTCGTTATGAAATGGCACTACCACTCGTCATTCACGGGTGTGCAAGATTACAACCTGTATATATATATATATACAGGTTGTACAGGCTGTTATTTATTCAAAACTTCTTATGTTTATGTTTACATTGATAATTTTTATGCAAATGAACTGAAGAAATATTTGATATTTGATATTTTATTTTATTCAAAATCTGTTATTTATTCAAAACTGTTTATGTTTATATTTACATTGATAATTTTTATGCAAATGAACTGAATAAATATTATTATTATTATTATTATTATTATTATTATTATTATTATTATATATATATATATATATATATATATAATTACAGTATCGGAAAGTATTTATCTAGGGTATGGTGGTTTCATGAGAGCACAAAGAATAGCTTGCTATATGTTTAGAGAGCATTACAATTTCTCCTCGACTCGCTCGAGGAAGGGATATCGACGTCACGACACAGAGATAGGAGAGTCAGAGCGGTCAGCTCAGGACGTCAGTATCATACCAGCAGCAGTCGAGAGAATGTGTGCGCTGCAATGAAGAAGAATAATTGACGATAATTTCCCATCAGATAATTTGAACAAATTGAACTGAATCATTGATTCAATTGAATCTGTCGGACGACAGGTAGATCAAAATATCTTTGGTGCCGTGGTGGCCGCGAAAACAAAAGAAAATTCTTAAACATAAAAAAAGCAAACGATATTTCTGTAAGACAATAAAAACAATTATTTCTTGAATGGAGAGAAAAAATTATTTACAGGAAAAGACAAACCAAATTCAATATTTTGTGTGTGGAATTATTTTATTAAATGTTCGAACAAACCACCATTTTGGGCCAAACAATAGCCGAATCTATTGTACAATTCTGTTCTGGTAGCAGCAAGGGTAACTGGTGTTACCTGAGCACACAACTGAATAATTTTTGCCCCCAGTTCATCTAAATTGGTGGAACGTTCGAACTCATGCCGATATACCTCCGATTTTAGCATGCCCCAGAAATAAAAATCGATAGGTGCTATATCTGGTGATCGGGGTGGCCAGTTGATTGTACCTCGCGTACAAATAAATCGATCGGGAAATAATTGATTCAAAAATGTAACCACCGTGCCCGCATTGTGGGCAGGACAACCATCTTGTTGAAACCACACGTCGTTAAAGTAAATCGGAAGAGCAAGAACTGCAGGAACAATTTGATTTTGCAAAAGTTGCAAATATTTTGATGCAATTAAATTCCCTTCAATAAAAATGGGACTATGAAGTGATCGCCTAAAAGTCCCGACCACACATTTAATTTGCTTGGGTACTTTGTCCTCACAGCAATACTCAAATGTTCATTTTTACGAGACCAATATTGTACTACGGATGGGTTGTGTTTTCGATGAATTGAGAAGGACGATTCTTCGGTAAATAACACCTTTTTTAGAAAGTCATCAGTTACACGAAATGCCCTGTTGCATTTTTTGGCCATCGTTTCACAAAACTCCATACGTCTGAAATGGTCTCCAGGCAAAAGTTCTTGTGTGGTCTTGACTTTAAAACAATTATAACCGTTTCTCTTCAAAATATTCCTTACAGTTCTTTCATTCAAATTCACTTCGTCGGCGATCTGTCTACTCGAACAAGGTGTCGTTTGTGCCAATGCACACACTTGTGTTTCTCTTATTCCCCGTTCCTCGGGTATTTGTCTAGGACGTGGTGGTGGATTTGTGGGACAACATTCTTTGCAATGTGCTGCCACACACCCAAAATTCTGAAATTAATTAATAATTGACAATAAGGACAGTCGCTTCCGTAGGTACAGGTCTATCTGCAGAAGCCACTATGAATAGATTTCTAGTATCTTGTACAGAATTACCCCCAAAGTACCACTCAACGATCTGTACTTTCTCTGCGGTTGTGTAAATAGGCGGCATGTTTCAAAAGGTAATAATTGTCACGGTTTTTTGGTTTCGCAACCACGGCTCGGCAAGAATGAGTCGAGTCCCTGTGCGCTGTGTCGCATTGCCACGTGGTCAGTTAATGCGTCGGGTGGGGTAACAGGAGGGGTGCACAGCAGTACTTCTCTCTTGTTTATGTGGTATTATCATATCATTGCGTTCCTTGTTGCTCGTGTAGATTTCTGTCTATACCCCTGATAAATTGTTTCCGATACTGTGTATACATATATTGCATTTGAGTTTTTATTCTTCATGGAATTAAGTGACTGACAAATCATTTTGAATATGGAACAATTGCGAAATTGAAGGAGATTCAGGAACACATCGTTAATAACAATGTAATGTTGAAAAGGGAAACATTCTCAATTGAGAATGTTCCCCTTTCCTTCCTTCCAAGCGGTTATCTTGAACGATGGAAGATAGTGACTTAAGTTTATCTTTCAGTCGCAGATGATTCCATATTTGATTTTATGAACATCCTGTTCATATTTTCAAACAAATCAACAATGTTATATAACTTGATGTATCAATTCATGAGACTTGTACCTAGATGTAAGTCATAAATATTGTTCAAAGCGACTCCCATTAGGCATGAGACAGGCTTCGCAACGGCGCTTCAGTTCTTTCGAACAAGTTGCTCTTATAATATTAGGCGTAATATTACTTCATTTTCAGATCATAGAAATCAGAAGGAGTGGAGAAAAGTTAAAAAAAATACTTATATAGAAAAATCAAGTGGTGATAAGTCTGGGAAAATGAGTGTTCATCCTCAAAAAAGTGCCAAACAGTTTTCCTTTTATCAAACAAGGAAAATTGAAAGAATACAAGTTTTGTGGTTTTGGAATCATTTCGAAAAAAGTGCATAGTATATTTGAGGAAATACAATAACAATCTTCTCCTTGTGAAAGAGTACAGCAACTAATTTGGAGAATCTCAATCATATAGTTTCCAATGCATTGAAGCATGTAATATCCCCATTACACTAGCCTGTTTTCGTGGCTATTTGTTTGCCTGACTGCCGGTGGTTGAAATTTAAAACAAATACACATGCATGATAATAAATAGGACTGGTTCTATTTTCCCCCTGAATCGAGGGGATTTCAAGGGGAAATGTCAGGTTCGCCAACACAGTAATTATATTTATGACTTG
Organism: Gonioctena quinquepunctata; assembly: GCA_018342105.1. Classification (NCBI taxonomy): domain Eukaryota; kingdom Metazoa; phylum Arthropoda; class Insecta; order Coleoptera; family Chrysomelidae; genus Gonioctena; species Gonioctena quinquepunctata. The sequence goes on along the minus strand of JAFIRS010000223.1, from coordinate 86,071 downwards.
ACATAACCAACAAATAAATGAAATAAATCACATAGTTTTCGTTTCATTTAGTAAGACGGAAAAGAAAAAAAAATCCAGTACCAGGGAAGGGAAAAGTTGAAACAAATATATACTAAATCACTTATGGTGAATGTCAATTTTCCTTATGTTTGCAGCTCTGAAATTAGGGCCTGAAACAATCATTAAAAAAGGCACGAAAAAATGCATTGTGTAATAAGGGTTTAACACAATCTAGAGGTTTTCAATTGTAAAGAGTGCCCCAAAACATTTCTGATACATCATCTCCTTTCGAAGTTTAGTGTATGAGTGGACGATCTGAAAATGAGGATAAAAATGAACACGAACTTCTCTCATGGTTATAGTGCCTTCTCCTTGGCCATAGAAAATAAAAAAAACAATACCGATGTGGTCGACCTTAAAATGTATCTGCAAGTTTGCCGAATATGCAAACACATATAGGCTTCCCAGAATAGTGCCAGGATTGAATTTCAGTCATGTTGTGGGAATAAACAAATTATATCGTATAGGCACGTATATACAAATTATGAAACTTGAAGTGGGTATATTTCAAGTCATAAATACTTTCTCTCGACTGTTTATAAAGGTGGCTATTCAAAGTTGTTTCAAATATCTGAATCGAGCGAACGATATTAATATTGAATCATAACAGTTGCCCTTTCACCACGCTCATTATTTCGATAACTAATGTAATATTATCAATATAATCATTTGACTAACCAGTTGATTCAATGGTTTGCTCCTAACCTTTGTCGCTCACTTTTGAATGGTAGCACAACCGAGATGCAGCCATATAATAATAATAATAATTCAAATTGACATATCTTGAAGGATATAATAAACGAAAATTCAACAGGCTATGTGGAAACCTCTATCAAAAACGTACAAAACCTTCCATTTGGAGCCCTCAATAAATTGTAGGCCCGTAGAGATAGACATGATTTTTCCAAAATTTAATAATAATTACAAAAGTTTCAAAACTTCAGTAGAGTGAAGAGGACTTTCATATGATTGTAGTCTAATTTTGTAACCCTTTTTTCTGAACGGAAGATGTTGAAAATCAGGATTTAATGAATTTTCACATTATTAGCGCGGAAAAATTTGTAAAAGTTGAAAAATAGCAATTTACTTCCTCTGATAAATTTGCAACCACTCATACAAAACGGAAATTTCTGTTTTATCGAAAAAAAATTGTTGTTAGTCCTAATTTTTCGATGAAAGTTCCAAAAGTTTTTTTTTAACCTTTTAAGGAAAATTTTTTTCATTAAATTGATTTTTTTATTGAAATAAGTATGGGAATCATTATAAAAAATTCAAATAATGGTTGCAAGTGGAGATGTCCTGACGTAGAATGTTTTCATTAATTTGCAACCTCGTCTGCAACACGGAAATGAGGGACTGACTGGAAGGTACAGCGGTACACAGTTAGAATAGAGTTGTTAATTTCAACAATATCTAGTTTTGTTGAAAAAATGTTGCTAAAATCAACAAAAATTAATCAGGAATTCACTACTCAAATTACTCCATCTGTAGTTAAATTCATCCATTGTCAATTTTCACTCATTTTTGTCAGTATGTCTACCTCATTGTTGTCGAAATCTTCAAATAGAAAGTTGACTTAAAACAAAATAGCAAATTCTCTTGCAAATTCAGAATATTGATGTGCATTTATTAGCAACATCAAATAGGTATTCATAGTTTGCGGAATAGACAATTTTGTTTGTTAAACAACTGATATAGTCAAAATGCAAATTGTTGTATTACCAAAACTGTTGGTGGTATTGTCCAATAAATTTGTGTAATTTATCATATTTCGTTGTGAAAAGGGAATTGATCACCTTCGGGGATTCTCGTGCATATGCGAGTATCGAATTAGCGCCAAAAATTCACTTCCAGAGCACATCGTCTCAGTCAGTCCTCTGTCCTCTGTGAGACGTATTGTTAATGTGGTATTTGTAGTGTGATTTTGTTTGTTCAGGTTCAACATGTGTCCACGTAATGTGAAGTTTGACTGTTTGATTTCGGAATAGAAAATAGTTCAAATCAGCCGAGTCCTGTGTCTTTGGATAAGTCTGCAGCTCAGACTTTTTCCCATTATTGATATATGATATAATCAACATATTTTCAGTCGAACAGTCTGAGAAGTATGGAGTTATATTGACTCTAATGGAAATCACAAGTATTGTATTCTGTCCTGTGAGTAGTTCTGGCTTGGCATCAAAGTTGCAATTATTGATTGAAAATCATCATGAATTATTTTTATATCGTATGAATCACCATCTTATTCCCAAACATCATTTGATGATACATTATCCAGATATAATTAGGAAAATGGGTCCGCTTGTTGGTTTATGGAGTATGACATTTGATCTAAACATGCTTATTTCAAACATTTGATTCATAGTTTTGCAAAACTCTCTCAACAAGACACCAAACTCATATGTGGAATATCTGGGGGAATATTAACCTGTCATTGGAACCAATATATGGCAAAAGCTTTTTGAAAAATATCAATAATGAACTTTATCAAGAAGAGTGCCAAATTTTATTGGATACCAAATTACTGAACTTGTTTACTAAAAGTGTAAAAGCTTTCGGGAATACTTTCAGCCTCAACAGTTTTGTGACTACTGAAATGAGTCAATACATGTGCCCTATATTTTGTAAAATATTTGCAATTTGTGCTCATGCCACCAATAACCCAATATTGTTGTGTGAGTGTTGGTTTACAAAATGCTTCGATGACAAATCTCAATCTTACATAGTAGAAAAATCAGAAAGATTCAATTACAAGATGAAAAGTCTTGAAAATTTGAAGCATCTGGTTGCATATGATTTGAGTTTGCCATATAGACAGAACTTTCATTGTATTGTGCCGAAATATGAAATTATTTTGGAATAGTGACTTGCATTGTGAATTTAGGCGAACATTTTGTTTCGGTGTTATTATATTTTATTACTCGGTACCTGTTTTAATTTTATTTTCTCGGCAAGAGTTGACTCTTCTGCCGCGTGAGGGTAGAAGTTTGCCAATTTATATATTTTTTTACCCGACTGCGGCAAAGCCAAAAGGACGGTTATGTGTTTGACCTGTGTACATACATACAGGTCAAACACATAACTGTCTTTTTGGGCTTCGCCGCAGTCGGGTAAAAAAAAATATAAATTGGCAAACTCAAAATCTTTATTCTTGCACTTACTGCTCTTTACCTTCACGCGGCAGTGTTATTTATTATAATACAGTTTTTTTTATATTAATCCACCAAAGGATTATAAAGCTGGCATTCACTCATTGTGTTACTTCATGTTTATTTGTATATTTCTTCAGATAATGATGTTAATTTTTTTTTAAAAATTTTTTTTAACAAAAAAAAAATAGTGATAGTGAATACTAATTGACATCATTTGAAAAAAAATATCATTTATGTTTTGATATGAAATAAAAGACAATCAAACTTTTTTCTCTGTAGTATGAAAAACTAAAAGAAAAGAATCGACAAAACTTTATTTCAACAACCACATTAAGAGAATGAGATTCCAACAGCATGAGGTTTACAAATTACTTCTCGTCAGTTTATAAATGATGAAAACTAGTAAAGGAATCGACGATATTACAATGTTAATTTTACTAAAATATTATGTTCATTGAAAAAAGTAAATGAATTACTTCACTGTAAAAACATTTTTGGGTCAGCTTAACAAAAAAAAGGTGAAAAAATAGCAACTGAATGTTGTTGATGCACTACTGATTTTGTAAAATCGTCTACAGTCTAATTGTGGCATTTACTTTGCTGAATTTGTTAAATAGCAAAAATTTGTGTGAAAGCCACAAATGTGTAAATGTGAACATGGTCAATATCGAAATTTGCCAATTTCACCGGTAATACTAGTGGACCTCCTGGGTTTTTTATTTTTTGTTATTTCCGGAAATGGACGCAAAAGGGTAGACTTATCGTGCGGGCGGCCCGCACTGCGACCATTGGAAGGGGGCGGAAATAAAGAAAGGAGATGATTGTGGACCCCCTTTTTGAAGAGCTATACATTATAGTTCTCTGTGAAAATTGCTTTCGGGAGCTTGTTCCAATCCGTAGCAGGCCTGTAAAAAAATTATTTTCGATGGAGAGTGGTCCTTGCCATGTCAATCTTCATACATAAAAACAATTTCTTCATTGGAGATGATACATTTGTTCAATTCTGATTTCTTGAACTGAGATAACGCTTTCTTCTTCTAGAATAATGTATTTGATACAGAATTATTGATAATCTCTAATGTAGAAAATCATCTATTTGAAATATTTATTTAGCTTTACCAAATATTCTTTATTTAAGTGGAAAGAAAACTATATTTCTTGAAAGATATAACTCAATATTTCTTGTTCCAAGACAATGTATAAAGTTTTTCTTCATTCTTCAATCTTTTTTTTTCCATTGGAGATGATATATTTTTTCAATTCTGAGTTCTTGAATTGAGATAACGCCTTCTTCTGAAGTAATGTATATGTTACAAAGTTATTTAATATCTCTAACGTAGAACATTATCTAATTGAAATATTTATTTAGTTTTACCAAATATTCTTTATTTAAGTAATTAACAGAATTCTGGAAAGAAAACTAAAATCATTGAGAGACAGGTAACTCAATATTTCTTGTTCCAAGACACTATATAAAGTATTTCTCCGTTGAAGAAATGTGCCAAATATTTGTATCAGTAGAAGTAAATTTCTAATTCAATTTTCATGGATCACCAATTATACGTTCTTGAATATCATTGCATTTTTCTCTTGAAGGTATTGTTGCCAAACGTATTTATGATTATTTAGCATAGGTAAGTAACTATCGCTTCAACCAAATTTGTTGTTAACGATCCTTTATACCTAGGTACCTATCTCTACCAACACCTACCAACAACACTCATTTTCTATTCAAAATTATGAAAGTTGTATGTATAGCCTAATTCCACAGAACTCAAGTGTCCATTTATTAAAATCGTAGCAACCACGATAATTTATAACATGAATTTTAACTAGTTGCACGTATGGTGCTGAAAAAAAGAGAGACACTATTAAATGGCTCAATACATTAATACATCATTATCATACTATTTCAAGTTCGTGAGATAATAAAGCATAAGGGTTTTTTGAACGAACTGCAATTTCAACTACAAAAGTCGGCAACATTGTTGGACGCTGCACTGTTGATCAGATCACAGATTACACTTCCAAGATCCGCAACAGTCGAACCCCTGTTCGCAATGCAGTTAACAGTTATTAGTTATTAAATAGTTCAGTTCAGGCAACGCTTCAAAATATTATTGGTACGTATTGACTATATGGAAGAAAAACTCAGGGGATGGGGAATCTCTGAAGATATTAAGGTAAGTGTACGAGATAATATCAAGATCAGGTTATTTCTATAACAGAATTTCCTAATCGATTATTCCTTTTCGGAACTGTAGACATTGTGAAACTAGTAGGAATTGGCATATTAGGGCGTGGGTCTAAAGCAGGGTTAGGGTTAGGATACGAACATTTCAACGTAATGAACGTGGGAAACCTATTTTAATATTATGAGGAGTTTCTACAACCAACAAGTCTTGTCATAATTCTGTTCCTAGTGTTCCATTTATGTTTCATGACGATTGCGAAATTGTCATACTGCTAATAAACAACTAGTTACGCACAAAAAGCCTGGACGGAAAATTAGTAAGTAAACGAAAAACAACACGCACAAAATGATTTCCACAAACACAATATATATATTTTTAATTTTTTCAGGTATTATATATGAATTAGAAATCTGTTATTTCAAACGGCATTTTTTTCGGGAAAAATATCGAGTCAACTAAAAATAATTTACGGAATATGTCCAGAATGATGTTTCCACACATTTTTAAATATGTTATATTCACTTTGAATCTGGTTGTCCCCCTATTAATTAAATTTTCCACTCAAGTTTAACTTTAGTGAAATATTCAATTAACTATCGTACAAATTTCTGGTCATTGAAAAATGGACACAAAACTTTCGAAATATTTTTTCAAACAAAACTATTTCATTATTTTTATTTTATTTTCAGGTGCCTGGTGATATTGATGATGTTATAAATGACCAAACAGATTTTGCGAATAATAGGAAAATTACTATGCAGCCCTACGTCATAATTGAGGGTGATACCCTGAGCAAGATCAGAACAGCGTACTTGGTAGTGGATACTATAAAGTATCAGTTTCTAGCTCTAAGCATTTGACACTTCATCTAAAGTGTACCATGTTCTACGCTCGAAAAATCCGCCATAAAGTGAAAATTTGTACACCATCATTCAAAGGGGAGTGTACAAAATTGAAACATCCTTTGACAACATTACTCCTCAAGGACATGAGATCTTATCACTGTTGTGAATAATAATTTTATTTTTTCTGTTGTGAATATCAAGAATTAAGTCATGAATAATTTTTTGTGAAATGTTTAAATGTTGTATCCATTGCCATTCTCCCACCTCCTGACATCATCATGGATTGTCCTGAATGCCAAAAACACTTATTGAGTTCAAATGAGTATGTGTTGCTTATTGATTATTTTCATAAAATTTATCATTACGTTTGCCAATACTCTTCTTATTCAAAAGTATGGTAGTATCAATTGAAACAGAGATTTTCCTACCTTATCACGGTGATGTTCTCAAATGAAGATGTATTTTTAACCGACGCAACCAAAAAGGAGGAGGTTCTCTATTCGACCCGTATATTTTATGTGTTTCCATAATATTTTTTTATGTATGATCACGCATAACTTTTTACTGAGGCGTCCGATTCCGATAGTTCTTTTTTCAGTGGATAGGGTGTACTTCGAATCCCTCTGAATTCTGGTCCGTTAACCGATTCTATCAGGCATAACTTTGTACTGGGTTCTTCGATTTGGATGATTCTTTTTTTACTAGATAGGGTATACCTTATATTTGGATTTTGAAAGGAATTAGCCACCCTTACGGGTGGAAAAATAGGGGATAATTAATTTTTCACTAGTGAACATTGGCACACACATACGTAGTTGACAATGACAGATCGCTACTGACATTATTCTTGTTCCACATCTGTCAAAATGAAATAAACCTTCTTAGTCTAAATGATAATTGAGCTCCTAAACTAATGTAAGTAACTGATTTTGAGTCGGCGCCAAACAAACTAGCAATTGAATTAGGTGAAGCGTAAAATGATGGCAGCGAGATGCAGGGCTGCGTTTTGATGACTTCTTTCATAGATAATGATCTTCGATGATTGTTTGTTTGGCGCCGACTCAAAATCAGTTACTTACATTAGTTTAGGAGCTCAATTATCATTTAGACTAAGAAGGTTTATTTAATTTTTTGCTTTTCAGTTGATTTTTTCGTCGGTTTAATTTTTTGTTAAAAAGTTTTCATTTTAATACAATTTATTCATCAATGTGGTAGTTTCAATTGAAACAAATATTTTCTTATCTTGAAACAGTGGAGTTTTCAAATAAAAAGCATTTTTTTAATGCAATTCATTAGGATATCTCGAATCAAGCAAATTATAGTTTTCTTATTCAGCAATATGATAGGTTCGAATGAAACATATATTTCATTACCTCATCACGGTGAGGTTCTCAAGTGAAGAGGGCTGTATCTCAATTCAATAAAATGTTTTTATTCGTCCAACCTTACCAATCTCTTGGTATGAAATGAGCTATAGCTAATAATGAGAATTTGTGCAATTTGATTCAAGAGAAGTACTTTCCAAATGAAGATTATGATTGTCTTGAATATCTAAGTAACATGTGTTTCTTTTTTGGAGTTAAGTTGCTCTACCCATACAAAAAATATATATTTTTTATAATGCAAGCAATCTATACGCTTGATCAGAGAATACTGAATTGGAAATTGAAAATTCTTAGATTGAGTAATCGTTTATTCCAGTGTATATACTCTTGGATCAAAGCATATTTCATTAGAGGAAGAAATCCTTTTTATGTGTGTTGACAGTAATTGGGTGAGATTGATCAGCGTGCCGAGATCTTCGGAGGAAACACCATCAGTCGCCACATGAACGGAGCGATCTTGCATGAAGCTTTTAAGCCACTGATGTAGTTTGGTGGGGAATTGTAGGCAGATGATTTGCTTGATAATGCATGGTGCTAGACGCGGTCGAAGGCTTTGGATATATCTAAATTGGTATATACAGTGCTCGTCTAAAGTCCGTTCCACCCCTACTAATTTTTGAACCACCTGGGATATCGCAACGAAATTTGGAGGGCACAAATAGGAGATGAAAACCTACTTTTTCATGGAAAAATCACAGCTAAAAGTTCCAAAATGGCGGCTGAGCGCCATATTCAATGATTTTTTAAATAGAATCCCGTATATATTATTCCATTTTCGAAATCTGCTCATAATTTTTAACAGTTTTCTCTAATACACTGTACTCCTAAATTCAATTGTTTTCGAAATGTTAACGTTTGAAAAGTGACATTCCGGTTTGAAATGAAGTATGGATTTTGGTCACTTCCGGTAAAACATTCTGCTAACCAAACGTTATTATCATATATATATATACAGTGCTTCTCAAAAGTCCTCTCCCCCCCTCTTATTTTTGGAACGATTATACATAAACAAGTGAAATTTGGAAACTGAATATTAAAGGTTGTAAACTCCCCTACTAGTGATGATAGATGACGAAATCGTCAAAGATGACGTCACAAGGCCATTGTGACCAATAATTTTAAATGGAACCCTACGGCAAGCGACACCTCTTTTAAAAGGTATCTGAAAATCCTATTCAATGATACTAATTTTTTTTGTGTTTATGGCACTTTCAAAAAGTGCAAAGCTGTGTTGAATTAAATCAGTTAATACTAGAATTCCAAATTCAAGCTCCGCCTCTGGATAGTTGTCAAATAAGCTGACGGTTTTGTTAGTCTCCCTAATTCGACGTTTTTGTAATTGTCCAAGTTTTTGTACATTTAATAATTTGTGTATTGTTGATCGAACGTTTTACTGTTTTAGCAGCTTTTGGTACTCAAGTTTTTGTACATTTTAATAATTTGTTAAACTGTTGTCAGCCGAACGTTTAAGTGCTTCAAGAAGCGAAATGGTACTTGCTTTAGGTGATAAAGTAGCAGCGATCCTAATTCTTGGTGAAACTGGACAAAATATTCATGCAGCAGAACGCATTTTCAATAAGAGGTTTCCCGATCGCCCCGTTTCGAGGACTTATTTAAGGAAGCTTTTTCGTGAGTTTGGAACAACGGGTAGTATTAATGATGCGAAACGATCTGGCAGACCACAAATTTCTGATGAGAAAAAAATGTATATACTGGCAGAAGTAATAGTTAATCCTACTTCTTCAACAACTCACGTTGCATCTACCTGTGAAGTCAGTCGAAGTACAGTACACAGGGTGTTGAAAAAAAACAAATTTCATCCATACAAATTAAAAATGGTTCATCGACTCTCAGACGACGACCCAGACCGAAGACTAGAATTTTGTGAAAATATGGAAACTGAAATTAACCAACAGCCAGACTATGTCAAAACAATTTGTTTTAGTGACGAAAGTACTTTCTATCTAAATGGAAATGTAAAATACACAGAACGTGAGGTATTGGAGTGACACATACCCAATTTCCCCAGGAGGTGAATGTTTGGGCAGGTATCCTAGGAAACCACATCGTTAGGCCTCTTTTTTTAAATACTAATTTAACTGGTGAGGTTTATCTGGAGCTGTTGCAAAACGCAATAGAACCGTTAATCCTTGAAATTTCGGAAGATAATCCAGATGAATTCGGCAATTTGGAAATAACATTCCAACAGGATGGTGCTCCTCCACACTATTACGGTGCAGTAAGACGGTATTTGGATGAGGAGTATCGTGGTAGATGGATTGGACGACGAGGTTCAACGGAATGGCCAGCTCGATCACCGGACCTCACACCTTTAGATTTTTTTCTGTGGAGGTACCTTGAATCGAAGGTTGACGCCACTGAACCTGACAATATTGACGTTTTAAAACAACGTATTGTTGCAGAATGTGAGGCTGTTTCCGCAGACACATTTGCAAAAGTACGAGAAGAGTTTAAAAATAGGATATTTCACTGTCAGGAAGTAGATGGAGGTCACTTCGAGCAATTTCTTTAAGTAGATACTGATTCTTAAATCTGTAATTGATATCATACTGAATGGAATTTAAATTTTAATGTTTACTAATGAGCCATTAAAACTGCCATAAACACAAACAAAATTAGTATCATTGAATAGGTTTTTTCGATACCTTTTAGAAGAGGTGTCGCTTGCCGTAGGGTTCCATTTAAAATTATTGGTCACAATGACGTTGTGACGTCATCTTTGACGATTTCGTCATCTATCATCACTAGTAGGGAAGTTTATAACCTTTAATATTCAGTTTCCAAATTTCACTTGTTTATGTATAGTCGTTCCAAAAATAAGAGGGGGGCGAGGACTTTTGAGAAGCACTGTATATATATATATATATATATATATATATATATGTATTGAAAATATAATGTTTTGAGAAAGAACTTCATATCAATTACCCTTCTTCTATATCATATAATAATCTCTCTGGATATAGTTTCTTTATATACAGATATAGATACAAAATTAGCGATAGATATCATAAGAGAAAAATGGCATGGAATACAAAGTCACACAACACTAACCTTAGAAGAGTTTTCGAAAGGAATTGAACTATGTTTAACCTCAACATACTTTCAATATGAAAATAAATACTACTCACAAATATTCGGAATTGCAATGGGATCTCCAATTGCTGCAACAGTAGCAAATCTGGTTATGGAGTATGTTGAAGAAAAGATCATCAAATCACTAACTTTCGAAGCAATATTCTTCAAACGATATGTAGACGATTGTTTAACCTGTATTCCTACTGACAAAGTTGATGAAATTCTAGAAAAATTCAATAAATATCATCCTAGATTGAAATGTACAATAGAAAAAGACATAGAAAACAAATAAACTTTCTCAACACAACAATACTACACGACAATACTGGAAAAAATGCCACAAACTGGTTTATTAAACCAAATGCATCAAATCGTTACACAAACTATTTGTCAAAAGCACCCCTTAGTTACAAAAAAAAATTTATTCAAAATTTAACTGACAGAGCTATAAAGCTTGCTCACCCAAAATTCAGGAAAAGTAATATAGAAATAATCAAGAATATTTTGAAAGAAAAAAATTACCCCAGCCACTTTGCAGAAAAAACAATAAAAAAATGAATACATGCGATCTACAATGACAATAAAGAAAAGAAAACAACAATATACATACCTTTACCATACATAGACAACCTATCGAATACAATTAATAAAACAATGGAAAAACAACATAACTATTTCACACCAACTGAAAATTACGAACAAAACCATTTATTCAAAATTAAAACCAGAAATACCAGAAAGAACAAACAAACTCATACAGTATGTAGAATACCGTGTGAAGACTGTCAAAGTACCTATATAGGTCAAACAAAACAATATTTGCAGAAACGAGTACAAGCCCACAAATACTCAAAAACCGACATTACAGCCTTATCCAAACACGAAAAAGAAAATCAACATAAGTTTGACACTAACAACGTTGAAATTTTGACTAAAGAAAGGAATCCAAGAGTAAGAACATTCCTTGAAATGATACATATTAAAAAATACCCCACCAGCATTAACAATAGAAATGATATCAAAAACTTAAGCCAGATTTATAACAACCTTTTTTAACTTTGTTTATAGTAATGATAATAAAAACTGATCTTTACATGCGGCAAAAAAAATACAGTCCGGCTCATATACTAGAAATCAATATGAACAATCCGGTGTACTTATGAAGAGGGTAAAAATGCATGAAAGATGAACAAACCATTCCCGATAACTTCGACTTCGCAGTCTCACACCTACAATAACGTTCGTACGATGCGAACGCAGAAATTCAAATACAATAATTTGTAAGTGAATACTCATATATATTACAGATATTTTCATATTGAGTTAAATAACGTGTTATATTTCGAACCATATGTTTTTAAAGAATTATTTTAGTGCATACATTTCAATATTGTGTTAGTTAAATATGTCTCAAACTCCATATTTTAAATTTTAGTGTTTTAACCTGATGGTGACAAATACCATGTCGAAACGTCGTTAAGAGAAGTTATATGAATTGACTGAATCAGACCTTTATTCCGAAAAATTGAAGAAAATATATATGTGGTCAAGAAAACTATAGAATATATATATATATATATATATATATATATATATATGGTCTATAGTTTTCTTGACCACATATATAATTCAAGAAAAAATCAATCTTTTTTCAAATTGCCCGTTTTTTCCTTGTACTCTCATGCCCACTTCTGGTCTCTATATTAACAACTCAAATACGATTTTCCTTCGATTTCTATATAGCTCCTAAGACATAGGAGTGTCCCTATAAAATTCAGATACACTGTATATTACTGAAATATAATCACCAAGGATTCTGTCAGATCATAATAAAATTATTGACTTCACAAAAAATAAGTTCATTAACAAATGATTGCTATATCATAGATGAATTACCAAATATATTTCTTGCGAAGTATAAATTACGAATCAGTTTCCAACGTTGAAAAAAAAAATTACATATTACGAACAAATGTTCGAAAGGGAACAGATCATAATTATAGAAATTACCCAAATTTCGTGGCTTGCCTAAAACACATGGGTTTCACAATTCCGTAACATTGACACAATTTCCTTCGTTGTGAGAGCTTTTTATTCTCTTTGTAGATATAAATAACACTTTTTGTGTATGTATTATTATTTGCTGAAAGTAATTGTTTATATGGACACATAACATATTTTCCCTGATAACAAATTGTGGTTAATGTAATTTTTTTTCTTCTCCTTGACGCAAAACCTCACTATTTTGCCGTAAATTGAGATTAGTAGGCACGTTTCGAGATTTTATAATTAATTGACCTAGTATCATTTTTCTAGTGGAAATTATGTGAAATATTGAATTCCAATTACAGTTTATTGGGGTTTTGTTACAATACCGTATTCTATTCATCTGTAGTTCCTTGGTAAGATTTCAGCTTAAGCATGATTTCAAAAATAGGCGATTATATATTCGATCTGTATGTTTTTTTTTTTTTTTTTTTTTTTTTTTTTTTTTTGGTTCCCACGAAAAGGGATATCCTGTAATGTTCAGAGAACATCGTGGGAACCAAGGAAAAGAAGGTAGGAGTTGGTGTTCTTCTTAAATTTCTGGAGGTTGTATGCCTCGGGGAACACCTCCCTAGGCAATGAGTTCCAAAGCCTCGCAGTTCGTTGGATGAATGAGTCTTTGGAAAGTGATGTTCTGCAGGTCTCCAAAGTGACCACGAAGGGGTGTGAAGACTGAACTTGACGGGTTAATCTCGAAGAGACTGCCAAAGGAGGAACGATTGTTGATATTTCAGAAGAGCATCGCCCATGAAAATATCTATAAAATAGAGACAAATCGCCAACTTTTCTACGGTGTTCCAGACAAGTGAGCGAGTTTGTAAGCGAGGCATCACCGACGAGACGAATTGCCCTTTTTTGGACAGAATCCAATAGCTTCAGGATATGTTTAGGTGCCGCACTCCAAATATGGGAACAGTATTCCAGGACAGGTCGGATCTGTGCCTTATAGATCATAAGCAGCTGACTGGAGGTGAAATAGCTCTTGGCACGAAACAAAAAACCAAGTTTTTGGGATGCACTTTTGGCAATGGACCTCACGTGATTTTCCCAGGAAAGGTTATTGCTGATAGTAATACCAAGCATCGATATGGATGACTTCAGTGGTATGGTTACTCCTGACAAAGTTATGTTAGGCACAGTGAGATCGGCTTTTCTGGAGAAAATACATGCTTGTGTTTTGTTTGCATTGAATTCTACCAAGTTATTGGATCCCCATTCGAGAATTGTTGCTAAGTCCATATTTATATTGTTAACATTTCTTCCTCGTTCATTTCTGGTTTCACGGGCTGATATAGGGGCCCTGGAAGAGAAAGCGGTATGGAGGGTACTATCATCGGCAAAGCTGTGTACGGGACATGAAGTTGCTTTCAACACGTCGTTGATGTGAAGTAAAAATAGTGTTGGTGCTAGAATGGATCCTTGCGGAACACCAGCATTTATGAGTAGAGTGTCAGATGAAACTCCATCGACCACTACATGGAGAGACCTGTTTGAGAGAAAACTAGCGAGCAGAGAACACAGCTGAGGGGGCAAGCCATAAGATGGAAGCTTGGCGAGGAGTCCCTGGTGCCAAACTCGATCGAACGCCTTGGAGATATCTAATGCCACAGCTAAAGTTTCTCCATACTTTTCAATAGATAGCTGCCATATATGTGAGACGTATGCGAGCAGGTCACCAGTTGATCTCTGATGGCGGAAGCCATATTGCCTATCATTGATAATTCCTGAGTCTTCCAGATATTTCTGAGCTCGATGTTGATGGCTTTTCCATGACCTTCGAAATAATAGATAGCAGTGCGATAGGTCTGTAGTTGCTAGGTAGGGTCTTTTGCCTGTTTTAGGACTGGCTGTACTCTTGCAATTTTCCAATTGGACGGAAATACTCCCAAATTGTAAGAGTGGTTGAACAACTTGCAAAGAACAGGTGTTAGTTCGGGGCACATTTCTTGAGAACAATCGGCGGGATTCCGTCAGATCCACAGGCTTTGTTGGTGTTGAGACCCAGCAAAATCTTTCTGATAGTACGTTGGCGAAAGGTGATCTCGGGCATGTGACTGTCAATAGGTGTAATGTTCGGGGGTTGTTTTCCCGAAGAATCCAGAGTGGAATTTCCAGCAAATAGGTGCGCAAAGATATTGGCTTTTTCCTGGGCAGTCGTTGCTAGTGTTCCATCTTCTTTGGTTAGGGGAGGAGAAGAGCTGGAAGTGAAGTTTCTTCCCACAGCTTTGGCGAAAGACCAAAATGAACGGGATCCGTTGGGACATTCAACAAGTTTTGATCTTATTTTGGCATTATGAGCATCTTTTGAACATTCTATTGTCTCTTTGCATATGCCTCTAGCCTCAACGTATGCTGCTCTGGTCTCAGGTCCCGGATTTTTTGCCATCGATGGTATGCTGCCTGTTTGGAAGCCACAGCTCTAGAGCAGTTTCTGTTAAACCAGGTCTTATCGGATGATGTTCTTCTTTCGGTATTCGGTATGTAAGTTTGCATCCCCAACATGATGATTTCAGAAATTGTCTCAGCACATCGTGTTGGATCTACTGAAGAGAAACAAACTCTCTTCCATGGAAACGCTGAGAAAAACATACGAAGACCTTCCCAGTCGGCCGAATTGTAATGCCACATGAGACGGGGTGGTATTGTGCTGCTCGATGGTAAATGGAAAGAGCATGTTGTGGAGATGAGGGTGTGATCAGAGTTTCCAAGTGGGGCACAAACTTCTATTCTATACGGGTCAGGATTGGTGGTGAGGAAAAGATCTAGTGTATTGGCAGACTGGTTGTTGACATCAGGGATGCGGGTTGGTAGCTCGACCAGTTGTTCTAGACCATGAGTGATGGCGAAGGCCTCGGCTTGACGACCTGCATCATCTGTTTTGTTAGAGAATTTGAGCCAGGCAGCATTATGTACATTAAAGTCCCCCATGATTATGGTTTCAGCTGTTGGATGGTTTTCCTGAATGTAGTCCAGTTTGAGTGATAAAACTCAAAGAGGTTGTTATATGAAGGTTCATTAGGTGATAGGTAAAGGCAGCAGAGGAACTTAGTCACTTTGGTATCAGATAGCTTAAACCACATCACATCAAAGTCTTTCGGTTCCAAACTCTCTTCACGCTGGCATGAAAGGTTAGCCTTAGCGTAAAGGCAGACTCCACCTTTGAACCTGAATCGAGAATGGAGTTCGTAACCAGGACAAAGCATATGGACCTTGTTGGTGGACGAGTTTACTTGTGTTTCTGTTAGAGCCAGAATATCCGGTTTTTTCGTCTGTAGGTGATGGTGGACGTCATTGATGTTCTTGTTGAGTCCACGGATGTTGCAAAAATTAATCTTTAATGTTGAGTCCCCTCGAGTACCTCTCGCCCGGAAATCCGAATGGAGAGGTATTTTACTTCCGGAGTGTTTTACTCTAGGAGACTTCATCATTATTACTATTAGCTGAAAATAAAGGAGGAATTGGGGAAAAGGAAAGAGGGAGACCGGAAAGTATCGACCGAACACTGAAACATGGAATGATCCATTTCACAGCACACAAAGTCGATATGGTGGTATTTCACCGGGCGATGAGACCATCTTCCACCTACGGTTATCCTTTTAGTCGCCTCTTACGACAGGCAGGATTTACCCCGCAATTTTCTCGAAACCTATCCAACCAATTGATTTGTTGAAAATATGAACCAAATTGAATGAAACTTTTTGCATAGTGATACTCCAAACCCAGAGTAGGATCTTGTCGTATTTTTGTGTTCCTATGTGTACAGGATGAGTCAGAAGAATGTATGCCAGCGATCAATATTCAATCGATTCGAATGCAACTTTCTGCTTACATTCCCAGAAAAGGTTCTCAGCCTATGTTTGTGTCATTTTATATACAGGGTGAGTCAACCATATACGATTGTTATTACTCGACTTTAAAAGAAGGATATTCTATATTCGATCTGTATGTTTACGTATGGATGTATGTATGTCTGTTGTACGCGATGGAGATTCATTTTTGAATTTTGGCGAATTATTAATTTGCGTAATTTCTTTTATTGTTGGATCTGAAGTTATTCACATAACTTCCATAATAATAGTTCTATCTTTTGAAATATGCGTTGTACGTGAAAAAAAAAGGTCTATCAAATATTGGATTCTCCGATCCCAGCATATCAGTTTTTTTTCATTGTCTGCTTCCACTATGCAGGGCACACATCACATTTTATTGGTTATATTGTAACTTTCATTTCACTTTTTACTATTACTCGCATGAATTAACTCTGCAATGGTAGAAAAAGAGAACACATCAGGATATTACCGTAACATGAAAACTGATTGGAATATTCAATGACTTCGGCCATACAATGTTAGGTTTTATGCCAATACAATCAAATGCTACTTGGACAATTTGTACATACATATCATGACTTGATGAGAGCTCATTATTGTTTTTATTTTGATTGTACTTTGTTCCTATTATTTGACACGTGCAAGCTTTTTCAAAGAAGTAATTTTATCAAATTGAAATTTTAATGATCAATTTATTCAAGACATAAATATTAAAGTCAAGTATTGGATTTTTTTTATTGGTTATGGTTGATTTGCCCATTTTTATTGTATGGTATTGGGAGCATATACATTTTTTAATGTGTCAGATGTAGTGCGTTTTACCGGAAAGTAATTGTTTTCTGTTGGTTATTACAAAAAAAAGATTCATTTTTTATGGTAGACTAGATGGTTTTTCTTCGTGTTGTTCCATCTGGGTTATGCCTGTGACTTTGCCCGCTTCCCGTTATCCCGCTTCCCGTTAACCCATTTCCCATTATCCCGTTATGCGAGTTCGAGCAAAATGGATAGCGCGAAAATATTATCCGTGTTCAAATATATGTGTTTACCAATTTTCATAACGATCGGTTGAACGGTATAAAAGTTGACGCGCTGCAGCGCCATCTAGTGGCGAGTTAAAGTAAAACCTCTATTAAAAAACACTTGATAAAAAACAGTTAATAAAAACCTCTATTAAAAAACACTCAGATGTGTCAACTTTCGGTGTCGGAGATTATCAATCTCAAACATAAAGTGCTCGTCTAAAGTCCATTCCCTCCCTACTAATTTTTGAACCACCTGGTATATCGCCACGAAATTTGGAGGCTTGAATAGGAGATAAAAACCTACTTTTGCATGAAAAATCACAACTAAAAGTTTTAAAATGGCGGCTAGGCGCCATCTTCAATATATTTTTTTGAATAGAACACCCCGTATATTATTCCATTTTCGAAATCTGCTCATAATTCCCAACAGTTTTCTCCAATACACTTTACTCCTAAATTCAATTGTTTTCGAAAAACGCTTGAAAAGTGACATTTTGGTCATTTCAAACCCAACCAAAAATACTAATGTTGTTTCAATCAAGTTCACAGGTAGATGCAACGTGAATTGTTGAAGAAGTAGGATTAACTATTACTTCTGCCAGTATATACATTTTTTTCTCATCAGAAATTTGTGGTATGCCAGATCGTTTCGCATCATTAATACTACCTGTTGTTCCAAACTCACGAAAAAGCTTCCTTAAATAAGTCCTCGAAACGGGGCGATCGGGAAACCTCTTATTGAAAATGCGTTCTGCTGCATGAATATTTTGTCCAGTTTCACCAAGAATTAGGATCGCTGCTACTTCATCACCTAAAGCAAGTACCATTTCGCTTCTTGAAGCACTTAAACGTTCGGCTGACAACAGTTTAACAAATTATTAAAATGTACAAAAATATTAAGAGTACCAAAAGCTGCTAAAACAGTTAAACGTTCGATCAACAATACACAAATTATTAAATGTACAAAAACTTGGACAATTACAAAAACGTCGAATTAGGGAGACTAACAAAACCGTCAGCTTATTTGACAACTATCCAGAGGCGGAGCTTGAATTTGGAATTTTAGTATTAACTGATTTAATTCAACACAGCTTTGCACTTTTTGAAAGTGCCATAAACACAAACAAAATTAGTATCATTGAATAGGTTTTTCAGATACCTTTCAAAAGAGGTGTCGCTTGCCGTAGGGTTCCATTTAAAATTATTGGTCACAATGGCCTTGTGACGTCATCTTTGACGATTTCGTCATCTATCATCACTAGTAGGGAAGTTTACAACCTTTAATATTCAGTTTCCAAATTTCACTTGTTTATGTATAATCGTTCCAAAACTAAGAGGGGGGGAGGGGACTTTTGAGAAGCACTATATATATATATATATATATATATATATATATATATATATATATATATATATATATATATATATATATTGAAAATATAATGTTTTGAGAAAGAACTTCATATCAATTTACCGCGAATTAAAACATTGTTTACAATCCACCGTGTATCTATCCAACACTTGTATGTATATGATCATTAAAACATTTCATATTCTTATACTTGCATAATTATACAATCAGCAGATTGTTAATAAAAATTATGGAATCTCTCGCATGTAACATTTCATTATTAATTTTAATGAGAATGAATGGGATAAATCGTTGATTACTGCATAAGAAAAAACGTCATGGGATATTTGAATTGTTTAAATGAAAACATGCGGATAGAAGTTACATTGAAAGAGAATATATAATGTAAATATTCCAAATAATTCAGATATTCTGCATCACCGTCTTGTAGATCGTAGGAGGCAGCTCAAGGTATTTCTACACAAGCATGAAAATAAACATTAATCGAAAATACTTAGTTATATTTGAATGCATTAAAATGGGAAATACTTCTGAACATAACTCCCGATATACTTTTATTTCTTCGGTACATTCGAATGCAACTTGATATTGAATAGTCATTCGCCTGCTATACTAATGTATACTTTTTTTTTTCTAAGAAAATTGAACTAGTCTCTCTCGAATTCACCAGGTGGATTAAAATTTTTCGAAAAATGCCAAATAAATAAACCTATTGGTAGAATAACAAAACCTCAATCCGACTGATACGTTAGCTTGTTCACTTGGTGTTTTTTCTATCTCAAATTATTTCATTTTCAATCCCGATAACTTTCGATTGTTCTCCATTTTTTATTTGGTTTAGATATATTAATTTACAATTTATTGTAGATTAAAAAATCAGGGTACTTTGAAATACTATATTTGAAGGTATTCTTTTGATTACTAACTGTGTAGAAAATATACTAAATGTGTTAATCGACTTTTTTCGAATATTGAATCATGTAGCCTTCCCGAATATCAGTTGACGGCTGAGCGTTCTATAATCTTTTTTTTTTCTTTCTGCACAGTTCTCTCCGATACTTTCTGTCTCATCGTATTTTCTTCTAGATTTCCCGATTCTACAGAGCCTTTCTCAATGTGCACATGTCTTTCTCGGTCTCCTTATTTCATTTCCAGTTATTCTCTACATGTTTTCTGTTTTTTGCCTCTTTTTCTTTAGCGGATTTTTTTTTCAATGATTTTTACGCACATATTTTTATTTTCGTTTTTTGGAAATGTAATGATATTTAATTTTCAATCACTTATTCAAGTTTCCTACGAATTTCTTTGGGTTGAATTCACATGGAATCCTTCAAATTGACCCCTATAAAGTTAGCAGAGCCACTTGCATAAAAATCAATTCAACCTATTCCAATTATTGTCGAATAATTGTCGAGAATTTGTCGTGAACGAAAGAAATTTGTCGCGCGCTTAGTTTTTTATATGGAGTGGCCCTGCTAAGTTAATATTAAGTTAGCAGTTCCACTCACAAATAAACATCAAATATCATCACAATGGTCATGAATAATTGTCGAAGTCCATCTGACGTGAAAAAAACGCAAAAAATCCATTCCTTATAGCATATATATACCTTTTTCATGGGATCTCCTGGTTTCTGTGGAAAATTCGCATTTTTGGCAACAGCGCATTTATATAATGACCATTTTCATTTTTATTCCGTGTCATTATGACAAATATAAAGTTGTTTATGGAACTTCCTATTTTCCAGAAAAAAAACTACTTACAAACTTTTTTCGTTCGACAATTGTTTAGTTCATTTGTGGATGGAAAAAAAATTATTAACTAAGTTACCTGGGTGTATTACTGAGAAATCGGAAAATTACTTTCATTAGCTCCTGAAGAACTGGAGGTTCCACGACAAATTTGTATTACTGTGAAAATATAAAATTTCTATCATTCAACATCAAAACGTAGTGTTTTGGTTCTGGAAAATAGGAAGTTTCATAAACAACTTTATATTTGTCAATAATGACACGAAAAAAAACGTAAAAGGATATTATACAAATGCGCTGTTGCCAAAAATGCGAATTTTCCACAGAAACCACGAAATCTCATGAAAATGGTATATTCTGTAAAGAATGGATTTTTTGCGTTTTTTTCACGTCAGATGGACTTCGACCATTACTCGACAATTATTCATAACCATTGTGATGATATTTGATGTTTATTTGTGAGTGGCACTGCTAACTTAATATTAACTAACCCCATATAAAAAAAAACTAAGAGCGCGACAAAATTTTTTTTTACGACAAATTCTCGACAATTATTGGAATAGGTTTCATTGATTTTTTTTTCAAATGGCTCTGCTAACTTTATAGGGGTTTCAAATTGCGCTAGCTTGGATTCGATGAAACAAAAAATGTAAATCTTATTTTCGTTATTTACAAAAAAAAAATGAAAATGCCACGCATACAAAACTTTTGAGGTGCATTTCGATGGAAGCTCGATGCTAAAATTATTTATTTATTTATATTTATAATTAATTGAGTACTAACTGACATCGTTCACTTACTTTCAAAACCCAAATGTGTATTCTGTGAATATAAAAGATGACTTCATTCATCTGTATATCAACATTAACTACAAAAAAATACCCCACGTTAAAAAGCAGTCCAAACATCCTTACATTGTTAATCTCAAAACTTGCCGAACATCGCTTTATCAGGAGTTATTTTTTTGTCGCGCGGCAAAATTTTAGAATAACCTGAGGGGTATTTACCTAACAACTACAACTTCCAAGCATTCGAGATGAACGTTATTTCCTTCTCCTACCGACTTCCCAACAGTAATATTTCCTATTCAGCCAATCCATGAATATTATGGATTATGTCGATTTTCTTCCTTATAACGGATATATGATGTTCTTTCAAGAACCACACTTTTCCTAAACACCTTGTATTTTCGGAATTGAGCCGTTTCGTGTATCAGTGTATATCATCATGAAAAGCTTTGGAAATTACTGAATTATATTCTAAATCACTACTAATAATTATTTAAATCAAAAAAAAGTAGTGTACCACGTTTTCAGAACTGACTAAAAAGTATAAAATAATTTCTCCTAGCCCCATACAGATTCCTAAACCATGGTTGGTTGGTTGAAAGCTGACGAGCCAGAGACAGGGTTGGCACTTAGCTTCCCTTGACACTGCGACCAGCTGGGGTCTATTGTATCACTCTGTCGTCAGTGGTTCCTCATTCAAACAGGTTTGTGCCTTTAATTAGGTTTAGTAGCCTGTTGATAAGGTTCTTCGGATTCATGCCTGTTTCCGGGCTGATCTCTCCAAAGGTTCTGTGTCGCCTACTACTTAGGGCGTCACAGTCGAAGATAATATGAGAGGCTGTTTCCTCCTCCTCATCACATAGCCTACACTCCACGGTTTCCCTGCGTACTCCCATGGTGTTTTCTTAGGCCGCAGTGTCCAGTCAACAGACCTATTATTATACGAGCCTTCGTTCTGTTCAGGTTCAGAAAGTCAGCCGTCAGGGTGCGGTTTGGATGCCCTACCATGACTTTGCTCTGTATTTGCCCGACAGTTTTATCCCACTAATGTTGGTGTCTTCTTTTTATCCACTCGTCGATCAGGGTCCTGCATCGGTTTTTGCTAATCCCATGTGCAGGTTTTGGCCCTGAGAATAGCGTTTCAGATGCTTGTCTGGCTAGCTGGTCCGCTTTGACGATGCCTTCAATGCCTCTATGACCTGGCACCCACATCAAGGTGACCTTGTTGTGTTTTGCCAGCTCGATGAGGTTCTGGAGGCAGTCCCAGACCAGTTTGGACTTTATCTGTATAGAGTTGAGTGCTTTGATAGCATTTCGACAGTCAGATAGAATGTAGATGTGTTTTTTCCTATAACCACTTTCTAGATTCTTCTGAATGCATACCATGATAGCATGTGTTTCAGCTTGGAATATCGTGGAGCATTTGCCAAGTGGTATTATGTAATCCCCTCTTGGCCTTACCCCATGTATTCCTGCTCCCGTTCCTTCAACTGTCTTTGAACCGTCTGTGTATTGTGATTCTATACTCGGGGCCCATCCAGATCCATCAATTCGTGTTTCGAATGGTTTTTCGAATGAGTATAGGGGTTGCATGTAGTCTGAAATCGTTTCGAGTTCTTCGATGTTGATTACATGAGTGATTCTGGTATGTCCAGTTGTTCGGATTCTCCAGTTTTTTGTTTGTTTCAGTCTGTTGCACTCATCCTGGCCTCTCCAATGACATGTAAGTCAAGGGGTTCGAGGTTTGGGATGATTTCCATTGCAGCTGTTGGAGTGCTATTCATTGCACCCGTAATACAGAGGCAGGCAAGCCTCTGGATTTTCCCAAGGTTGGTTTTTGCCTGTCTTTGATTTGTTTTTGGCCACCATAAGAGTGAGCCAACCTAACCCCATAGAGATGTCCTGAAAATTTGTTGTGATTGTGAATTTTTAATAGCTATGAAAATAGATGTGAGACATAAAATGAAAAACGTAGGGCGCATGTAATAGATAATAGTAAAGAGTGTAGGGAGTAGCTGTCGTTGAGAAAACTCACACAACACTTCACACAATTTTCAGTGCCATAAAATTGTTAGTGATTTAGTTTTTCGTTTTAAACCTCACAGCTATTTTCATAACTATTGAAATTTCACAATCACATATTTTCAGGACAATCTCTATGGGGTGAGGAATCTGTATATGGCTTGGAGAAATTATTTTATACTTTTTAGTCCATTTTAAAAACGTGGTATATTGAAAAAATGTTTGTATAACTATTTTATACTTTTCAGTCCGTTTTATAAACGTGGTATATTAAAAACATATGTAAATAATTATTCATTTCATTCAACTCTGTGTCGCTCATTGTCCCAATTAATTTTTTTCTTCGGGGTATCCGGATTTTTTCTTCCATTTCATGTTCGGTTTTTCTTAGGCTCGTTCCCCTTGCCTATTTTCTGGAATTTTAACCCACTTTTCCCCCACGCGCGATGTACGTAAGGTCGAGAATCGCACGTTCAGTATCGCGGAACAACATCCGCTCGTCACCGGTATGGAGAGATTGTGTGATCCTAACCTAACTTTTTGTGGCCTTTAAAAAAACAAACTGGTATACAAGAAAACGAGTAAATATTGTATTGTCATCTAGTTCTGAATCATTTCCGATGTTTCAAGTCTCTAGCTCATCGGGAAGTTAGTTTAAAATCGATTGCAAGATTTGTACCGGACAGACACATAAGCGAGCTAATAAAAACGTGGTGAAAAAGTTCCGAGACTACTCGTTGATTAGGTATATATTTCTCAGATTCAATCCGATGAGGTGTCACCACAAAACTTTCTTCCATGATGACCATATCTTGATGCGGTCTGTAACGCCACTGTCTGAACCGCAATTAGTGATTAGTATATATTTTTTACCTGTGGATCAGCTGAGTGCAAAATGATTCCTGCGACGCGACGGGGAGAGCGGATGTTCCAAGTTTCAAGGATGTTCTGTTCCCGTCCCAGAATTGCCGATTATTCCGCCGATCTAGGCCCGGACTCATGAATAAACAGGTCAGGAGATTGTGGAGGTTTCTAACTGGAGGCTCCCCCAACAGTTACATCCTGAATTATTTTTATTTTATTTATTTAAAAAGAAAACCGCATGAGATAATCGGCTATAAGCGATGACAACGTATCTTATATTTTGAATAAAATACTCGATTGATATTTGATAATGTAATTATACGGTTTGAGGAACAATTTTTTAAGCTCTACTAAAATGTGTTTTATGGTAAGTGACGGTTGAGGTATCTTTGCTAGTAAGTATTCGTGAAGTAAAAGACCTCACAGTTGCACTCAACCCCATACAAAGCAAGTCAAAATAAGTTTGGGGATGTCTTCGAAGCCTCAATCGTATCCATAACATTATCGCATATATTAGAAGAAGAGTTCAAATACCGCCAGCTGCTTTTTAATCAATATTTTCTAAGGACAACTTGAAGATCTTCAGAAAAGAATGAATATTGCCAGTGGCTTCCAACAATTACAAACACACACGAAATAAAAACTTTTTAACAAAAAATCAAACCGACGAAATACGGAACTGAAAAGTAAAAAATAAAATAAACCTTTCTTAGTCTCAGTAACTAAGCTCCTAAACTAATGTAAGTAACTAATTTTGAGTCGGCGCCAAACAAACAAGCAAATGAATTAGGTAAGGCGTAAAATGATGGCATCGAGTTGTGCGGTGACATTCTGATAATTTTTTTGAAGTAATTTAATGATGTTCGTTGATTGTTTGTTTGGCGCCGACTCAAAATTAGTTACTTACATCAGTTTAGGAGCTTTGTTACTGAGACTAAGAAGGTTTATTTTATTTTTTACTTTTCAGTTCCGTATTTCGTCGGTTTAATTTTTTGTTGAAAAGTTTTGATTTTTAAATTTTTTATGGCTAAAATATACTGATTACTACCTACTTGTTTTTTTATTACATCCAACATACTTACTTACCCATCTTACTTCAAATATTACCAGTTAAATAATATGATTATCTACTTTTACTATTTGTTGTAATATAAATTATATTTGTTGTTCTGGTTAGTTTATTTCATTACTTTGTATATCATTCCATCCTCTCATAGAATATAATGGTTTTGACGGATGTGGAACAGAAATAATGTCAGTAGCGATCTGTCATTGTCAACTACGTATATGTGTGCCAATGTTCATAAGTGAAAAATCAATTATCCCCTATTTTTCTACCCGTAAGGGTATATAATTCCATTCGAAATCTAAATATAAGGTATACCCTATCTATTAAAAAGAGAATCATCCAAATCGAAGAACCCAGTACAAAGTTATGCCTGATAGAATCGGTTAACGGACCAGAATTCAGAGGGTGAGTGATCAATATCCTTCATGTTGCTACCCTTAGGGGTGGATTTCATCTTTTAAATTACTTTCGAAGTACACCCTATCCACTGAAAAAAGAATGATCGGAATCGGACGCCTCAGTAAAAACTTACGCGTGATCATACATAAAAAAAAATGATGGAAAAAAAATATACGGTTCGACTAGAGAACCTCCTCCTTTTTGGTGTCGTCGGATAATAAATTGAATAATTTTCATCTCTTGTTTGGCACTAGAAAATCCTCATGCTGTACATTTTCAGTGAATACAGTGGAATAAAAGACTTGTGAAATAAGAAATTATTAGTAGAAAAATGGGTCATTTTCACTGCGGATAGAATTACACTGAAGCGTTGCAGCTCTTGAATATCGGACAAGAACACTCAATAGAATAATAATTAGTTTAGTGTGCCAATGCAAGTGTGTGACGGTATATAATAATAATTGTTTTTATTATTTTCAATAGAAAATTGTGTACATTTCTCATCACATATATCTAGGAATTAAATATTGAAAATAAAATGCAAAGTTCAATTCATCCAGCGAGAATATCACTGATGATTTGTACTTCCATTTAACCTTAAGTTATCCAAGTTCGTAATCCAATCCAAGTTACATTAATATATATATATATATATATATATATATATATATATATGTGAACATTGAACAGTCGTATCACCTCACACAAAAGTGATAGCAGGTTATATCCAGAAAGATGTGCGTTAGCACTTCATGTTAACACACACGATCATCACACGGACTATGGGTCAGTGAGTGTATTAGCAAGCAAGTCCCACTAGGCAGAAAGAGTCTTCCTAGAAATGGCGTTCATAGCTCAAGATAATAACTGTATCAACAAAAAAACTGATATCAATCACTTGAGGGAGATTTATGCTTATTTACTGTCACTAGACATGAACCCAACTAGATCAAACTCTGTTACAATTACATTATAAACTGAACATTTTATCCATTATTAAACTTTATTTTCCTCACAGCAATATAAATATCATATTTTTCATGTCCAACATTCATTAAAACCTAATCACAGGAAATAGTAAACCACACCAGTTGGTACCACTGTCGCAGTTGGCACCCTGGATGACATAAATATTACTTGGCATGCGTCAATGTCACATACAACTGTCTAATGTGAATTTAATTTCTAGCATGTCAGTTTTGATTCCAACCACATGGTTGAAGAGATTTTAACATGTTTTATGTATAATTTTCAACATATAAGTGTGGTAATTGAACATTAGTTCTTTTCTCTGTTTTACATTTCTCATTATTTATTACCATAATGTCAAAAGACAAAAAATATTTTTTACTGAACATCGTGTCATCCATTCTCACCTAAGTTGTAAGTATTATCAATTCACTTAACGATAATCTCTCATATGTAATATTTAAAAAAATGTAGTTCCCTGATGATGGAATGAATCAATTCCGAAAGCTTGGACAAACTTACAAGAGTTTTCTTTTTGATATTGCTGCATTCCCCACTATTAACTATATATATATATATATATATATATATATATATATATATATTATACATATAGGTATCAAATTATACATTTCACAGTTTACATGTCATTGTATTGATTTGAAGCGGCCTAGGCTTGATTTTTTCAGCTCTGTGGGGATATTTTTATATATTTTTGCATCTGGTAACTGGATGAACGCATGAACATTTGTGTTTTGATTGAAGGGGGAGTCAAAGTCTCCTTGAATCTAATGTTCAATTTGTGGACATCCGTGCGGTATTTTACTTTATGAAGGAGATATGGAGGTACTTTATTAGTAAGTATTTCATGATACAGACATGCACTATGGAGATTTCTCCTGTTTTCCATCTTGTTTCTTTGAACTTATGTAAAATCCTTTGGTGCTTCCTAATTCCGTATATGAGCCGATGACATGAGTTATGTACTTTCTGAATTTTATGTTTGTGGTTGTTGGTTAGATTCGGGTGAAATGAGATGTATGTATAGTTGAATGAAGAGAGAACCTCACACAAAATTATTTTTATTGAGGTGGGAAGAAAATGTCTATTTCCATATATTATTTTATTATTTTTATGTTTTTATGGATGAATATGATCGTTGGATCAGTTTATTTATGTTTTTCGAATCTCAAATTTGAATCGAACAATTTATTGACCGTAATGTTCATATCGTGTAGGTACCATTCTGGAATCCTTTCTTGGTGTAAAGACAATTATACTTGATTTACTTGGATTTAGGAATAAACAATGGTCAGTAGGAGCTTTCACGAATGATTCCAAATCAGTATTGATTTTCGTATAAGCATCAAATAAATTGGACGGTGAGAAATCATAATAAAGTTGGGTATCGTCCGCATATGTGCAGAACAGTATTCAAGTCAATTCAAAATGTTTGCGGTATACATTATAAACAGTAAAGAGCCTAGTATGGATTCCTGAGAAACTTCAGATTTCAAAATGAGGTATCGAGAATAGTTGCTATTGATTTTGACTTTATGTTGTCTCTTACTGAGATATGCACGCAATAGTGATAGCGCTTCAACTGAAAGCCCTGAATAATGAAGAACAACTAGTAATAAGTCATTGTTTTTTGTATTAAAATCCCGACGATATATGTACGGTATATATGTATCAGTACCGGATCAAGAGGGGGGCACGCGAACAGGTATACATGGTGTTAGTTGTTATTGTCATCTACAAAAACAAGTTATATTTTCAATTTTCATAGACTTGGTACATATATATTCATAAAATATATAATCTAAAGTGGTTGAAAGTACCTATCGTCATCCTCAAAAAATCGATTATGTACCACTTATTGAATGATAAAAAGGTTTTGTTTTTTTATTCGTGGTTGTTTATTTTTCCCTGTCCACTCGAAAAGCTGGTTGAAAAATTATAGTTTTTAAAAATGACCCTTCAATTTTCTTCGAAGCTCGATAACTCAAAATTTTCAATGTCAATAACATGCAATAACTCGTTTTTCTCGAAAAATATTTAGTCTAAAAATGTATATTTTCGAAATAGTTCTAAAAGCGTTCTACAATTTAACTAATGGTTTTTTCATATGGTCAATAATCGGCGCGAAAGTTTGTACGGCATTCCGTTGTTCCTATTTTAAGAATATCAAATGAGATGGGAAAAACAACTCAATCCATTAGCAGAATCATATTCAGATAATTTTGCCGATGAGGTGAGTACTGATTGGAGACATAATCTACCTTTCCAATGACACATTTTGGTAGCAAATCATGTGTGTCTGTTCTCTATAGCCCAAATAGACCGTTTTTTTATGGATTTTCTTCATAAATATCCTCAGGAGTTTTTCCCGTAAAGTTGAGGGTACATTTAAAACCTTTATTGGTAGAAGTAATCGTTCATGTTGGGAAGGGATACATTCTCAATTGAATAGAATTATTTTTCTGTGAATTGAAAAATACACCATGAAAAATTTATCAAGGGTACGTTCTATATTGAAAATACGATAATAAATCAAATGATCATCAATAATTCTGTTGAACAGTAGACGAATTAAGTCATGTCCACACTAACAGTCGAGTGAAAATTTTGCGTGAATGAAAGATTTCTAAACTGTTTATAATATTCGTTTGAAGAAGTGGGCTGAGTGTTGGCCTGGTTTCTACTGTATTTCTTCACTACTTGTTTTTAAATATCATAATGAATTTAACATTGGAATTTCCGGTGTATTCCCAGATCAGGAGCAAAATCGGTTTATCGGTTAATATCGTCAACTCTGTTTATTAGTCCACACTCGTACACTATCCTTTTTTCCGTGGTCCACCTGTCTTATGTTAGTTAGTCACCCTGAATGACTCCTGGGTGTGAAGTGCATTTATACCCTTCCCCAGTTTGATATTTTCTATATAATGTCCGTTATATCGTGTTAGGTTGTTAGGTCTGCATTCAAAGTCATTTTGAGATTTAAGTTGTTCTATTGATCTTCTATGTTAATCCTATTTTTTCCATTGCCTGGTAATCAACGTTTTTCAACGAATCGATACACGAGCATAGAGCCTCATTCGTATTTTATTTTTCCAAATTCCATATAATTTAGGCCAAAAGGTTTGTTAATCCGTCCCTGTGCCGATTGCTGCCAACATATCGAACAATTACCACGTGACTATCGACCCATATCCGATTATGTAAGACCGTCACTCCTTGTCATATGCAATCCCAATGATTCCCAATTACGATTGGATGGATCAGTTTCAATCGAGATCATATAATTATACCAAATGCCGGATGTGAAATCACTTCGTTGCCTCCGTAGCGTGAAATCAAAGTTTTCTACCAAAAATTCCATAAACTTGAATATATTCACTTCCTGCAAAAACCACAATACCACGTTCGCTGATGATAATAATCATTATAATCACCGCTACTCTTCGGTTGAAACCTGTCTCCGATTCATTTGGAGAGCGTGCTGGCTGTTTTGACTCGATATTCACTTTTTCGCATTATTGGGGTGAGTCATTACTATGTCCAAAGCCGTAAGAATAATGGTGGGTCCACTAACGGGCATTGTCGGTTCAAAAAACATATGGCAGAAGAAACCCTATGTACGTTCTGCTAGGATTTTATATGCTGTGCCACTGCGGACCTTATAAAAGTCAAGGTACATGCAATATGGGGAAAAACCCGGAGGCTACAAGCTATATGAGAGAAAGAGTTTAGAAGGCTGGGTGAGGTCTCGTTGGGAAGAAAAAGAGGGACCGTATTCTCTAAAACTCATAGGGAGTTCTACGATACAAAGCAGAGGTCGTGATGAATCAGGCCAAAGAACAAACTGCCAAATCTGATCTGATTTACTATGTTCAACATTCGTCTTCGGAATGATCCGCCTGAGATCTTCACCATATTGTGTTGTGCCGATCCACTGAGCGCCCCTATGCTCAGTACAGCCAGCTTAATATAATCCTATGAAAAGACTGAGAAATTTAAAAATCGAATTCCATTTGATCCTCCCCTTTTTCTGAACTGTATTCGCTTCGATTGGAGCCGAGAACTCCACCAAATAAATCGTCTTGAGCTCTTTGTCGAGAAGGACTAGATCAGCCTTATAGGTCTGTATTTGCTCCAAAGTGGAAAATAAGTAGTTCTAATATATTTTTTTGGGGTAAAGAAAATTCCTACGGTAGTGTAAGAGTGCCTGAGTTCTGGGTTCTATTGGCCTCCTGTACCTCCGATTCACCAACTTTAACTCCACCCAGTCGGTTGGTCTGGTCATGACCTGTCTACTGGCCCATCGTTCCTTGCCTGTTGTTTGCTCTAACAGGACCTATCCAGTAATTTTTTGTCTTGCACGAGTTTGTACAAGTCCTTTATTGGGTGTGTGTTGAATTGTTTCTGTTTACCAATTGGTTGCCTGTAAGTTGACTGTCTTCTGCGATCCAAGGCTCTGCAGTTGCACAGTATGTGTGGTATCGTTTCTGGTTCCTTACTGCATAATCTGCATGTTATGTCGCCATTGAACAGTCCCCTTTTATTAAGGTGCTCTTTTACTGTGATAGTGTAACGTTTGCTTTTCTCAAAACGTTCATTTCAGTACTCTGTGCACAGCAATATGAAGTTCTAACAGCAAACAGATCACTTTTAAATCTGGAAACATCTCACTGGTGAGATTACAGGTTATGACAATGCCATAAATAATGCTTCTATATCCACAGTGCGACGGATGTTCTGATTCACCATCTCATAATATTATTTGAATATATTTTGATATTCGAGCACATTTCGAATAATAAAACAGTCTGACGCAAATACTCCAAAACAAACCAATTTCGATGTCATTTAGAAATGACAAATGTCCTCGGTGCACACGGAGTAAGTTAGTGTATGCTGGTGCGATGTAACCATGAATGAGAAAACAGAACAGGCACTTTTTGTCTGATCTAACCACACTACAGAATAGTGAAATGTATTGGTCTATGATTAGGAAAAGTTCTGTGGATCGGTTTTTGGAACACAGCTAAATTTTAACAGAAAATTATACAAAATTTTAAAAGTGAAGTATTGATATTTGTTGGGGAATAAGGTAGTTGGAATTCTTCCATTTCTGTTCCTGGCTTCACGGAAAGAACTCGTGAGTGGTGATTAACGTATTAACTATACCATCCCTATACAAAGCAGGAGAACATCTTTGCTAAGAGTTCTGCCAGGTCGTTGATCAGATTTCGCTGATCAGATTTTGTTGATCAGATTTCGTTGATTAGAGATTTTTTAATCAGATCTTTTTGTCTTTTCCAATAATGCAGATCTTTAATTTCAATAGGATTTTTAATCCAGATATTAGATCAATCAATACATAGAAATAAACATCACGTGTTAACTCTTTGAACAAAAGATAAATGAAACCACTAGAAGTTGCTACAAGGAAGCTAGTTATTAATAAACAAGTTAGACTGGCGAAATTAAGTATCCCATAGGAGGCAGAGCAGGCACATAATCGGAGGATTCCCAGAGCCAAGGAGGTCTTGGAAGCTTGGATCATCAACTATTGGATCAAACCAAATATTGGTTATTGGGATTCGGATGCCAAGTCTCATCATACGAGACTTTGTGAAAGGACCCGTAACACCGGAAACATGTAAGGTTAAATGCATTAAATCAAGTGTTCGAAAAACATATTTGCTGTTGAAATTCATTTGGATACCCGTTTACATTAGTCACTGAGATAAAACAGTATTCTGCACTAATTTATGAAGGTGGAGAAATTATCTTTTTCTTTTTATATGAGTTTTATAAATGTGATTTGTTTATTATGAACCAGGAATTAAAGTGTAATTTTAAAGGTTCAGAGTTTTATTGTGTGATTTGGAGAAGGTATTGTACAGTGAGTTTATCTACAGAAATTGATAGACAATAAGTTGGGTAAAGTATTTTCAACTGTAGATGGCGTCCAAATTTCAACTTTATGAGACCAACTTCATTTTCTAGGAAATATCAATTTTTGGAAATCCTAATCACGTTCTGATTGAACCACGGTCCTTGCATCTGCAATAAGAGTTAGCCACTTGCACCTCAAAAAAAGTTGTTAAATGTCCCGTAATGATTTTCAGTTAATAATAATAATAATAATGTTCATCCATTCATAAAATACAATATTACAAAATTCAATATATCTTTAGAATTTAAATGAATAAACAATGGCACCACATGGAAATAAATTTGCGCGTGGACTTGCCTTTGTTAATCATTTAAAAATAGAATATAAAATATAGAAACAAAACGTCGTACAAGGATATAATAGGAACATTCAACAAAATATGAAAGTACTAACTAATTGAATATTAACGGATTACTTAGTCTAGTTATCACGGAGAACAAAATGAATATAATTTATATTTTAAAAAAATTACATAAAGAAAATAATCCTCATAGTTTAAAGGATTTTTTTCAGTTGTTTTTTATATCAACTTATGGATTTCATATCTCTTATGACCAAATATCCATGTTTTTAGTTTGGATTTCAAAGTTGGTAGCTGTTTATGAATTTCAGTTCTTTGGGTAACATATATTGTTCCCTACTCAAAGTTAACAGGTCTGCCGCATATTCGACATTTCTATTTGCAATATATTTCGAAGCGTAAGGCAACACTGATATGCTACTCGTATGAGTAATAAAATTCGGGAAATGATGGATATAGGCTTAGAGCGCACAATCTGGATCTGATGATTGCAGGCGCCTCTGGGCATCCCCTGCATCTAGTATTAAGGACCTCTATACAGAGTTCATGCGCGAGCTGCAACCTTAGGAAGAATCACTCGCATTCCTGCTTTTTCTTCCATGGTCGCAGGGAAAATAATACAAACTTCTGTTGACTCCAAACTTAGAAACGATCCAGATGGTGTGGGATGTTTCCACCCTCTTCTGAAATGATAATGTACGGATATATATGCATCTTTACCACCCAGAGCACGAAATTGCCTTATATGGTTGGTCTCCAGAGTGCAGTAGTGATAAACCCAGTCTGAGCTCAACGAATTAGGGTAGTAATGAGAGTCCAGAAAAGAGAGTATGATCATATACAAAATGCGTATGAAGTGTGGACACGCATTCGAGTATAATATTGGTGTATGATTCTTTGGACCTGGCAATTCCCCGTTTTTTGAGATGGGCATAAACCTGTAGGGATCTTGTTGTTCCCCATTCAGCAAGGAGTTGTTAATGCTGCTATTGGTTGTTATCATCATGACCCTTTTAAACTTTTGCGCATGATACTCGAGATTGGTAATCTCAACGCTGAAATGTGTATACAGAGGTGAAACTGGTAAATACGGATATACCAGAAATATTATTGTTATTAATTTGAAGATCTTCTGACGTTGCTAGCTGTGCCTAGAAGAGAAGCACTCTGCATGTTGGTGTCATTCTTGGAACTGAAGATTGTTGTCAGCTTGCTTCCAAGAACTATATCGAATTTGCTCAGATGAATGATTAATTCCAACCTACTGGATTTGGTACATATATTTCAGTTCAATCGCAAGGGTTGGTATTTTTTTTCGCAGCGATTATGAGGCAGTAGAATAAGTCTACTTATCCGCGATCTACCACCTGTTTTGGTTTGGATTTATGAAACGTTGGTGCGGATTCAGTGAGTTCAAAGTTTCTGATAGCGTCTGGTTTAAGATTTTGGCAATATTGTTATGAAGATATCAATTGAGGCCATAGAACGCTGAGTAAACACACTCCTGGAAGAACTACCAGCTCAACAAAAATGATCTGGATAGAGTCTGCGGAGTTCGAATAGTTAATCTCGATATTTTCGGACGATACCTGTTCTAAGCGGTTGTTTTGGTTGGTCAAGGGGGACTACATCGGGATTGTTGATTTGCACTTGCTTGATGGTGAGGAATGAGAAGTTCCAGAATATTCGGCACTTCTCATTGTGGAAGCGTATTGTCTTTATCGTGCGAGTGTAGATGACTGAGACCGCATATGCTGGTCATGCTGACATCAAATGCATAATGGTATCAGGCACCCCTCGGTATGAGAGTCATTTATACCCAAGGCGAGGTATCGATAAACTGGAGTGTTGAAGATACCATCTCGACAAGCCATAATTAATCTCCGACTTCAGCCCACCTGACCTGAGGGAAGCAAAGTTCAGACTTTGTGATAAACTATAGACTCCAAGGATATTGTAGAAGAAAACAAGCATGGGTCCATCCTTATGGAACTGCAGTATTTTTGTGTTTTCTGTTCTGATCTGAGCCTTCCGCCAAGCATGTTTCAACTCGGTGACAGAGTTTTGGATTTTTTGCCTCAAAAACGAAAGCGAGTGCATCGACTGCGCGGGCTTTTGCCTTATTCCTGCTTTTTTTCATGGCTGCCTGATGTCTTGAAAGGCTCCAGCCAGAACCATCCTGTTGTGAAAACACTTCAAACTCAGAAGTGCACGACGTTTCCGATATCGTGGGAGGTACAAACTTGGAATAGATGATTCTGTATGTAAACGTTGATGAAGTTGCGAGTCTCTATGTCGAGTTGTCGCAGATCTTCAAGAGTCCATTATACGTCTACACAGGAATAGGGAACGATCAAAACAGCAAGTATATTCGGTGCAGAAGATTTCTTTTTCTCTAGTTTGTTCTGATGACAAGATTTGTCGCAGTTTGTGCTGATACTTGCCATGGAGAGCGTTTTTTACTGGAAGTACCGTACCCCCAGTAAGGTATCCAGTTGTGGGATGCATCTATTCACAAGCTGCGCTTCCTCTTCGTAATCCTCTTATAGTCATCTTTCTTCATTCTCTGACTCTCAACTCTATTTGTCCAAATATTCGATCCTCAAAAATAGAACTGAGTTGGCTAAATGTTCAAAAAGGCATCTTTCTGCATTCATCTGTGTTGTATCATCCTCGAGAAGAAACCAACATACTTTTTGAAAAGAATTCGTTCAGAACAGACGTCCACAACCTTAATTTTTGATTCAAGACAAAATGATACCACCTACGCATAAATCCTCTCTCTATCAGTCTTTAGTTTCCTATATGATATCACGGCTATACAATAAGGTTCCAGATGATCTGAAAAATACTTATATTGGACTTTTCAAGAATTAATTAAAAAACTTCTGTTAATTGATGATATACATTTATATCTACAACTTTCAATAAAATAAATTATTCATGCACAGCTTATCCCCATTCTATGTGATCTGACCACATATTATTACTAAGACATGAAAGTTCTGTGTCAAACACATTTTTATTATATAGGTATATTGCCAGATATTGTAAATTAGCTTCTTCTTTATTCTCTATGAGCATATTTAAATATTGCTTGAATGTGAGAAAGTACTTACCCATCTCGCACATGGGTAAACGCTAACTTTGCCCTTTGATAGTAGGCAGCCCTAACATATGTAAACACATTTAATGTATTAATTATCTCTCACTCAATAGAAGCGATTATTATTATTATTACCTATAAATATTTTTATTGAATATATCAAATACAATAATCACATAAATCAATTAATTTACTTTTCTATTCAACGCTGAACAACTTCAAAGATTAATGCGAGATGACAAAATAGTAGTACTCGTGACATACTTCTGAAGAGAAATGGTCCATTCCCTCCAAACTGTTATACTTGCATTGACTCATTGCTTCAAACCGGTGTGGGAGTCATTTTCCCTAAGTATGTGTGATCCTTCGTAATATTTTTCGTCGGTTACCACAGTGATAGCACTTTGTGCAATAACACCATGAGTTTAAATTCCTCAGCTCTGAACAGTAATATTTGGGTCATTGCCAAATTTGATAATAAAGATAAATGTTTGTAACATAGCTTTCGTAAGGGAACACCATATAATTACATGAAAATAGTACTGTGTTTACCAAATTTATAGTTAAGGTTTCGTCTATTCAAACAGAATGATCGTAGCCTTTCCCAAAGAGACGCACGAAAAATTATATAATTTGAATGGTAACTTTCTTTGTGGACTAGAATATAGTTGCAAAAGTGACTTTCGCCGAAAGGTTGTGAACGAAAACTTGGCTAATAAATAAAAATATTTGGTTCAAGAGAGTTCTCACGTATTACATAACGTGTGCAAAATTAATTCTTTTTACGAAATTTATTACTGCGCTTGTTTCGCTTGATGTTATATAGAGAATGTATCTGGTAACTTTACCTCGAACAATATTTCATCCGGTTCGATTCTAAAGATTTAGTATTTAAAAGTTAACTGTTCAAATAACTAATTTCCTGAAACGATATTGATATTTATTGTGAGTGACATATTGATGTTTATCAATAAAAATACAATAAAGTGTATTTGAAATCAGTAAGGAACAATACGGTACGACAAAAATTCAAACAACGCGAAAAAATTAACCATTTATTTTGTATCATCGCTTGATGGAAGGAATGTCCGTTTATTACTTGATATGTTTCTTTGTTTTGATTGGTATAATGAAGAAGTCTTTGGGTAGCTATCCTTTTTTGTCAGGGGAAATTCAAGATCACAAATTGCTTCTCCCTCGTATGCGCACACATTTTTCAAAAGTTTTTCTCAAAAATTTCGAGGTATAATTTTGTACTTTACAAAGTTATTTTGTTTTTTAAATATCTGCATTAGATTGGCTACAAATGGAGGTGTGGAATTTTCACATCTGCTATGTCTATAACCGGTTGCCAAATATATTAATTTCTATATAAAGAAAGATAGATCCATTATAGATTTTTTTCTCAAATTTTCAATATATCTTCTATTTTTCCTGCAAACAAACGGACTAGAAGTGATTAAAAAAAATACTTGAAGTTAAATTGGAATAACATTGCATCCTAAATATTGTAATTTTTCTCTTTCTTTGTGACCCTTAGTTATTTTGGTGAGTACTTGTTCGAGAAGCATTGGAGACCGACTGTACTAACGAAACCCTAAGGATATGGTAGCGGCATTCCGCAGGGATCATTGCTAGGGCCTACTCTGTAGAATATCTTGGATAATGATCTGCCATAATAGGGGTTGCTAGAAGTGAACCAATCTGGCAAATACCGCGCTTATGAGAGCCATAAACTGGATTGATGGTAGATGACTACAAGTGGTTCCCGAAAGGGGCAGTTTTCCCCTCCATGAGAAGGAAGGTAACTGAGGGAGGCAACGCGTACGGAGGAGTATGGTTGAACCTTCGCTGAACAAATTGTAGTTTTGATACGCTTTTTGCCAACCATTTGAGGACTGAGAATCTCTAAAAGAAGAACTATCTCAAGCGTGATACATTTTCAGATAATTCATAGAGCTCCAGTGTGGCAGCTACCGTAAACAAGAAACTGATGAAGAAATACAGAGAATCCAAAGACCTCATCAGGATGGCGCCTATAGATATCTATAGGTAGAAGAGGTGAAAGTCATAGCAAGAATACCCTGATGAAACTTATCACTGAAGAAAGAGGAGACATAGGTGAGACAAAGAGCACAGCTAGAGCAACACTCATACCAAATGGCGTGATGTGGAGTTATGGATTTTAGATCAATAGATCTCATAGAGTGGACTACTATCCGACGCGAGTGCTTTCTGGACATGACGTTTTTCGCAAATACTTGTACGAGAGAAAATCACATGAATAAGCATACCTTCTACACAGAGATATATGCCGTAGAATACAAACTCTGTATCTTTCAGTTGGTATGGAGAAAGCGAGAGAGGAGTACGCGATAGGAATGAAAATGGTATATATCCCAGAAAATACAATGAGAAATCTGATTTTATCTGAGAGAAGCTGGAACTGGTGATACATATCCATTTAAAATGAGGGAGGGAATGTGAATAAGTATACTATAACACTGGAGAAATGCGAGAGCGATTGTCGGTGTGGTGAGAGAGACGAGAAATTTCAGCCGGTGCTAATCCTACACTACCACTAATGTCCCATGCAACGAAAGGAAGATAGATATTTCATGGCGAAATCGCCAGATTTATTTCCACAGATTTATCTTTTTTCTTTTAAGCGTTAAAAACGGAAATCCCCAGATTTCGACTGTCCCAAAATTTCAGGTCTCTAGGATCACTGGAAGTACTTCAGATGTTTTATAATCGGCGAGTGGGTCACTGGCAAAATAAACTTTTTCTCGACTGGAAATTATAGATCACTGAAACTAATAAATCAGGTTTTTTTTAACTTGTAGTTTTCTATCTGAATTTGGACCCTCCATACATCTATTCCTTGCAAAATTTTTCGGAGGAGTTAGATATGATGTAGTGACCGGAGCGATGAGAAACATTCTCTTGTCTTGAATCTTTTTAAGAAAATTCTTGCCCTGTATCAATTTGGAAAACTTAGAAATATAATATTCTCCTATCTCGACAGCATCACTAATAATATCACAAATTCTGGATAAAAAACTATGCATGGATCAGGACCAGTTGAGATGACTTGATTACCATGTTTCCACAGTACTCATAAATTTTATCCAAGGGACATTCACTAACACTACTGATAAGTAGGGAGCTGAGGCGCCCAAATCATGGAAAGAGCGTACATCTTTATGGTACTAAGTACAAAACCTAAATACCTACTAACTCCTCACCTACAGGTTTCTTGTACCACAAGAGTCATTCAGAAACAAATATTTTGAATACGTAGTTGTTCATTGTATTCTGAATAGACTATACAGAGTGGGCCATTGAAAACGAAACAGCGGCTCTGTAGGTCGGCAGAACCGAATTATATAAAAACGCCCGCACACGTCAACTACATTGGGACATCGTTCGCGATGAAATTCACCCGAAATACATTCCATCCCTCGGAGCTGTGACTGCCACCCCTAAATTTTTAAATGGCAACATATGGCAAGTGATACCTCATTTGGAAGGTATTTTTCTTGATTTGTTGAAAATATAAACAGGATGTTCATAAAATCAGATGTGGAATCATCTGCGACTGAAAGATAAACTTTAGTCACTATCTTCTTATTGGAAAATCACTTTCTATTCACTCAATCAATAAAAATAACATCCAATTCTATTCACTCAATCAATAAAAATAACATCCAACAATGCAACTGATTGAAGATAATTATCATTGTCAAGGAATTAAATGATCTAACTGTTCACCAACAAATAACATGCACTTCCGTTTCAAATTTTTACTTTATCCCGATTTACTTGATCGAAAAATATTTAAGGTTCTTAAGAATTGATAAAAAGACGTTTTCTCGAATTCGACTCAAATGCGAGTACAACAAAAACATGTATGAGATAATTTTTTTCGCCAAATCGCAATTGTGGACGTCTATCAGTGTCAAACTGATCTTTGATTGAACGACATTAGAGTGAATTACTTTACTAAAGCTGCTGAATATCTTTCCGCAATAATGGTGTATACGATCGCGGAAAGAGTTGAAATAATAACAATTTTTTTCAAGAATGATGAGTGCGGTAACCGTACAGCTAATTTGTTCAATGAAACGCATCCAGATAAACTTGTTGCTAGAAAATACGTTCTAGAATTAGGGCAAAAATTTCGTCAAACTGGATCAGTAGCCAACAAGAAACAAGACCCAGTTGAGAAATGAAGCTGTTGAAGTTGCACTTTTAGGACTAGTTCATGCAGACCCAACATTGAGCACAAGGAAATTGGCTAGTGTTACCAATATCAGTAGAACCAGTATCCGCCTAATCCAGAAATGTCATAAATTCCACCCCTACAAAATACATATGGTACACCAATTAAACGAAGATGATTTTGATAGGCGACGGGAATTTTGTGAAATTATGACTACGAGAAAAGATACTGATGAGAATTTCATTTTCAACATCTGCTTTTCTGATGAGTCTACATTCTTTTTGAATTCGACTGTGAATCGTCATAATTGTCGTTATTGGTCAGATGCCAATCCACATGTTTTCCACGAAGTCCATACTCAAACTCCCCAAAAACTCAATATCTGGGCCGGTATTTTTGGGGACCGTTTGATTGGACCATTATTTCTCGACGGTAACCTGACAGGAGAAACTTATTTGGAATTATTGAATTAGTTTGTTCATCCACAATTAGTAGACTTCATTGAAAATGACGATCGTTACTATGAAGACCACTTGATATTTCAACAAGACGGGGCACTTCCACATCATGCACAGCCTGTTAGGGCGTTTTTGGATAGAATGTTTCCTGGAAGTTGGATTGGAAGAAGAGGTTCTATAGAGTGGCCAGCCAGATCTCCAGATTTAACCCCATTCGACTTTTTCCTGTGGGGTCACTTGAAAAACAAAATCTTTGCAACCGAACTAGAATCTCTGGAAGATTTACGAAGGAGAATTATTGAAGAATGCCGTCGAATAACGCCGGAAATGCTACGAAATGTGAGGTCTCGTTTTGAACAGAACTTGTACGGAAATGGGTGGTAGACAGTTTGAACATTCAGTTCATTGGCAATAATAATTATTGCGACAGTTGCTTTATCAGATATTGTTTTTATTGACTGAGTGAATAAAAAGTATTTTCTCAACTTCAAGTTCCTATATCTCGAAAACAAATCGATAGAATTAATTTATTTTTGTTGTTTGATATCAAGAAGGAAAATACCTTTCAAATGAGGCATCACTTGCCATATGTTGCCATTTAAAAATTTAGGGGTGGCGGTCACAGCTCCGAGGGATGGAATGTATTTCGGGTGAATTTCATCGCGAACGATGTCCCCCTCGAAAATGTAGTTCACGTGTTCGAGCGTTTTTAAATAATTCGGTTCTGCCGATCTACAGAGCCGCTGTTTCGTTTTAAATGGTCCACTCTGTATACAGTATGCGTGTTGGAGTATATTCGATTGAAAAAAGTAATATGCTTGAGAAAAACGAAAAGCAAGTGCACTTTCCAAATGGCAATAAACGTATAGGAATGATTCGAATAAAGATTAACGTGAAAATAGATTCCAGGTGAGATACTACCTTGAAGTCGTGCTGAATATTCAATATGCTAGTTCACTGTGAATTCACGGACAATTAAAAATAACATCTTGGAGAGATTTGAACATGAATTGAAATCGACAGGAACTCATTAGCATAAACATAATGTCTCTAAGAGCATATGTTCAAGGTCGGACACTCCTCTTAAGGCCAAGTGAATGAGAGGTGAGAAAATACAAGGAAAGAAATAAATAATACGAATTCTACGCCTATTTTTCATTGTTCGAATGTTTCATCAACAAGGCACTCGTGACCATGACGTCCAGCACTTCAAATTTTATCAAACAAGTTTGTTAAATCATTCCAATGGCTCCATTTGAAACATCAAGCGTCACTGCGTACACACAAAATTGAATCTGTTTTACCTTCGATAAAACCATTCCTTAATATGTTCGTATATTCGTATTATTAATTATCTGCCTGTTTGACTCCTGTAAAATATCCAAAAGTTAAGCAGTAGAGTCAATACTTTTTGGAAAATTGAATTTGTAGAAGGAATTTGGATTTCAGGAAAATTTTTGGCTTTCCTTTGTGAGAAAATGACATGTTGTTTTTTATTTTTGTAAGTCAGAATACGTTTGAAAACTATCTGGTAACTGACAGTTTGTGATTTACAGAGCTAAGCGAGTCAATTCAATTTCATAAGATCCTTTTTTACACAAAATAGATTTTATCTGGAGTCTTCTGTGTCCAATAACTGGATTTTTGTTGATTTAATTCGAATATACAGGGTGAGTCAGAAGTACTTCGACAAACTTTCAGGAGGTGATTCCTCGTTTCCAAGATACAGGGTGTTAAAGTTTTATTTTCGTTTTTTTTAATAACTTTCGAAATACTGACCTTAATTAAACAAAAATTGGTATTGTGAGTTTTTTGAGGTGTCGAATTCGAACCTTATTATTGCTCTTACTCGTAGGGGGCGCCACCTACACGTCTTTTTCTTTTTTGAATATT
Organism: Gonioctena quinquepunctata; assembly: GCA_018342105.1. Classification (NCBI taxonomy): domain Eukaryota; kingdom Metazoa; phylum Arthropoda; class Insecta; order Coleoptera; family Chrysomelidae; genus Gonioctena; species Gonioctena quinquepunctata. Next base: position 43,255 of record JAFIRS010000223.1, on the reverse strand, counting down.
CATAACTTTTTTTAGCGTACTTTTAGCACATTTTTCAGTAAAAAAATCAATCCCTCTATTACATCTACGTAAAAAAGCTACCCTTGTTACAAGTCGCTATGAGCAACTGTTTTCTAGATATTTGGACTTGAAAATTTCAAGTCGATTATTTGATAATCGATGCGTGTTGAAGTTATTACCATCATTTTGCATTTTTCACAAGAATGCTTTGGAAATGAATTTGACGTTTAGGTAAGAAGTTTTGGTTTTTTGTAGGGGGCGCCACCTATTCTATTTATTTTTACTCGTTTGAAATAGTTATTTTTGTATCAAGGGTGCAAAATATGTATTTGTTTTAATAAAATCAAGAAATATCAACATTTTATTTCAAGAAATTTTTTATATGTAGAATAAAATAAAATAATAATACTAAATTGTATTCTAATAAATTGTTCAGTGTCCACCTTCAGCGAAGATACAGGCATTCAGTCTTCTAGTCATTGAATCTCGTACCCGCTCAAAAATTATTGGTGTGTTTCTTATTGTTTCACAGGCGTCTACTATTCGGTTTCTTAGATTTTCCTCGTTCGCTACTGGAGTTTTAAAAACTAGTGACTTCAAATGTCCCCAAAAATTAAAATCTAGCGGGTTTAGTTCTGGGGACCTTGGTGCCCACGCCTGGTTATGTTCTTCTACACCCCTACCGATCCATCGATTTGGATAGACAGTGTTGAGGAATTCCCTGGCTACAACGCTAAAATGAGCCGGAGCCCCATCATGCATAAACCACATGCGGATACGAATTTCTAATGGGACATTCTGAATTAGTCCCGGCAATCCATTTTCTAAAAAGTCTCTGTAAGTTGCGCCATTCAGTCGGAACGGAAGAAAGAAAGGACCTATCAAGTGATTATCAATTAATGCCGCCCATACATTTACAGAAAATTGATACTGATAATGTCTTTCACTAACTGCGTGCGAATTTTCCAGAGCCCAAACATGGTTGTTATGAAAGTTTGTGATAGCATTTCGGGAGAAGTTTGCTTCGTCCGTGAACAGTACATATCTTAAAAATTGAGGATTTCCAGCAAATTTTCTCAAAAACCACTGACACATAGTAATGCGTTGGGGAAAGTCTCGTGGCAAAAGAGCTTGAATGTGGTATGCATAAAATTGTTGATCGTGGATAATTCTCCAAACTGTGGAGTAGAATTGAGAGCTTCAGCAATTATTTTTGTACTTGTTTCTGGATTCTCCTCGAGAGTGTTCAAAACAGCTTCTTCCAATTCTGGGGTTCGGACTGCTCGTGGTCTTCCAATAATATCAGCTGCCCTCTTAAAGCTACCTGTTTCTACCAAACGACGGTGGAGACTGGTAAATGTTGGAGCTGAAGGCAGTACTCGATTAGGAAATCATGGTAAATACGTCTTGCTTCGCGCGCATTGCCATCCGCAAGGCCATAAACGAAATGCATGTCGGCTAAATGAGCATTATTATTTAATTTTTCAAAATTAGTGTTTAAAAAAAACTTCAACAAAACAACAAAACGTTTAACTGTCACATATGTAATTACCAAAACTACCTACTTAAACGTCAAATTCATTTCCCAAGCATTCTTGTGAAGAATGCAAAATGATGGTAATAACTTCAACACGCATCGATTATCAAATAATCGAGTTGAAAATTTCAAGTCCAAATATCTAGAAAACGGTTGCTTATAGCGACTTGTAATAAGGGTAGCTTTTTTACGTAGACATGATAGAGAAATTGATTATTTCACTGAAAAATGTGCTAGAAGTACGTTCAAAAAAGTTATGAATCTTCAAAATAAAAAGACGTGTAGGTGGCGCTCCCTAGGAGTAAGAGCAATAATAACATCAGGTTCGAATTAGACACCTCAAAAAACTTCTCAGTACCAATTTTCGTTTAATTAAGGTCAGTATTTCAAAAGTTATTTGAAAAAAAACGAAAATGAAAATAAAACTTCAACACCTTGTATCTTGGAAATGAAGCGTTTCCGGACATATATTTATTTGGACAATTCATATTGTGAGGAATCACCTCCTGAAGTTTGTCAAAGTACTTTTGAATCACCCTGTATAACTTTTAGTGAAATCAAATTATATCAAGAAAGCTAAATGGATCGGAACCAAACAAAAACTGGACTATTCAACATTTCTAAGAGGGGTCAGATAATATCGTACCATTAATTTACTTGAAATAAGAGAAAAAACAACTTTTTCTACAGTTGTTATAATGAATTTGGAAATATTATAGGTACAACATTTAAAACACAGTACGAAATAATGTGTTTATAACATACCTTGTTCGTATTATGAAAGTTACATAGGTGAAACATCGAGATCATTGTCAGTACGGCAGAAAGAACATAAAAATTCAATAAGAAAACTCAAAAAAAACGGGTTCAAAGTATCCTCAAATCTGATGGTTATCATATGATAGGAAGGAAAAAAATTATGAGTGAACCGAACTGAGAAAAGAGGAAGTTGGAAGAAACTGCCCGCATTATTTTATCGAACAACTGCTTTTCATCAAACTCCGTCGAAATAGAGGTCCATTTTGACTGAATTTTTTCAGAAAATAAAGAAGAAATGGCCGAATTGTGATCAACTGATACCAAATATATATATATATATATATATATATATATATATATGAAAGGGGGAAATTATTGTCCGTGAGAAATTATGAAAAAAGGAATTTGTGGCATAATGGACAGATTATTAAATTAAAGAAAAAAAAAGCATCGTCAAGCGAGACTCGAACTCGCAACTCTGAATGCCACAAACTATTTTCATTGTCATTTAATTAATTTTCAGATTATTTTTCCGAGATGCAAATTCAGAATATGGCCGAGAACCAAAGTTCCTCCTCAAAAAATAACTTTAAATCAATACTATCTTAATGTTTTACAAATTATTGATTTTTTCCCACTGTTTTTATCGACAACACTGTTCATTGGTGAATCCTATGAAAATTATATTCAACAAAGACAATGAAAATTGTTTTCATTGGTCGAATATTTCGTAGTGTGTCCATCATATCACTAGACGTTATTGAGCAGCTAGTCTTTGATTTGATGTTAAAATTAGTCTCTTGCTTATCCAAAGTTGATGATTCTACGCTCAAATTATTTTTCTCCAATTAGCTGTTGGTTCCTTTCAACATATTGCATAAAACAATGTTAACCATCGTGGTAGTAGTAAAAAAATATTTAAATAAATGTTGCGGGGTTTCCTGCTTAAAGCCGTTCAACTTGAGGATGTATCCAACAACGAATATTATACGAAGAAAGTGGTGATACACACATGTTACATAAGCTGTAACGTCTTTGGTTGGGTTTTGGTGAAAGTAAACTCAGCTGGCATTTCGTATAATGGTTTGAGTTCTTCTACTGTTTCACTTTAAACATCATCTGCTACGTTGAATTATGTCATCTTTTGGGGTCAACTGTTCTTAATGTGCAATGTTGAAAAAAAATAACCAAACTGCCGAACATTTGGTCTTGTACGGAATACATATCTTTTCAGAGCCCTCTCAATAAAATGTGTCGCTACGATTCCACAAAACGAGAAAAGTCAAAACTAGACATGATATTAAAAACAGCGTATTAGAAACTGAAATTTGCATTTAGGTATGTATAGGAAGCTTCATCAAACACGTAGACGTGCACTTTTTTTTTCGATAAAAATGAGCATTCGCAATTTGGTATTTTCTGCTTTTACATCGTACGTATGTACGTTCATTGATCGAAGTAATACTGATACTAATACTGATAAGTAACGGAAATACATTTAGCTTCTTAGATTGAATCATAAAATTTCAGTTATCTCTACTCATCATCTCGTACATAGTTTTTGAATATCTGTTGTACAAATGTCATCATCATCTCTGACCTCTGATTTGTATGGAGTAATAATATGTATAGATGTCTATGATTATGGTCTAGAAACGTAAGAATAATAGTTTGAGTTTTTCTTTTCAATTGATCAAGTAAAACTGGGCACTATACAAACTTCAATTTTGGACTGCATAACAGCTATGTATAAGTAGTAACTCGCTAATGACCGCTTCTGACCCCAGTGTTTGATAACTCTCTTTCTCTTTCATTTCCAAATAAAGTATAGTAATTTCAAATGATAATTTTTAGTTGGAGAGAAATGCGGGTCCGTAATCTACATTACCATGTCAATTTACAATTATATACGTGATAGAACCTCTGGGGAAAACGTGATAGATAGACAGACAGACGGACACACTTTTCTCTATGCGTGGAACCTTGAAACGAGCGGTTAAAATTAACGCATTGCTTCCACTGGGATTGCTGCTATTCAGACGATTTTCAGAACACTGTCCTATTTTCTGTTGTAAAGAGCGCCATTATTATTTTAATATGCTTGTGTGGGTGGTAGCTGCTGACTATTATTATGGGAGACATATATAAAACAAGTGAAGGTTGAAATAGTAGAGGGTCCATAATTCACATTCTATCGTTTGTTTATGTCGTAACATATAAGTTTTACATGCAATTTAATTGTTGGTGATATGCTACCGAGGTATTCATTCAGGAAGTTGGTATCAATTCATAAAAGTAGGAGTTGTACCGGAAATACGTATTTTAATCAAGATATTACATTCATGAATTTTGAGTCTAATTTTGTGACAGGGTTCTTAGCATCTTGGAAAATCTAGGAACGGAAAATTTGACAATTCAAGCAGTGATAAAAAAAAAAGATTATCTGGCAAACTAGTGAATTTGGGATGAGATCAGTCAGATAAATTGTTTCCCCGCTATACAGGGTGTTTCATAATTGAATGCTGATCCTAGAAGGCGATAATCCTTGGATGATTTTAAGAAAAATTCTTCATATGAACATAGGTCCTCAACTGCTTTATTTCTGAGATACAGGATGTTGAAATTTAACAAAAAAATCAGTTCTTCTCCAATATCTCTGAAACCGCTTCGGCTTTTTTCTTCAATTTCGATACATGCAAATTACGAATATAAATAAAAAAGTTCCAGGATAAAGGATTTCTTAATTTCCCTCAGTGGCGTCCCTGTTAACATGCCCTGTCATATTTTTGATCAAAATAATGATACGCCACAGTCTTTTTTCCAAATGAAATACATTCATTTGCTTGTCCCTATTCGATTTTTTCTCTTAGTCTTAATTTCACAATTGTGGTAGGCAGGATTTTTATAATTTTATGGTAACTATTATTTAGTTTTTAACCGACGAAACCAAAAAGGAGGAGGTTCTCTATTCGACCCGTGTTTTTAATTTTTCTTAACATTTTTTTTTTATATATGATCACGCATAACTTTTCACTGAGGCGTCCGATTCCGATCATTCTTTTTTCAGTGGATAGGGTGTACTTCGAAATTGGTCGCATTTGAATTTAAAAGATGAAATCCACCCCTAAGGGTAGCAAAATGAGGGATATTGATCACTCACCCTCTGAATTCGGGTCCGTTAACCGATTCTATCAGGCATAACTTTGTACTGGGATCTTCGATTTGGATTATTCTTTTTTTATCAGATAGGGTTCACCTCATTGTTGATCAAATTTGGATTTCGAATGGAATTATCCCTCCTTACGGGTAGAAAAATAGGGAATACTTGATTTTTCACTTGTGAACATTGGCACACATATGTAGTTGACAATGACAGATCGCTAGTGTCATTATCACAATATCATTATATTCTATGAGAGGATGGAATTATATACAAAGTAATGAAATAAACTAACCAGAACAACAAAAATAATTTATATTACAACAAATAGTAAAAGTAGATAATCATATTATTTAACTGGTAATAGTTGAAGTAAGGTGGGTAAGTAAGAATTTTGGAAGTAATAAAAAAACAAGCAGTTAGTAATTAGTAGATTTCAGCCACAAAAAATTGAAAAATAAAAACTTTTTAACAAAAAATTGACCCGACGAAATACGGAACTGAAAAGTAAAAAATAAAATAAACCTTCTTAGTCTCAATAACTGAGCTCCTAAACTGATGTAAATAACTAATTTTGAGTCGGCGCCAAACAACCAATCAACGAAGATCATTAAATTCCTTCAAAAAAATTATCAGAATGTCACCGCCCAACTCGATGCCATCATTTTACGCCTTACCTAATTCATTTGCTTGTTTGTTTGGCGCCGACTCAAAATTAGTTACTTACATTAGTTTAGGAGCTCAGTTATTGAGACTAAGAAGGTTTATTTTATTTTTTACTTTTCAGTTCCATATTTCGTCGGTTCAATTTTTCGTTAAAAAGTTTTTATTGTAATGAGTACGCATAAAATACATTTTTTATTTTCAACAACATAACTATTATGAACAAGAAATACCAAAATCAAATTAACTGTTCAAAATGTCCGCCTCCTGCGGGTATGCACGCTTCAGCCCTCCTTGTCATTGACTCGCGTGCTCTTTGGAAAATTCCTGGAATATTCCTTATTGCTTCACAGGAAACTATTTCAGCTAGAATTGGTTGACTGTACACCAAAGTCTTAAGATGTCCTCAAAGAAAATAATCAAGACTGTTAAAGTCTGGAGATCTAGCTGGCCATGACTCTGTTCCCCCACGACCTATCCAGCGATTATGAAAGTTTTGCTTTGAATATTCGCGGGCTAGAGCACTAAAATGAGCAGGTGCACCATCATGCATAAACCACATGAGATTTCGCTTCAAAATAGGATCATATTCCAACAGAATTGGCAAATGATCTTCAAGAAATCGGCTATAATGTTGTCTATTTAATCTGCGTGGTAAAAAAAAGGTCAAATTAGGTAATCGTCAATAATTCCAGCCCAGACATTTGATGAGAACTGCTCCTGGTGATAAGATTCCACGATTGCATGCGGATTTTCCTCGGCCCAAAAATGATTATTATGAAAATTTCTGATCCTGTTTTTAGTAAAACTAGCTTCGTCCGTGAATAACATTTCCCTGTCAAATAAAGGATTTTCGGTAACTTTTTGGAGAAACCATTGGCAGAAATTCACTCGTAATGGAAAGTCTTGAGGAAATAGAGCCTGAACCCGTTGAATGTGATAGGGATATAATATCAATAATCATGAAGAATCCTCCATATTCAAATTATTGGCAACTTGCCTCGTACTTATTTCAGGATTTTCCTCAACTGAATTTAAAACAGCTACCTCAATTGCTGGAGTTCTTGCAGTCCGATGTGCTCCTTTCAAGTGATGATTTGGCTCAAAACACATAACCTTCTGTGGGTGCTTGAAATCGTTCGAGCATCAAGAACCATTCTATTTGATACATTCGCCTGCCTCCTTATGCGTTTTCGTCAGCAAGCCCATACAAGTAATGCATGTATGCTAATTCGGTATTTGTAAAATTTACCATGTTTTTTTTTTAATAAACGAATTTTTATAACGTAAATAATATCACGTATCTAGCTAAAGAAGTGTCAAAATTGTTCATTTTGAAAACAACGAAATGTGTTCTTAGCATACTAGATGTTTCTAGCCCACAAGATAATCCTACTACTCTTCAACGGCTGATTTCGCATAGGGACAAGCAAATTAATACATTTTATTTTCTAACTTAAAAACCGTTCGCCGGACGAAAAAAAGGCAAGAGACCATTTTTATGAGAAGATAGAGGACAAACATAAAAATAATATTTATTTGGAAAAAAGACAGTGGCGTATCACTATTTTGATAAAAAATATGACAGGGCATGTTAACAGGGACGCCACTGATTAAAATTAAGAAATCCTTTATCATGAAAAAAAAAAAAATTTATGCTTACTTTGCATGTACCAACATTGAGAAAAAAGCCAAAGCGGTTTCAGAGACATTGGGGAAGAACTGATTTTTTTGTTAAATTTCAACATCCTGTATCTCAGAAATAAAGCGGTTGCTAACATATGTTCATATGAAGAATTTTTCTTGAAATCCTCCAAGGATTATCGCCTTCAAGGATCAGCATTCATTTATGAAACACCCTGTATAATTCAAATCCATTTGAATATATACGTTCTCCTGCAATTTAAGGATATTTGATAAAAGTTATTTTGGTATATTGGGGTATTTTGATTTCGAAATGGACGTAACCTAACCGAATATATTTTTTGTTCATGGATTGGCGGAAGAGAACAGAGAAAATTAGATTGAGGAAGTCAAAAAAAAAATACTTTCAAGCGGTTAGAGCTTTGTTTTCTAGATCGATACCGATATTCATTTCAGCATATTGTATTCGCAGAAATTCGCACTAATTCTTATACTTGGATTTATATTCAGGAATTAACTATCTACCTTAGGTTCTGCTGCACTTTCTCTCAATTACTTTATTAGTTTATTATATATGCAACATTTTATTCTGACTGCGTTAGTGTTTACTTGATTATGTAATATGAATGAAAATGAAACAAAACAGATGGCATAACTAATCTGAGTCCTTTATTAGAGACCGAAGGTCATCTGTAAAAAAATAAACATTTGATGTGTTAAAATTTTCAACGAAAACGTATTCGTAACTGTGGCGAAAATAACCGCAAAAAGTTGAATATGTGAAGCAGAGGAAAACACATAATTTCCACTGAATATGATGTAGGTATAGAGTGATCTAAAATAATTATGCATTTTCGAGTGTATTTCACCTAACCTCTCGGTCTCTCACCTCTGTTGATTTTTTAAATATTCTTCATATCTTCAATCACCTTATGTTACCTGCTGTTCATATTAATAAAAAAAAATTGGTTTCACTTAATGAATCTATTGAAAAGTAGTTTTGTGAATCTTATTTAGTCATATAGCTTCCATTTGATGTCTCCTATATTGTTGAGTCACCCATCCTCTCCTTTCGGAATGCCAAACTCAATGATGTAATACGTAGTGGGATAACAAATTTTTCGTAGGTTTTCAAGTATGTGTAGATTATTGTTTCCATTTGATACACAACATGGAGGTGAAAATTATTTTTGGGGGCTGTGTTAGCCCCTTTATTTTTTCTATGAAAAGTTGCCTCTAGTTTTTCTTCAACGTCGATGTTATTGAACACACGCAATAACTTTATCATTTTTCATTACATCTTCAGAAGTTTAAACAACCAATATTTAGTACTCTTTAGAGTTTTATGCTATTAGCTTTCATTTTCATCTTCTGTGCGGAAAAAAGTTTCATGTAGCAAACGTACAATTTGAATTCACAATATAAATTAAATCAAAACTGAGATGAAGCAATGCTCTATTGGATTAAATTGAAGAAGCACATAACAAAAGATTCCAATACTGGATAGAATTACAAGGAATGATGCAGGCCAAGAAACTACTGGGAAACTACAACCAGAAAAGATCAAATGACTGCACCAATAAGAGTAAAAACAAGCTCAGAATACTAACGAGAATTCTAACAGGGCACTGCCGGTTGAGATGGCACCTTAAGAAACTCGGATTAGTAGAGAAAGAAGAAAGCAGATTTTGCGAGGAAGAGGACGAAACCTCTATCCACATTTTCTCAGAATGCACTACCCTGCAAAATCCGAGGACACAATGCCTCGGAGAACATCAAATAGAAGAGGGAGATCTACCTAACCTGAAATCATCCGATATCCTGAACTTTTTAAAAGCCATAGGACTGGAGGAACTGCTCTAGTTAATTTCAGAAAGTCCAAGGTTTTCACAAAAACATAGTAATAATAATAATGATAATAATACTTTATTTTCTCAGTGACATGAAGAAACATGTATAGAATGATTTCAGTGTTACACATGATTAAATGTTGCCCGGAAGTTTATTGAACAACCTTTGCCCAGTCACCGTGGGAATCTATATAAAAGATTAATTCCTGAAAATGGCACGTGTAAGTCATTTTTCTGCATTGTGTTGAGTGAATTTGTTTATTAGTCTTAAAAGTGGTTAGGTTACAGTTCTATGGATGATGTTGATGAATTATATATTCAAATCCTTTTTGTTAACCCAAAAAGTTTCATGCCTAAAGTGGATGAATTCTCTATAAAACTATTACTTGTAACAATCAGAAAATTAAATAGTAACTATATTTTGCATTTTGGAACAAATGTAAAAATCATTCCAAGTGTCTTTCTCAGACTCGGGTATAACGAAAACATTCAATGTTTCTCATGCTCGAAGGATATGCACCCGATTAAAGAAAAATTATCAGGTTGCTTTATGAATCTGATTCGGCGATGGTAAATGATTCGACAACTTGTTGAATAAATTAATGTACGACAGTTTTTTTAAGCACATCGAAAACCCCCAACTAGGCTCGTTAAATAAATGTTAGTTGAGAATTGCGATTTTTCACCAATTGGAAACGGAACGGAGGACTTTCCTGAATATAGTAAAAATTGTCGTTGCACCAATGAATTTAGAGCTTGATTTCCTATAATGTACAACTTAATTTTTCTCATTACCAGAGGATGTAGAAATCGGTAAAATATACAATTTTACAGAAAATCGTGTATATAAAAGTTTCAAAATAACGCTGATAAAATTGGCACCATTACTTTAGAGATGGAATCAAAGAAGAAACGGAACTATTCACACAAGGCAAGAAAAAATGGAGAACGAGTTATATGAGAAAACGAAATCAACCCCAACAGCCTAACAATTAACGGTCAAATGAAATGGGAATATGTAAGTAATTGAGTATCGTTTGTTTTTGATAATGAACCAAATGTGACATTGTTTTTTCGAGACATCTCTGGTGAAAAGAGTCATGATCTTATAGTCTCCCGTTTTTTTTTAATTATTGGTGACTTCATTCTTAGTAGAACTATAATCTGAAAAAATACAATGTCTATTTGAATATAAAAAACACATTTCCTTCCCAGACTCGTATAATGTATTTGAGAGAATCTAGTATAGTACATCCATAAAAGTATGTTTTGTTTGCAAAAAAAAATCAAGAGCATCTTATAATGAATCAAATCAAAAACCTCAGGCACAAATAAATCTGTCAGGAAGTAGTTTGGTGTCATCGATCAATTATATATGTTAATATGATGAATATGATAAAAGAAAATGTGCATTGAATATTTTTTTGTGAATATGATTCACAAAAAAAAAATCTGTATATGGAATATGAAAAAATAAAGAGAAAAAAAGGAGGAAATAAAAGAGAGAGAAACACCTCTTTCATTCATTACAAAACTCAAACTTTATTGAGGTGTTATTCTTTCAATGTCTATAACAAAATGTAGTTGTAACATCTGACATTCTTCTCCTTCGAGTACAAAATTTATCGAAAATATTTTTTTTAATAATTTGTGCTGAACTCATAAAACTTGCAGTTACATCCCATAAAGAGTATCTTCAATTTATAATACAAACTGAAATAATGTCAAGCGTGTTATTATATAAGCAAATTGATGTAAGTTTTTTGCGTAATATTTTGGCGGTATCTGTAACATATTTGTATAGCCGTTCATCCATAAGGGAAAGCTAAAAATTTCGCCAGCGAAGTACCTACCTACCTTTCTCGATGTTACTCTTGCAAAATCATTTGATTCACCATAAATATATTATTGTTCGAGAGTTAAGCTCGTAATCTCTATGAATCGTAGGTGAATTATAATAAATTATTTTATTGCAATGATAGGATCCAATAAAGAACATACAACTAGAAATAGAAACATTGCAGAATCTAGCACTTCTTTGATTGGACATCAAAGAAACAGCGGTCTCCTACATTCAACCTTGAAAATAAAATATCGAACATAATAAAGAACTTATGAATAAATCCTCAATTAATTATTAATGGGTTCTATGAGAGTAGCCTGAAGAAAAATTATATAGGGTATACTTGTTATTTCTAGGAGCGAAACAAAAAAAATTGGAACAGTGAAACAATAACATTTCAATGAGACTTGCAGAGTTTTCGTGAGGACGTGAGGAAGGATTTTTGAGTTGAAACGGAATTTATTTTGCATTTGTTTTTCGTCCGGCAATGAATTGCACATGTTTGCAGTAGAAAATGATGATTTGAATTGAGATGTGTGTGCTAGGGAACCAAGATTTCACATCTATATTTTTATCCACCCCAATTGTGCAAATAAGTGGGATATATCCTCGATATTCCGAATATCAGTCGATATTCTCAGAATTAGATTAGCCCTATAAATGAAATACATTTAATGAAGATTGCAGGACTACTCGGATATATTTTGTTTCTTGTGTGGGTGGTTACCAATGTTTGTATGTGTATGTCAAAACTGATGAAGATGTTTCATTCAAACTTCACAAGTTTAAATAATGTTCGAATTTTGAGAAAAACCTCTGAAATTTTGAATTTTTTTGAAATGGCAGTCCGAGTGTATAATGCCATTTTATAACAAATTACAGTGGTTGAAAATCTGAAAAAAAAACGAAAACATGTTTGGATCATCTTGGATACCGCCGCTCGTCTAATTTCAGGTGACCTGCTCAGAAGGAAACTTTGGCAATTACCGAATGCAATAAACATTCAACTCGACATTTGAGTAATGTAGAATGTTGAATTGATTGTGTGGTAAATGTACACACTGCAGGCTGCCTGAGATAGATATTCAATTTCAAAGTGGAGAAAATAACTAACCTTGTTATACCCAAACTGGTGATGAAGTCAGAACTAGTTGACTATGCTTTGAGGCACTTATCATAATTATCACAGTCACTTGTAAGAAACATTCGACACAAACAGTATTGGAAAATGAAAAACATTCGCTATTGAATATTGCCAAGCAAGATTATCGCATACACGGTTCACAAAGCTGTCTACGAACGAAAGTTTGTTAGATTCCACTAGAGTTTTCTGATTGGCTGGTGAATGAAATATCTTAATTATCAACAGTACGAGAATCAATTTGAACATTATTGTCTTTTAAAAAATTTGCCATTTTATAAAAAATAATTCATATTATATTAATATGTCTAGTACGAAAACGCCCGCTCAGTGATTGGCGACTCCAGAATCCAACCAGAGTTGAAATTCACTACTTCATCTTGTTTTTCACCCTTCAAAATACTCATGGATCAGCTCGGTGTTCAGTTTTAAGAGCCAGTAAAAGACAAAGGCAATAATGTTCTAATTAATTCTCCTGCACATCGCGTACTGTTTTCTGATTGGTTGCTAATTAGGATATTTCTTTCACCAGCCAATCAGAGAACACTAGTAGAATCTAACAAACTTTCGTTCGTAGACAGCATTGTGAACCGTTATGCGCGAATTTTGCTTGGCAACACTGTTCAGTTCACTACAATGGTCGCGAAACACTGTTTGTGTCGTTTCTTTCTTACAAGTGACTGATTATTATGATAAGTGCCTCAAAGCAGAGTATGAGGTCAACTAGTTCTGACTTTATCACCAGTTTGTTTTCTTCACTTTGAAATTGAATGAATATATCTGGCAGCCTGCAATGTATACATTTACCAAACAATCAATTCAACATTTTACATTATTCAAATGTCGAGTTAAATGTTCATTGCATTCGACAATCGCAAGTTTTCCTCTGAGTAGGTCACCTGAAATTAGGCGGATGCCGCTACCCAAAATTCCGTCGAATTTTACAAATTTTCAATTTTTTTTTCAGATTTTTAGCCACTGTAATTCGTTATGAAATGACATTATACACTCGTCATTCACAGGTTTGTGAAGGGAATGCTGGATGTACTGCTAGCCGATTTTAAAAGTAATCGAAAATAAAGTAGGTAGTAATTAGTAGATTATAGCCACGAATAACTTCTTAATAAAAAGTTGAACCGACGAAAAATGAAACTGAAAAGAGAAAAATTAAATAAACCTTTTTATTCTTAATTACCGCCTACTCAAAATTATTTACTTACATTAAGTTAGGAGCTTAGTTATTAAGATTACAAGGGTTTATTTCATTTTTCTCTTTTTAGTTTCTTTTTTCGTCGATTTAATTTTTTGTTAAAAAGTTTTGATTTACCCTCTCATTGCTTTCAGTTTTTTTTCTCTATTAAGGACTTTTTTTCGTAATTTTGCTGGAGTTCATCTGGAGTTCAGGAAATTCAGAACTTTTGAAAAGTTGAAGTTTCTCACGAACCAATAATAAAGGATTTGTTTTTTATTTATAGGGAATTTTTTGCAAGAATTAATTTTTAGATACACCAAGTCTGTGCAAAGGTAAATGAATAAAAGTTCCCGATGAATAGGTCATCAAGGGAATCCCTACTCCAATTTAAGTATCCGAATATACTTTTTTCTATTGGTTTTAATGGCTAATTTTTGTTGCAAACTTACCTGAAATCTTGTGTCATTTTAATCGAACTTTCGGGCTCGGGGTTAGGTGGATGTCACATAGTCACATGATCGATTCATCAATTCGTAGTATAGAAAAGTATTTATAGGGAGGGGAAGCTTATATAATGACGATAATAAGTAAGAAGTACAATGAAATCACTCAACATTATTGTAAAATTATTGTAAACATTGGTAAAATTAGAATTATAAAATATAAATATATTAATATTAGAATAGAAGTCTTAGGTACTCTTGATTAAAATAAAAGTAAATTGTGAAGATAACAACATTATCTGGGATAGAGTAGTATAACAATGCTGCCATTGTTCGATTCTGATTTTGTTCGGTTCGAGTTCATTTCTGATGGAATTATATCCCTTCCTTACGAAATCGATTTTTTGATAAATATATTTTTTGTGTTTTAACATTTCTATGGTTCTCCATTCTTGATAGAATATGTTTTTGCCAATGTTGGTTCTTCGAATTCTATTTCGGATCTTTTTATATTGTATTTTCATTTCTGATGATTTTCCATTATGACACAAAATCACTCTGATTCAGTTTTTCCTGCTGTTTTTAAGTATTGCAATTTATCTTTTATGAATTTTCCAATTCTTTAATAGTTACTGTATTGTTAATGGCATCAATTTTTGTTGTATTGGGTAGTAAGTTTGTTAATAGAAAACACTAAAAACTGTTGAGAAACATTGTTCAGGATATTTGGTGCACACCGATTCAAACTTAGTTATTGTTGTTTGTGTTGTTTTTTCACACTTTCGAATCATCGCCTTGAGTTTCTTGACAATCAATGACAATAATAACCAATTTACTGGATCAGCATAAATATCTGTGTCATCTGACCATCTGCAAAAATCAATATCTGCAATTCAGAAATAATTCTAGATTGGCGCGGCGTGTGCAATCATCAGTGATTATTGTACAAGAGATTGTGATAACTGAGGTGAGAGCATAATTCATAAGATGATGAACAAAGCGAAGAAAATGTATGTAATTAAATACAGCTAGTTTCAGGGACGACAACTTCACAAAATGGACAATTCACAAAATAACAGATGGAACATCGATTTGCATAAAGCCTTACATTGTATGCATTAATCAACACAATTCCATTCGATTAAATACGCCGCTGTAATGGAATAATGATTTTGTTCCTGTAGGTACTAGACAATTCAATTCACTTATTTGTTCTTATGACTTACTACAAAATTAGAATGGAATTTGTACGAGCAAGCCAAAGTTCGCTTAACCGTAAATAATAATTCCACATTTTGTATTTAAATGTGAAAAAAACATTAATGGCCAGTTTATACCTACGACTTACCCCGCTCTGATTCTGTTCATACAGTTTTGTCATTATATGCAAAAAAATGGGAAAAAGAATCTCCTTTGTGGTTTTTTTTGCGCCCACAGAAAAACGGGACAGAATAAGAAAAAGCGATTACTGCCTGAAATGGAATAACTTATACGCCAGATACTAGTTTTCTAGGGATCTTATTATTTCTGGACGTATTGTGATTGTCGGTTTTTATAATATTCATTAGGTGGCATTTCGAAAAAAGGTCAAGCAGAGTGTACGACTATATAAATAATATTAAAGTTGAATTAATGTATAGATCGAAAGTCATTTCTTCTGGAAGAACTCAATTCTTAGTTTGGTTTCCTAGGCTTCTAACCTAACAACATTATTCTAGAAATCAATACGAAGATAGAAGTACAATATTTCAGTCTGCCCCGACATGTTTAAGTTAAATAAATTTTATTTTGGTTCAGTCAGTCGGTCCTTTCCTAAATTTGCCTATGATATGATAATAAACAAAGAAAGAGACATCGCAAAGAGAACTGATTATATGAAGCTAAATGTATTCTTACAACAAGAGGATTGGTTGAGTATTCTGAACTGTGAAGAAGCACAACTTGCATATGATATTTTCATCGATAAATTCAAGCAATGCTTAGCTAGGGCAACTAAGTTAACAACATTAGGTAAAAACAAGAACAAACATATCAATCCTTGGATTACCACTGAGCTCATAGATTCTATAAAGTTTCGGGATTATCTTAAGAAAACATGGAATAACACCAAAACAATTGAAGCAGAAATTAAATACAAGAATTATAGAAACAAATTGACCGGATTAATCAGGCGAACAAAAAATCAATATTACAGAAATGAACTGATTGGAGCAAACGGTGATGGTAAAAAAACTTGGAAAATTATTAAAGATATTTCAAATAAAAGCAGCACCAAACATAGCAATTATAAAATCAAATGGTGAAAAAATAATTAAAAATGACGAGAAAATGAATTTGTTCAACGACTATTTCATGAATGTTGGGCAGGACATGTTAAAAAAAATCTCTAGAGGAGATTTGCCAAACGGTTTTCTTAAAAACACATCTATAAATTCTACTATGTACTTGGAACCTACGAATGAGAATGAAGTAATCATCTTGATTGCCAAACTAAAAAATAACTGCTCCTCAGGACCTGATGGAATAACTGCTAAAATGATGAAACATACGCATACACCGATCGTAGGACCCTTGGTACATATTATAAATTTATCGTTTCGAACAGGGGCCGTGCCTCGACAATGGAAAGAATCAGTAGTTACACCAGTCTATAAAACGGGTAAATTCTATAAAACGGGCCAATTCTTTGATAAACATTCCGTCATAACTAAACATCAGTACGGCTTCCTGAATAAATTATGCACTGAAAATGCTTGTTGAAAAAACTGTCGGTGCTTTGGACAAATCGAGGAAGTGTTTAACCATATTCCTTGATTTGGCCAAAGTATTTGACACCGTATATCATAGTCTCCTAATAGAAAAATTATATACATATGGTGTGCGAGATAAGACACGGAATTATTTAACAAAGAGTTAAAATTGATGAACAGTTGAGTACTCCACAAAAAGTTACTATTAGCGTTCCTCAGGGAACTGTGCTTGGACCTGTTCTCTTTCTCAATTACATAAACAGTTTCACGGAAATGACTGACTTTTGTGGCCACCTCATCTGCTATGCTGATGACACAGCTATTGTTTACACAGGAGAATCATGGGAAAATGTCTATAAACTTGCTGAAGACGGGCTCCAAAATATTAAGACATGGTTTGATTATAATTTACTGACCTTGAATGTTAGCAAGACGAAATTTATGACATTTTCTCTGCAAAACACTGATCAGCCACAAAGAATAAAATTAAAGATAAAAAGTTCGAGATGCGACTCACATCAACCATGTACATGTGAAACAATAGAAAAGACCTCAATCAAATACTTGGGTGTTATGCTGGACCAGCATTTCAGGTGGGACGAACACATAAGTCATGTCACAAAAAGACTGAGAAAGCTTATTTACACCTTCTATAACCTACAGGATATTCTAGATAGGAATATTTTGATGATTTGTTATACATCTCTGGCAGAGTCGGTGATACGGTATTGTATAATAGCTTGGGGTGGAACATTTTATAGTACAATGACCTGCATGCGAACAGTGCAAAACACTTTATTAAAAATAATATTCAAGAAACACAGATTGCATACAAGTGAATCACTATACAGAGACACCAAATTACTAAACATCAGATCGTTAAATACTTTCCAAAGCCTGACATGGATTTATTCAAACATGGAAAAATATGACCAATGCAAATCCAAAGTAAGTAGATTTACCGATAAAATACAACTTCCATTGTTTCACAAGACTCACACTCGGAGATTCGTTTTATTTTTTGGTCCTAAACTCTACAATATGCTCCCAGCACTTCTGAAAAATATAAACACTCTTCCCAATTTCAGAAAAAAATTAAAATTATACCTCGCTGAAAATGCAACTGTGTTTAACAATATCTTTTGAGTCCCTATTACAAAACTGACACAAATTAATCATTAACATACAAAAATACCATAAGAGTATTCATTCAGGATTACCCCTCTCTCACTCTTTCCTTTGGTTTACCGCATTTACCTTCTCACTCCAATATATATTATATACTCTATAATATGAACTACTCATAAATTTTTGTTTGATTCCTCAAACCGCACCTAAATAAATTTTTTGTTTTCTATAGTCGTAAGTATTCATCCAATTTGAGAGAATTGGCACAATACAAGCATATTTTATGCTTAGGTGTAATTCTCGATAATTTGATGAATGTAAAATAGCACATAAATAATTATTATGTAATTGATTATTTGAATTGAATTAATTTGAAATTTGATTTGATAATGATGAATCAAGTGAAAATAAGAGATGCTAGGAGAGCAAAATAGCAATTATAGTGTTGGGATCAAACAAGATCACATCCAGATTGGAGTCCGAGTATTAAAACGCCGTAGAAGGTTTTTGGAAATACAAGAAAGATTACACTCATGTGGGTCACAAGATACTCAGATGTTCCAGGGAAGGAGGAGGCAGACAAACTAGCCAAGACAGGAGCAGAAAGGACAGCAACCATTATTGGGAATACCCAGCAGCATGGTTGTCTTCACCATAAGAGATACGATGATGAGAAATAAGTGTCCCGCACTGGTACTCCAGAGTAGGACCGCCTTTGGCAACATTTTTCGACATTACTTCATGAGTGTAACTTGATATATTCACACAAAGTGATACTCTGGCATGTTTCATTGTCGTTGATATATTCGAATCACGTATTTGTGATATCAAAAATAAATGATCTGAAAACTATTCAAGATGCAGTGTCGCTAAAATTTCAAGTCACAGTCTTTTAATAACTCATTAACTTGAATAATGATTCATGGTATACAGTTACCATATCCTCCGCCATAAGAATGAATGTCATAATAGCTGATTCCCAAAAATCATATTCTAGTTGAATAACTCAATTTCTAAGTAATGACAATATTAGTAATTTTGAGAAATGAAATGAAAATTTCGATATGAAAAATAGCTATTGGAATTTCCTCTCGGTTGAGTTTCAAGGTGTACCAGTATGATCATAATTGTTCTCATCACGATTTCGAAGTAATGACCCGAACATAACACGTGGATCCATAACAATCATATTTCACATTGAAGGGACAAGACAGCTTCTCATATGAAAATAAGCATTTTTTTGAGAGCCTAAATGAATTTTTGGTGTCGAACATTACACAAAATGTAGTTTTGGGGATCATGTTTGTTATCATATTTTCCGCCAAAAACAAATTAAAATATGGCGACCAGTAACTTTATGTTTGAATAATTGTAGATATTTTTTTCGAACGATAGGTCCGACAATGAGGCACATTCTGAAAATATTTCTATTTATATACAGGATGTCCCAAAATAATACACACAACTGAGTTCTGTTTTTTTAATGGCAACCCCCAATGTTTTTTTACATTTTTGGATTGGCCACTTAATTGTCGATATAACGCACCCGGGTTTCTTAGACTATCTGCGATAGCTTTTGACTTATGTCAGTCTATGTGTCAAAATAGCGTCGTGTCCACAGAAAAACTCATAACTCCAGAACCATTCAAGATCACTCAACCAACTTTTTTCCAGTCGATTCTTTAGGCTTTACCGCATGTTTCGAGATCAGGCGAGCTCGAAATTCATGTTTCATCGCCTACTACGATTTTTTGAAAATTGCAAATTAAAAATGGCTCGACTTTTTTAATGCAACACCCTATGTTTTATTGCATAATTGCATGACATTTTTTAATAGCTTTCTGCCGAAATGAGGTTTGTGGGGTCTTTTTGTATAATTTCCGAGATTTGTTGCAAAATAAGAAATGTTGAGGATTTTTTCGAAAAACAAGTTGAGAGGTGTCAAGAGACACCCGGATGGAACGAAGTTCCTTTCGATTAATTAGTGAAGGAATTGTAATTTTTTTTTTTTAGTTATAATAATATTTTTTTTATTATTAACAAATATAATGTAATATAAACTCAATCAGTAGGCTCAATTTTAGTACATACGCATTGATATTGTAATATTAAAATATATTTTGCTTTTAAATTTATTAAAGTTATGACGCGTACACTTGCTAAACACACAATAATGGAGAGATTATAACGCGTATGACTTGGTTAGCACAATAGTAAAGAGAGGTTATAATGCGTACTTGCTAAAAATACATAAGCATTTATTATTGTCTGTAAAAATCTCTACTACTAACTCCATCAGCAATATCCGGAACTTGTGCAGAAACACTGTCCGGATTTATTATTGTTATTATTTTTTATTATTTATTATGTACAAAAAACCTGTATACACTCAACAAAAATAATCGTCGCGACACCACACTGTTCAATGCGAAATAGAAAGACGAAACAAGAATAACTGGCTTGCTTTCTATGATAGAGAGAGAGAGACATACAGAGAAACACGCGCACGCCGCACGGCTTACAACTACAGCAAAAAGTGTCGTTACAACTTTTGGTCTTAATTTATTCCGTCTAGCCCCCTTTCGCAACGCGCGATAAGGAACTTCGTTCCAAAAAAATAATCGAGTAGGCCGCTGGCGTAAAATTTGATCCATCCAATTCCGAAAATAACATATTTCAACTTAATGGAATTGTAATATAAACAGTACATCACATAGGAAACAATTCTAGTAATCTTTACAAGAACAGGAGATTATGATTAACAGAAATAAATGTAAAATATTGGGGAAGGCTACTTATAAATGCTCAAAAGGCACCATTATGTTCCCCACAAGCTGCTAGTCTTTATAAATGACCCCGAACTTTGAATTCCATCAGTTGAACTGAAGGCTTCCGTGATCCTGTTTTCTATATAATCTGCAGTTGTTGGACGTTCTCTGAAAACGTTCACGTACCCCCACAGAAAGAAATATATAAGAGTATGGTCTGGGGAACCCGCGGGCCAAGGAATAGTACCTCCTCTGCCTATCCAACGATTAGGATAGGATTCATCTTAAAATTATCGCACTATTATATGGTTATGCACTGCCGCACCTTCGTGTTGCAACTACATAGTCTTTCTGGTTTTCAAATCCACTTCTAACATTCTGGGAAGATGTTCGCGAAGAAAATGTAAATACCTTTCATCATTCAGCACAGAACTTTGAGGTTGCACCTAAAACAATACCTATCCTGGACATTGTAAGCTCTGTAGAGTCAACCAGCAGCAGAATGAATCCCATCCAGGCAAAGAGTTCGAGGAAAAAGAGTCAGAGGAAAGTGAGGAGACACTCGAGAAAGTGAACAGAGGGCCCTAAAAATCCTACAAAAGGATTCATCAATAAAGATTCTTCCAGCCGATAAAGGAAACGCCACGGTTATCATGGACACCACAACATATGATGACAAGATAGAGTCGTTACTCCACACAGGGAACTATAAACTCTTGAAGAAGGATCCGACACCCACTATAGAAAGGAAGATCTACAAAACTCTGAGGAAATTCAAACACTTCATTCCAGACAACGAACGATCACATCTAACGCCACACTACAGCAAACCACCGCATCTCTACGGGCTTTCGAAAATCCACAAACCAGACATGCCACTGAGACCGATCACCAGCTCACGGAACTCACCAACCTACAAGTTATCGAAATACCTCCTACCGATACTACAACCCTTACAAGGAAATAGCAGTTCATACGTCAAGTATTCCAAGCACTTCGTTGACACCATCACAGATGATGAACTTGGACCAGAAGATCGTTTCATCAGCTTCGACGTGGAGAGCCTTTACACCAATGTCCCTTTAGAGGAATCTCTCAGTATCATCAAAAGGAAACTCGAAGAGGATGACCAGCTGCACGAGAGGACTGACCTTCCTACCCACGCAATATTGGAATTACTGCAGTGCTGCCTACAGAAGTCATATTTCCAGGAAAAGGACCGATTCTTCTCTCAAGTCGACGGACTCCCGATGGGATCTTCCCTTTCTCCAATCATCGCCAACATATACATGGAGTGGTTCGAGGAATTGGCTATACGGGAGGCAGAATACAAACCAAAGCTGTGGTTGAGGTACGTGGATGACATCTTCATTATATGGAATCACGGAGACAAACATCTCCAGGATTTCTTCTCAAGAATGAACAGAATCAGGGATTCGATCAAATTCACGATGGAAATGGAAACCAACAGTGCATTACCCTTCCTCGATGTGAACGTTGAGAGAATAGGCAATGAAATCCGCACCTACGTCTACAGAAAGAAGACACATACGGGGCAGTACCTCAGTTACAGCTCCAACCATCCGAGTTCGACGAAGAGAGGGATCGTGAGAACATTGGTAGAGAGAGCGACGCACATATGCAACGACGTGGAGTCACTAGATGCCGAATTAAACCACATCACAGAAGACCTCCACCGGAATGGATATCCCAAGAAACTCCTAGAAGAAGTATTGAAACAACTCCGGAGAACGAAGACATCTGAAGAGCAACAACAAAGCACAGTGATCTGCCTCCCGTACATTAGAGGTGTCTCCGAGAAGATCAGAAGGATCGGAAACAAGTTCAACATCAAGAGCTGCTTCCACTCCGGCAGTACTTTACGGAGTTTCCTGACCAAGACCAAACCTGACAACAAAAATGAAATCAGTAAGAATTGCATTTATGAAGTTCCATGTGTATGCGGAGATTCCTACATTGGACATCGGTAAGATTGGAAGAGCACAAGAAATGGACTCAACGTGGAGAAACATCAAAATCTGGAATCGCTGACCACGCCTGGACTGAGCACCATCGAGTTCTATGGGACGACGCAAGTGTTCTACATAGAGAGGAGCATTGGTTCAAACGAAAGTTCAAAGAGGCCGCCTACATCGAAGCCAATAACGCCTTTAGTCAACCAAGCGTTGAGATCAAGAACGTATGGGAACCCCTGATTGGTCTTTCTGGCGGGCTGCAGAGGCGCGAAACTTCACGCACCACCACACCGCGCGAAACTACACGCACCGCTGCACATGGCGGAATTGTACGCATCATTGCACCGACAGTCATATAAATTGGTAAGTAGCACCTAAACTTGTCAGTATTCACCTGAAGACGATTGCAGATACAAGCATTCGAAACGTCGTGAAAACTTTTTAAATACATTAAGACGATGGACGTCCGAAACGATAGTAATCAAGTTACCACATCGTCTACAACCTTCAAACAAACATTAGAATTCTTGATTATGAGCCCAACTACTACAAACGTAACATTAGCGAAATTTATTTATTAATAGAATCTCGACCACATTAATTTTAGGACTGATGAACAAAAATTAGGACAATATTGTAACATCATCAGGTTCTTGTAAAAATGTAAGATATCTTACTAGTATTCTTCCCCCCTCCTAGTGTAGGATTAAATAATCACCAATGTGTTGATTCGTGTGTAGAATTGTCTAGTTGTTAATAGCATTAATGTAACGTTCATATTAAAGCATTTATCTGATATGACCAGTATGACGTCATCACAGATTAGGAACTTTGCTGAACCACAGTTTATGAGCTATAAACTGTGGCTGAACGAACCATGATAAAAATATGACTAGTTGGGAGCTGTCATTCACCCAACCAACGTCTGTGTTTTTAGATTCGACTTGATTAATGTTCTTCCTGCATATTGATATGTATATTCTCATATTGTTTGGCGTTTTTTACAATCCATGTTTAGTGTATGTATTATTTCCACGACACAACTCATGTAGAGGTAAATTTCAACCATATCATGTTTCTTAACCTATTATGCTGTGCCCTTTCTAGCTTTGAAAAAAAAATTAAATAAATGATTTTCGAAACTTTAGCAATAATGAAATAGTGTCTGACTTTCCTGTCCCCAGTACCCACTATATCTAAGTGTAAATTAGATTGTAAAGGAGGCGAAATTGAAATACAAGAATTCTTAATAATCAAAATATATTTGAATTTTATTGAGTTCCTATTTTTCCTATCCAAATTTGTATTTGTATAAATTAATAATTAGAACAGATATTTTTTAGAACTACAAATACAACGTGGGGGAATTATTCAAGTCAATCTGAACGTCAACCAAATATTGGAATATTTCCTATTGATTTCCAAACTACCTGAAAAATCGAGTTAGAGCCTTTTTTTTCCCAAAATCATTAGCAAGACAATTCAGTGAACTTTATAGGCATTCAATTGGTTTGTATTCATGCTCCACGTTATCCAAAAAAATCGTTAACACATTAGTAATTTTGTTAAATTGGTTCGTTGGTTGAAAACTGACGAGAGAGAAGAACGAGCTGTTTTCACGGGATGTCCTCAACACTGATACCCGCGAGGGTATATTGTATTGCTCTTTCATCAGTGAATCCTGGTTGTATAGACCTAGGTCTTTTAGACGGTATAGTAGCATGTTCTCTAGGTTTTTCGGGTGCATGCGTATTCCTGGATTGATTTGTCATTGGTCTTCCCGCCCCTGTTCCATCATCTGTTTTCCAGCTATCTGTGTACCAGACTGTTACCAGATAGTGTTTCTACCTCAAGTCCCATTCAATTCTCTTGAACTGTGTTTTGAGTGATTTTTCGTATGAGTATAGATCTCCAGTTCGGCAATATAGACTGCTTGAGTAATTTTAGCGTGCTCAATTACAAGTGATTTATACCTACTACAAGATACCTACTCCAGGGGAAATATAATTTATATGAATTCCGAACAGTCCCCTGTATCATTCAATACAGTTCAATACAGCCCAGCTCCAAGATGTGTTCGAATATTCTGATAAAATTCATAATTCATTGTTGTCCGACCGTCCATAAAATTAAAGTATAGACCAATCGAATCTTTCTCAACATATTTAGTCATGGAATGGGTTTGAAGAATGGACTAAAAAAAACGAAACTTGCTGAAATGCTGAATGACGTGTTGTTATAAATACCTAATAATAGCCGATCCTTTCTTCTTTGTGAAAAATAACATTCAATGTCACATTCGAGATTAATTTCTCGACTTACTTAACCTTGAATGAAAAATTACAAGTTCAATATTCAATCGCTCTTTGTTATAAAATGTAGCTGTTTAACGAAAGGTGGTCTCATTCGGATGTTCCGAACACATTATTATTTTTTCTACTTATCAATGTATTTTTTACTATAATAATATTTGTGAATAATAAACATTTGGAATAATTTATTCACTGTATTAATAAAAAAAACATTGCTGAAATACGTCGCGGGAAAAATAGCGACATTGCAGCTATTATTTATTGAATGATTTTATTAATTCGCTTTCTTGTCTGTCTGTTCGGTACAATTTTCGCAACCGATTTCAAACTAACTTTCCGATGAACTAGAGACTTGAAACTTTGAACATAGCTGAGAACTGGATGGCAATGCTATATCAACTCGCTTTCTTGTCTGTCTGTAATAATGATAATAATAGTAAGGAGCAATCGATTTTAAACTAACTTCTTGATTAGCTAGTGACTTGAAACTTTAAACATAGCTCAGAAGTGGATGACAGTGCAATAGTATCTCTGTCTGTCTGGTTGTTTGTTTGTCTGTAATCATAATAATCGAGCAATGGATTTTAAACTAACTTTCCGATGAGCTAGAGATTTGAAACTTCAATAATAGCTCATAAGTGGATGACAATGCAATATTACTTTGTAGTACATTTTAAAAACGTGGTATATTATAAAAATATATTTAAATAATTATTCCCCTCTGTTGTGTTGCTTATTATCTGATTTTTATTATTTTCAACTATTAAAGCTTGACTATATAGCCAGTACTTGATCAATAGCTATTCAGAATATGCATCCATATTCTATTCGAAAATATCAGGGAGGATGTGATATCTAGTTCACAAATGAACAAATTTTCCGAATCATATAATAATAATGATACCTAATCATTGTATTTCTCTCGTTGAAAATTGCAAATTAAAGCATTCCTATCGATACAATAATAAGGAAAACGGTGTGGTCATTTAAGTGTGAAACATATGGGAATTTTTAAACTTAATTGCAAAACCAAAATACAAATATTGCCAAAAGTCAAACAGCATACAGGGTAGGTCAAAAATTATAAAAATTGTATAAGAGTAAAGTAGGAACCCTTATTTCAGAAAATTAAACAAAATGATATTGAGAAAAATTGTTTAGAATTAAAAGTTATGCCTAAATACCAAAACATAGCCTTCCAAGAAAAAAAAACTCTTGAGAAACATTAATAATTTCCCATTAAATATTTTTTTATATTAGCCCGAAACACTTCCATAAGTTAATCAAAATCAGATCAATTTCGCATAACTCTGTTCAAATTCAAGCATATTTGTAAAATTAACTCGGATTTTTAATTGTTTAGGGAATCACAAACTTCATGTTTGTTGCAACGATATTAAACACAACTTTAAAATTTCGCAATTTTTTTCAACAAGGTAAAACAGTAGTAATGATAATAAAATGCATATTTGAAAGCTCTAATTTAAAGTTCAAATGTTTTATTTTAAATGTTATTAAAAAACTACGAATTAATCGACAAACATGAAATCGCTGATACCCATGGAAAAAACAAATGAGAGTTAAAAGTAACTTATGACAGTTTGTAGTGGATTTTTCATTCTTCAATAATTATAGTTCGATTATTAAGTTTATTTGATTTCAAATGCTTCCTCCAAGACAGTTAACGTTAGCCGAGAAGGCAGAATTAGTTTTGATATATGGAGATAACTATAATTCGTAATATTTCCAATGAACCACATCCACACAAACAAGCAGAATTAATCAATTTCAAACAGACAGGGTCTTTAGACTGTAAATATTAAAATGAACGTACCAAAACTGTATGTACTGAAGAAAATCAATTAGAAGTACTTGTTGAAATCCCTAGAAGATCAACCTGAAAAATGTCTACTTATACGGGTACCTATAAAAAAGGCTCTGTTACGAAGATTCTTAAGAAAAATAAATATGCTTCTGAGCCAAAGTTTATTTGCACGTTTCCAAAACGAGATTATGCATTGCGG
This sequence comes from Gonioctena quinquepunctata, assembly GCA_018342105.1. Taxonomy (NCBI): domain Eukaryota; kingdom Metazoa; phylum Arthropoda; class Insecta; order Coleoptera; family Chrysomelidae; genus Gonioctena; species Gonioctena quinquepunctata. Next base: position 16,065 of record JAFIRS010000223.1, on the reverse strand, counting down.
TATGACTTCTGCATGTGGATTTGAGGACAAATGGAAGATCAACGGGATTTCCATAGACACATTCTGTTTGGGGATGAATCCACGTTCACAACAAATGGCGTTGTCTCTTCTCAAAATTGTTGGTGGTGGTCGGACGAAAATACAAATTTTGTCATTGCCAATACGAATCAGTATTACCAAAAAACAAAAGTGTGGTGCGGTATTATTAACGACAAATTAATAGGACCGTTTTTTTTTTCGCCAAAACCTATTTACAGTTTTTGGAAAACGAACTGACGGATCTTTTTTATAATGAGTTTACAAGAACAAAATAAATTATGGTTTGAACATGATGGATGTCCTGCTAATTCTGCTAGAATTGTTTCTGAATAGTAATTTGGTGATAAATGGTTAGGACGAAATACCGATCCAAGGTGGCCCCTCGTACGCCAGATCTAACCCCAATAGTTGTTTTTATGGAAATATTTCAAGCAAAAAGTATACAAGAATCGACCATTTAATAATGTTGAGGAACTTGAAAATTCGATAGGATTTCATTGCGATATTCCAGCAAATGTATTGCGTTCTACTCTTGGTGAATTTTATAATCGGACAATTAGATGCATTGAACAGGAAGGTGGTCATACAGAAACACTTTTTTTACATATTTTTTTTTGCATTTTAAATATTTTTTTTCTAATTTATTTGGATTTGTTAATTGTTAAGTTATAATAAAAATTAGCCGATAGAAATTGGCAAAACCATCGGAACCACATTTAAATACGTTCAAAAACATTGTATTATTGGTTTTGAGATTTGGGTGCATTTAGTGCATACATCATGGATACATTGTTTTGTTAATATTAATCAATAATAATAATAATGTTACTTTTAAGCCTCATTTGTTTTTGTCTATGGGTATCCGTACTAAAAATATAAGTTAATTTTACAAATATGCTTGAATTTGAACAAAGTTATGCGAAATTGATTTGATTTCATTAATTCATGAAAGGGTGATATAAAAAAATGGGAAATTATTAGTTTTTCAAAAAAAAATCTTGGGGGGCCATGTTTTGGTATGTAGGCATAACTTTCAATTCTTAACGGGTATTTTTGGGAATTCTTTTTTTGCCCCCGTATGCTGTTTGACTTCCAACAAACATCTTAAATAATAACAAGTTTTTTATGGAATCGTCGAGCTTATCGAAAAGTTTTAGCCCAAAATAAATATGGATTTTCTGCTATAGACTAGTTTGGTGCGTATTGGGTATTAGTAGATCTCTAGAACGAGTCGAGTACTAATGCTGCTAGTTGTGAAATGGAGATTATTTTTGCATACGTAAATACATAGTTTATAGATATAAATGCCAGCAATCGTGAGTTTTTTTTTTATATATTCCCACAAGGTTGCCTCCAGTGTGCATACTTTTGTAAAACAACTTTTTCCGCAGGAGACCCCGTACCTCAACTCAAAATTCCATACCATAAATGACAATGTATGGTCGCGTAATACAAATTTAAGAAAACTTATTTATCACAGTGCGTTGACATGAACCTCAATTCATAATACTGTTCAAGCAATTTATCGCAAAGGGTTTAAATATGAGGAGTCCATGTGAATTTGTGATCTAATGTCAGACCCAGCATTTTAGTTATTGAGCAAGATTCAACAAGAAACTCTTCATTCTCATAGATGTTGAGGAATTCTGGAACATTATTCAGCATACATTTCATCAGGTCTGTTTTGGATATGTTAAGTGCCAAATTGCCCATGTCATCACTTGTTCATAGAAAGTTTGTGTTGCATCTGCATAAGAAATTACATGAATTGCTGAAGTGTTATTGAAGAAATTCGTCAGATCATCAACATATATGAGAAAGAGTGGGGGGCCCAAGTGTAGAGAGCTTTGAGGGACGCCTCGCTGAATAATTGCTGAATCACTCCTCTTTGGGTCTTGCCTTTCCAGTATGACTTCATCAATTTTAAAGCGGTTTCTCTCCCAAATCGAAATATTATCCAAGTATTTATTTATACATATTTAATATATATACATATTCAAAACATCGATACCATTTCGACTTTTATATCACAGATTTGAAAATTTCTATTGTTTTCCTTCGAAAAATCTGAAAAAAAGTTTGTAGTTTCCCTATAATTGATCATCCATTCCTCGTCTTGTTCCTTGTAACTATTGCTTAGTAAAGTCACACCCTAGTTATTCGTATAATATATTGCAACATGTATTCGTGTCTGAAAAATGACAACTGTTTTGTTATTATGGCACTTTCATATCAAAAGTCACTAAATTACTTGTCGATTTCACTGAACGCATATGTACCCTGAAATAATAGAAATATTTGGTGGAATTGTAATGGAACTTACAATGGATAAGTTATTTTATCTTTAGATCAAAATTCCCAACTGAAAATGTTTTCTCATTTCCCGGCTACTTACTGATCCTAGTTTTTGATTCTATCGTCAACAATATTTGTTTCTTCCATCATAATAATCAACCGATTAGTTCTTATATCTCACAAACGATTTGAAAATTATCTGTAAATCATTAAATATAGAATGTTCGAGATGTTAAGGAATTTCACAAATAATTCGCGGATTGTATATGCAATTTTGAAATTCAGAACATTCCAGGATGAATTCCCATTGTGATTCAAATATTTTGTCGGTATAATTTTTTTTATCATTGACTTTTTCATGTTCAGTTATATGCAATCATTTACTAGTGGTTAAGTCTTGACGTAACATTTTGAAAATTCATGAAAATGTGAACTTATTAGTATTGGACAAACCCGTCAAAATAAACACTTTCACTTTCGATTGATGAAATGGGTCTGAATTCAATGTATGTATATGTATAAACACCTAGTATGAGGCTTCCATAAGATGAACGAGCTTTTTCTCTTTTGATTTCCAATAATCCCATTTCATTTTGCATATTTTCCAAAGGTCGTGAAACATTTTAACTCGTCAGAAAGTGATTCCATTTTTGTTTCGAGTTTGCCCTTGAATGTGATGGAATGAAGTTTTTGTTCCCTTTTCAGAAGGGCGACTGCAAATCATAAATGTAAACACAATAGTTTGGTCCATAAATATTTGAGATAAAATGGCCCAGTTGCCATTGGTCGAAAGTTTTATAGCCCAATGGCCGGCGGTATAATTTCACTTTTATTGTGGTTGTCCCTAGCCCAAAAAAACATGGATACGGTTTTACTTTTGCTCTTAATTCGTTGTAGAATTTAAATGCTTTTGTCTGAAGAATTGGATTTACTATAGATTGTCAATGATCTCAAATAAAATATCGGTAAGAAGGAAATGTATAAACGTTTTAAATATATTTCTTTGACAAAATAATGTTTTCAGTTTGGATACATGGATTTCAATTTATCGGACTGTATTGACAGTTTATTTTTTATTCATTTTTCTACGTTCATGCAAAAAACAAAACTCTATTTAACTATATTTAGTGAAAAAAGTGGTTCTTTGTTGCACTGTGCAATACAATGTTTATTGCACTCATCTGTCATTTATGATCATGACAAACATAAACGTAAAATCGACGCAATTTTCAGTACGCTTTTTATTTTCCTACACTTAGTGCCATCTGAATAAAACATTTTTTGGTATTTGCATGAACGTAGAAAAAAATCTTGTATGCAACTCGTGCAAAAAGTCGGACAACTTCACGTCGAGTGCAATAAATAAACACTTACTTTTTGCACTTGTTGCATAAATAACTATTATATGGTATTTATAAGTATATACTCAGTTTTTTTCTTTTTGAATAGACTGATACAGCTAAGCATAGAGGTGCTTGTATTGTAACAGAACTTCAAAAAGGGGTGATTAGGTTTAAACATTTATATTATATATATATATATATATATATATATATATATATATATATATATATATATATATGAAAAACATCAAATTAAAGATAGTGACACCTATAATCTGTTTGTTGGAGCATAGACCTGTTATCGTGGAATTTTAATGACACGAAATTTCGTGAACATTGATAGGTCACCAACAGATGTTAGCATAAGCCAATCCACGACACCAATAGTCGTACTCCTAGTGCGTTCTGAGTAACGCAAAACAAATAACGAGAATAAGAGAAATTCGTTACGAATCCAAGAGAGCCCACCATCCGCCAACAGCTGTTTCATGGTTTCCCAATAATCAGGACGCCTTGTAGTCTCTTTCAAATTCGTATCAGATATCTCATAGTGCTAATACCCACCGACAAGTACGAAAATGTGAGAAACATCATCCTATTTTGTAGCATCCCTGATAATAAATATTATCGAAAGCTTGGAATCCGTGTAAAAGAGTACACTTATTGGCCTGCTACATATTTTAAAAAGAAATAACCCACAAAAAAGAATAAGTATTGACTAGTTATTAGTTTCAAGAGTTTCTTTTTGAATAACTTTTGGATAGATAAAAATGTCAAAATACTATAACACAATCAATTTCATACACTGTCATAATGATTATAACCCATAATTGGAAAAAAGACAACAAAAAAGTCTAGATTTACAAAATTTTCATATATAAAAGGTGATCAACACATTTATAAAGTTTAAACATACAGTATATGAAATTGTAGCTAACTAAAAGTAGCCAATGGTAGAACAGCAAACTTCTTGATGACAATAGCCAATCAGGGAATAGATGGTCATATGGAAAATTGGAAATTGTGAGAGAATAACAACTGGGTCATGTCATGAGCAATTATTATTGAAAATTGTATATAGTAATAAGAATGGAAAATAGTTGTATATATAAATTATATAAGATAAACCCAAACAGTGAAATGTGACAATTTAGTGCGCGAATTCAAAAATTCAAATGAGAAAACAAGGAGGAAAAATTGTATCCAGGCGACAAGAAACAAAGCCGGAAGGAGATCGAAAAATAAATTCGAATGGAATGCCACGCAACATTTTGGGGAAAAAAACGAAATTATTCCATCTTTTGAAGAACAAAACCAATATTACCTTAATAATACAACATATCCACGTATCCAAAGCTGCTTTCTGCATATGTATGGTTCCTGATTTATGGTATTGGAGTTCCTGATCGAGCTTGGAGTGAAATGGGATCCAGTTTCAGGGCATATCTTGAACACCGACAGTTCCAGCAGGTATAAAAACTTTTATAGTGCATTTCCGGTTCTGAACAATTTCACAATAACGTATATCACCTCTGAAGAACTTTATATCACTTCATTTTGAACTATACCAGAAAACATCACTCTCAAGGAAAAAGTGAGGTTCTGTTTATCTATCCATGATTTCATTTTTATGATTACTCGTGAATATTTGTAGATTCACATTAGTATAAGTTATTTCTTGTAGGCCAGGTACAATTAAGTCTTCCTGAACAAAGGGAATAATTGCTTTTTGATACTTTGTTGTTTGTTTTCTAACATGATCAACAATCATTCTTACGACCATTGAATAAATTGAGTTGTGACATATCAAGTAGTGGCTAAATTGCTTTGAACCAGCTATCTGAGATAAGAGGGGTACCAACTGTGCTAGCTGTGGTAAGAAAAATGATAACTATTGGCAGCGACGTGACGAGAGAACAGTGACCTTCGCTAGCAATTGTTATTATTCATTGCAATATTATACTGGGCGAAAATATCTATCTATATCATATCAATTTGGCTCACAAAGAATAGCGAAAATTATTAGCTATCTTTATTATATAACAACAATTTATATTTACAATTTATCAATACATAATAATATATATATATACATATATATCACACATTACCTCAGAAAGAACTGAAAATTGTGTATTTTGCACTTGTAGATAGTCATCTGAAATACGGCATCTTGGCTTGGGGTGCAGCACTCAGAAAACACATAACACCTTTAGAAATTCTACAACGAAGATTCCTGAACTAATGTTACATAAAAAATGGGACTACTGAACAGAACTGCCTTACACTGAGTCAGGAGTGTTTGACCTCAGGCAGGAATTCAGTTATAAATGTATGATCAATTATCACATAAGTGACAAATTCAAAAAAAGCAATCATGAATATGACACACATAGAAAAAAATTCCACTTAATGCCCTTCCTGACAAAATCTATAGGACAAAGATCAAATGAGTTCTTAGCGCCCAAACTCTACAACAGCATCCCCGATGAACTTAAGAACTTAAATACATGTCAAATAAAACATTTAAAAAAAGTCTAAAAAAAAAAATTTGTGCTGACCTGCCCTAGGGCATACGTTCATGGTTTGATAGAAACGAAAGTATAATTAAATAAAGTTACATTTCATAAGGTATCCGGATAGGTAAGTATTTTGTTTCCATATCGCATCTCCCGTGCAACCAATCTCCAGATGAAATCGATCCAAATTCAAATATTCTAAAAGTCAATGTTGAATAAATCTACTATTTCTTGCTTTAATTTCAAAAATTTTATTTTGTTCTGTTATAAATTATTCAGTTATTACAGTATATATGTGTGTATTTTTTATATTTTTATATTTTTATATATTTTATATTTATATTCTTAATTGCTACACTGTCTCGGAACAAGTATTTTACTTACCGAGTATATTTACTCATCATACTCATCATATATTGGTATTTGGGTTATGCAGCAGGCCAATAAGTGTACTCTTTTACACGGATTCCAAGCTTTCGATAATATTTATTATCATCATCAGGGATGCTACAAAGTAGGAAGACACACATATATATATATATATATATATATGTATCAAATGAAGTTATTTCCAGACCTTAACCAAGGCAACGAAAAAAATCCCTGTAAATTTTTCACTTGGTAGGGTACCCTAGACAAAATTACACTGGACATTTGAAGAGCATGGTGTTCATGACATCAGATGTGGAATCATCTCTGTGAGTTCATAATTAAAACTAGAATGGAAAATCAAATAATTATCTGAAGAAACCTGCAAATTTTTACTTTCGGTTTTTTTCTTTTGAGTTGGGGCCCTTTCACAATATCTATCAGATGTAGTTCAATATCCAGCATGACTTTAGCTGAGGAAGTAGTTGTTTTCTGTCAGATATTCACAAAAAATCACTTCAATTTTGTCGTGGATTTTTCAATCTTTAGAAAAAGTTTTCTATTCAATGATCAATTGAGAGGGAAACATTCTGCCTTGACGTAATATATTATGAAAACATCTTTTTGGAAACCAATTTAGATAATAATAAAATAATAAGAATGTTTATTTACGGTAGCAATTACAACTAAATGAATGAAGTAAATAAACAGAGGGAAGATCACGTAACTTTAGTGCCATGACTATTGCTTGTATGTGATGATGAATAATAAGCCTAATATATAAGAATACTGAACCTGAAACAAAACTTACAGAAAAAGCATAAATGCATATACATAAGCACATATATTTGTTTTTTTTTGTCGCATTTTGGTAGGTGTCGTTTTTGGGAAATTCACATGTAGTCGCATTTGGATAGTCGTTATATTTAGATTTTTCTCTTCATTTTTCACACTCTATTTCTCATAATCGGTGAATAATTTGGTTTATAAAATCATGACACATCTTTCTTTCAATGAGGAGAATCCAAGTTTTTGTTTTTCTTCTGTACATGGTTGGATTATTAATTTTTTTAAGGGAATCCGGTAACTCATTGTCAAGTCGAGGTGCTATGGTTTTTTTGGACCTTGGTAATTTATGTTTTTTTCTGGTGTCGTATTTATGGTCGTTCCATTTAATGGGAATTTTTTTTTTTTTCACATTGACAAATAAATTTAGGCAGTACAATTGTCTCACATCACATAAGTTGGCATCTTTGAATAGACTGTCACTTGAGTAAGTTGGGATTTTTCCGTGTATTAATTTGATATCTATCGTTGTATGACATTCAACTTTTCCAAATAACATCGTTCACACCTCCCCATCCTATGATTCCGTAAGACAACTGAGACTTCACCAAAGCATAGTATAAAACTTTTAGGTGGTTAATGTCTAGAAAGTCTTTCAGGTATTTAATTTTGTATAGAAGTTCTCTATTTCTGACTATATTTTACCGGTTTGAAGTTAGCCACATCCACAAGTATACTCTAAGAAGAAAGTTGGTCAATACATTTTCAGCTTTTACCAAAGGAATAACGCGAAAAAAATTGTTCAAATCAAGCAATTCAGTCACAATAATATCATCTCCCTCTTCACTCACCCCTTTTACCGTTTGTCAGGCTATAGAGGGTGATAGAGAGTAGTTTCTGGAAAATAATTCAATTACTTTCCCAAATGAAAGAGTACCGCATTCTGCTTTCAGGATGTGTTTCATGAAAAACAAATTTAATGACATCCCCCTACCGTTTGTCAGGCCTATAGAGGGTGATAGAGGTAGTTTCTGGAAAATAATTCAATAACTTTCCCAAATTAAAGAGTACCGCATTCTGTTTCTAGGATGTGTTTCATGAAGGAAAAATAAATCGAATGACTTCCCCCCTATAGTTTGTCAGCCCTTCAGAGGGTGGTAAGGGGGTAGTTTCTAGGAAATAATCCAATAACTTTACCAAATTAAAGATTACCGCTTTCTACTTTCGGGATGTGTTTATGAAAGAAAAATAAATCGAATGTTATTGAAGTATTTCCTAGAAACTACCACCCTCTGAAGGGCTGACAAACTATAGAATGGATGTCATTCGATTTTTTTTTCATGAAACACATTCCGAAAGTAGATTGCGGTAACTCTTTAATTTGGGAAAGTTATTGAGTTATTTCCCTCTACCACTCTCTGAAGGGCTGACAAACTATAGGGGGAATGTCATTCGATTAATTTTTCCTTCATGAAACACAAGCCGACTGTAGAATGCGGTACTCTTTAATTTGGGAAAGTTATTGAATTATTTCCTAGAAACTACCCCTCTACCACCCTCTGAAGGGCTACAAACTATAGGGGAATGTCATTCGATTTATTTTCTTTTATAAACACATCCTGAAAGCAGAATGCGGTTCTCTTTCATTTAGGGAAGTTATTTATTTATTTTCCAGAAACTACCCCCCTATCACCATCTAAAGGCCTGACAAACGGTAAAAAGGGTGAGGTGATATTATTGTGATGGAATTGCTTGATTTGAACAATTGTTCTCGCGTGATTCCTTTGGTAAAAGCTGAAAATGTATTGATCTAACTTTTTCTTGAAGTATACCTGTGGATGTGGCTAACTTCACACCGGTCTATCAATTACAATACCTATATATTTGATAGAGTGGTCTTCTGGGATTTCGCAGTTCATTTCGTAACATAATGGTCCCATATTGGGTAAACTACTGGAATATGAGGTGAATGGTAAGTACTTCGTCTTACCTAAATTTAGGGTCAGTTTATTGTATCGGAATTTCAGCATTGTCTGTTTCTGCTTTTGTTTCCAAATTTTTCCAGGAATCTGACTCATATATAATAACTGTGTCATTAGGAAAACTAAGAATGTTTTCCTGTGTTTCAAGATTAAAAATACCATTTATGTAAATAATAAATAAAAGTGGTTCTTTGAGTGTTCCCTGTGGTACGCCATATGTCACTGTCATACGGTCACTGATAGTTCCGTTTATGTCGACCATTTGTTCCCGGTTAAAGGTTATCTTTTGAAATCTGATGAACCTTTCCCCTCAATCCATAGTTTGACAGTTTCTTTAATAATCTTTCATGGCTTTGGACAAGTCGACAAAGATGCATAGAGTACGTTTCTTTTTATTCGAGGCATTATAGATGCTGGATATTAATTGATATATTGCATCTCCTGATATTAGAATACTTTGAAGAAGCCGAGCAAAAAAAACTCAATCAATGCGTTATAGGAAACTATTATTTCAGCAAGATCTTTCAACAAATACAAATATTGGGTTACCCAAGCAACGCCGGAAAATCGTAAAAATTTAGTGTCGTAAAACTAATCATTCATATTTTATCGAATCCAAGGTAAAAGCTGCGGGTTGACCTTTACTTCATCTATAATTATTATGTAATTTCCGTGGAATATATTTACGAGCAATTTTTTGGAGTCTGACAAATTTTTTTTCATCATAAATATGAGAACGAAAAAGTATCTAATGACATAGCGATATAACGAAACATCGTGTTATTCTGTCTCTTTCAATGTGTATTTATCATTTCATCAAGGTAGCGAGTGAATGTTTAAACTTTTGTGTATTACAGCGGCGTATCTTCCTGAGATCTCAATAATATATAGGAGTTCGCAAGTGTTGAAAGAAGTGATTGATCTATTTTACTCTTTGTTATCTATATATCATCCTTAAGCTTATCCGACTGCTACCTTTTTTATTTCCTCTTCCATTCTTCAATCTTCTGATACTATCGCTCCCAAGTATTTGAATCCTGTACTTTTTATTTCTGTATTTTTATTACACGTGATAGTTTGGAATTCTCTACTACCAAAGTTTTCATCCATTACTAATTTATATGCTTATGTTATGTTGCTTTTTATATATTTCAATGTACGGAAGTGTTTTTTCATCGTTTGCTATAATCCCTATGTCATCAGCGTATCTTTTCCATTTTCCAGTAACCTTATTCAAATGGTTTTATCTCCTTTTTCGTCTCCTTCATAGCCTTGTTCAATACTACTGTTAACAACACTAAGGCTCGGGATACATCCTTGCCTGAGGCCTAAGTCGTTTTAAATGATTTCGATCTTTCTTGTCTTGTTACGTAGCTGATTCTGGTATTTCTCTTTGTCTTTTATATGAAGCCTTTTCCAGATCGAGACAACGCAAATTTATATTTTTCTTTTATCACCTTTTCTCCTTTTTCCGGCATTATGAAAGTTACATCATCTACCCTTCTGTTTTGTCGAAACCCGAACTGTTTATTTTCCAACGTCTGTTATAAATTAGTTCGTAGTCTTTTTCTCAGAATTCTAGCGTAGGTTTTGCAATTGTACTAATTAGAGTTATACCCTTATAGTTGTAGTTTCTTGTTTTACTATGAATACTATATGTTGTATATGATTCCATCAACTCTTGCTCTGGAAGTAGTTGTTCCATTTTTTTAGGCTCTTACGTCAGATCTTGTCGAAGGCCTGCGCAACATCTAGAAATAGTAAACTGTATTTCATGAGGTTTTTTATTTCTATTATAAATTTGAGCCTCTCCAGAAAAATCTTTCCGAAAAGTTTTGATATTACTGACAACAAAGACATTGGCCTGTCTGATATGGCTTCGTTGAGCGATTTTTCTGATTTTGGAATCATTATCACTTTGTCTTTCCTAAACACTGGGGACATGCTTCAGTCTAAAGGCTGCATTGATCAAATTTGTAAGTTTAATAATACCTCTTCTCGCTTGTTGTTTTAATACATTTATAATAATATCATATCCAGGGGCTCGTTTTGGATTTATATTCGTTTAATTTTTGGAGTCTCATGAAATGATATTCTATAATTTGTTGTGAAAACATCTGTTAAGGTGTTCTGCAAAAAGATTTGCCATTTACTTATTATTTTTTGCCCATCCCAATAAGTCAGGAACTTTTGATTTCTGGAACATATTCATCCCAACACGAAAGGATCTAAATAAATAATTATCATATAGGGCTTGTAAAATTTCCCGAATATTTATGGTTGCTCAAAGTTATCGATCTATTGACTATTCATTTTCTGTATGTCAGATGACAAAGCCATACGTTAGTATCACAGTGCGAATCACAGGTAAAACCTACCACGAAACATTATATTTTAAAGCTACCTCTAAGGGAGTGGACTACCCCTTTAAATCAGATCAGTTTTCATAAGGCAACAACATGTGGGATCCTGATCATTTTAAAGTGAAAAAGTAACACCGGCAAATGTGTCTATTTTGACATTGCCCAATCTTGGGATATCATTTGTATATAGAAGTTGAAGAGTTCCCCTTGGGGAAGATTTGTGTTGATTTCTTTCAATTCAGATCAGATTCTGAAGATAATGTTTGATATGCATGGTGGAAGAAATTGGAAATATTTTCCTTTTTAAGACGCTTTCATTAGCTTCACTTGTAACTAACAAACAATGTAATCAAATCTTGGAAGTCAATTTTAACCTACTTCTAATTGTCGTATCAAAATAAAACAGGGTATGTATATGTGGTTTGGATGACAATACTATAATTTGGTATCTTGGAGCTGATCTGATGATGAAGCCAGGAGGTGAATAGTGGAACTCTTCAGTGGCTACCAGTAAATATGGTGAATGCACTGAGGCCGTTCTCAGCATAATTTACAATTCAAAGATATGGCGGATGCACTGGTTCTCAGCATATTCGCCAAAATTTAGTTATTAATAACTTCCAATCTCATGTGGATGAATCAATCGAAGAGTTTTCCTCTCGTAGTCTAGCAATAAGGTCTGAAAAGTTAAAAATTGAATAAAAGTTTCAAAAAACGAAAAAACACGCATATATGCCAATAAGCACTAAAAAGTTGAAAATAATAAGAATAAAGTCATTGGCCAATTTTTTTTTCTGATAATAGTCTTGAATTCATGAGCATATACTAAATTAACCATTCTGAATCGAATGCCGTTCGCAGAATTACTCTAACTCTTTTCGTTCTTGAGATACGACCCACTTCCAACTAAAACTAAAATGAAGGATCCATACACTCCTATATTTTAAATGAAAGATCCATATATTATTTAAATTCGAAATGAAGGGTCATACACCACTGAAGTACATATTTTTGGAATCTCCATGATGTTTTCTACATTCTGCTTCAATCTGAAGGCAATAGGACGATTTCGTTCTCCTGGTGAATTTCATGGGTTAACCCCTTGTGCGATTTTTTCAAGAAATATTTTTTTTCTGAGAATCGTCTTGAAATTATGAGCATATACTAAATCAACCATTCTAAATCGAATGCCGTTTGCGAAATTACTCTAACTCTTTTCGTTGTTGGGATACGATCCACTCCCAACTACAACCAAAATAAAGGATCCATACACTACCTTTATTTGAAATGAAAGATCCATATGTTATTTTAATTCGGAATGAAGGGTCATACACTACTGAAGTACATATTTTTGGAATCTCCATGATGTTTTCTACATTCTGCTTCAATCTGAAGGCAATAGGACGATTTCGTTTTTCTGGTGAATTTCATGGGTTAACCCCTTGTGCGATTTTTTCGAGAAATATTTGTTTTCTGAGAATCGTCTTGAAATTATGAGCATATACTAAATCAACCATTCTAAATCGAATGCCGTTTGCGAAATTACTCTAACTCTTTTCGTTTTTGAGATACGACCCACTTCCAACCCAAACTGGAATAAAGGATCCATACACTACCTATACTTGGAATGAAAGATCCATATGTTATTTTAATTCGAAATGAAGGGTCATACACTACTGAAGTACATATTTTTGGAATCTCCATGATGTTTTCTACTTTCTGCTCCAATCTGAAGGCAATAGGACGATTTCGTTTTTCTGGTGAATTTCATGGGTTAACCCCTTGTGCGATTTTTTCGAGAAATATTTTTTTCTGAGAATCGTCTTGATATTATGAGCATATACTAAATCAACCATTCTAAATCGAATGCCGTTTGCGAAATTACTCTTACTCTTTTCGTTCTTGAGATACGACCCACTTCCAACTAAAACTAAAATAAATAAAGGATCCATACACTACCTATATTTTAAATGAAAGATCCATATATTATTTAAATTCGAAATGAAGGGTCATACACCACTGAAGTACATATTTTTGGAATCTCCATGATGTTTTCTACATTCTGCTTCAATCTGAAGGCAATAGGACGATTTCGTTCTTCTGGTGAATTTCATGGGTTAACCCCTTGTGCGATTTTTTCAAGAAATATTTTTTTTCTGAGAATCGTCTTGAAATTATGAGCATATACTAAATCAACCATTCTAATTCGAATGCCGTTTGCGAAATTACTCTAACTCTTTTCGTTCTTGAGATACGACCCACTTCCAACCAAAACTAAAATAAAGGATCCATACACTACCTATATTTTAAATGAAAGATCCATATATTATTTAAATTCGAAATGAAGGGTCATACACCACTGAAGTACATATTTTTGGAATCTCCATGATGTTTTCTAAATTCTGCTTCAATCTGGAGGCAATAGGACGATTTTGTTTTTCTGGTGAATTTCATGTGCGATTTTTTCGAGAAATATTTTTTTCTGAGAATCTTCTTGAAATTATGAGCATATACTAAATCAACCATTCTAAATCGAATGCCGTTTGCGAAATTACTCTAACTCTTTTCGTTCTTGAGATACGACCCACTTCCAACTTAAACTGAAATAAAGGATCCATACACTACCTATATTTGAAATGAAAGATCCATATGTTATTTTAATTCGAAATGAAGGGCCATTTTGGAATCCTTTTTTTCTTCAATCTGGGGCAATAGGACGATTTCTTTTTTGGTAATTTCATGGGCCCCTTGCGATTTTTTCGAGAAATATTTTTTTTCTGAGAATCGTCTTGAAATTATGAGCATATACTAAATCAACCATTCTAAATCGAATGCCGTTTGCGAAATTACTCTTACTCTTTTCGTTCTTGAGATACGACCCACTTCCAACTAAAACTAATATAAATGAAGGATCCATACACCACCTATATTTCAAATGAAAGATCCATATATTATTTAAATTCGAAATGAAGGGTCATACACCACTGAAGTACATATTTTTGGAATCTCCATGATGTTTTCTACATTCTGCTTCAATCTGAAGGCAATAGGACGATTTCGTTCTCCTGGTGAATTTCATGGGTTAACCCCTTGTGCGATTTTTTCAAGAAATATCTTTTTCTGAGAATCGTTTCGAAATTATGAGCATATACTAAATCAACCATTCTAAATCGAATGCCGTTTGCGAAATCACTCTAACTTTTTTCGTTCTTGAGATACGACCAACTTCCAACTAAAACTGAAATGAAGGATCCATACACTACCTATATTTTAAATGAAAGATCCATATATTATTTACATTCGAAATGAAGGGTCATACACCACTGAAGTACATATTTTTGGAATCTCCATGATGTTTTCTACATTCTGCTTCAATCTGAAGGCAATGGCACGATTCTGTTCTCCTGGTGAATTTCATGGGTTAACCCCTTGTGCGATTTTTTCAAGAAATATTTTTTTTGTGAGAATCGTCTTGAAATTATGAGCATATACTAAATCAACCATTCTAAATCGAATGCCGTTTGCGAAATTACTCTAACTCTTTTCGTTCTTGGGATACGACACACTTCCAACTTAAACTGAAATAAAGGATCCATACACTACCTATATTGAAATGAAAGATCCATATGTTATTTTAAATTCGAAATGAAGGGTCATACACTACTGAAGTACATATTTTTGGAATCTCCATGATGTTTTCTACATTCTGCTTCAATCTGAAGGCAATAGGACGATTTCGTTTTTCTGGTGAATTTCATGGGTTAACCCCTTGTGCGATTTTTTCGAGAAATATTTTTTTTCTGAGAATCGTCTTGAAATTATGAGCATATACTAAATCAACCATTCTAAATCGAATGCCGTTTGCGAAATTACTCTAACTCTTTTCGTTCTTGAGATACGACACACTTCCAACTTAATCTGAAATAAAGGATCCATACACTACCTATATTTGAAATGAAAGATCCATATGTTATTTTAATTCGAAATGAAGGGTCATACACTACTGAAGTACATATTTTTGGAATCTCCATGATGTTTTCTACATTCTGCTTCAATCTGAAGGCAATAGGACGATTTTGTTCTCCTGGTGAATTTCATGGGTTAACCCCTTTGCGATTTTTGTTTTTTTTTTTAAATCGTCTTGAAATTATCAGCATATACTAAATCAACCATTCTAAATCGAATGCCGTTTGCGAAATTACTCTTACTCTTTTCGTTCTTGAGATACGTCCCACTTCCAACTAAAACTAAAATAAATAAAGGATCCATACACCACCAATATTTTAAATGAAAGATCCATATATTATTTAAATTCGAAATGAAGGGTCATACACCACTGAAGTACAAATTTTTGGAACATACAAAACTA